>HE671115.1:89572-156134 GCA_000313835.2 Heliconius melpomene melpomene | reverse complement strand
ATTTAATATCAAGAATGGTACTTTTCCTTTCACTTTATTAGTTTGTAAGTAATTTTAAATAAATCAATAGTGCGATTCGCAATACTTAAAACGCTGTGGTTTTCAAAAGAAAGGACAATGTTTTTAGTACAAAAATAACATTATTAGATTTGTGAGAAGAATTAATAAGTACATGTTACTTTTTCATTGTTATTTAAAGCATAATACGAGATTTCTTTTGTCATTAAACATGTATTTTAGTACTTAATTATCATAAATATATTAACACTCATTCCCTCACGTACCGCATCATTCCCTCAGTCTCAATTTTTTTAACTACCCTCTTTATTCCATGAAAACCCACTTATTTTGGGGACCACTATACCATTGATAATTAGTTACACTAGTACTATAAAATTCACAGAAATGAATAGTTAAATATTGCAAATATTTTTCATAAATTTTTGAAACCCTAATTTCGTATTTTCGCTAGAATGACCCATATATAGGTTATTAAGTCAAATCGTATGTTCGGAAACAAAACAAAGTAAAAACAGATATTTTTTGTCAAAAAGTAAACAAATGAACTATTTTTTTAGTTTCCGTAAGGTAACGGAAAAGTAACAGAAGAAGTACGCACGAGCGTGGTTACGCATCACTTGAGAGGTATCAAAGATTACTAGTTATTATAGAAATGCCACTACAATATACTATACTTATGTATATAATAGATTTTTGGATCATGTTCAAGAAAATATCTTTATATTGCTTTCTTATAGTTTTATTTGAAAAAGTGTGCTATTTAGTTCTAATACCTATTATGACATATCTAAATCGCTAATCGTCGTAATTGAGGGATAGTATAGAATGAAGTGTTTGAGTGGTATTTTTAGGTTTTCTCCACAAATTTAGTGGAAACGACTAGTGAAAATAACAAATAACGAAATTAACTTTATTAACACTCTACATTATGTTACTCTACATCCTATCCTATATCTTATAAAACAAAGTCGCTTTTTGTGTCTGTCTGAACTTTCTAACTCTTCTTCTTCTAAATCACCCAACGGATTTTGATGCGGTTTTCACCATTACGTCGAGTATTTCTCAGGGAAGGTTTATATATAGTTTATTATTTGTACATTCTTATGTAAATTAACATAAATACGATAAATGTGTATAAAGTCCTACCCGTTGAGACACTTTCGCGAATGCGCTGCTTTAATGGTAAGTACTACATGAAAAAAATGTACTGGAGTATTGTTCCTCTTCATAAGATATACAAAAAATCCGCGACGGCATGTTCGTATCTTTTAAGAATAACGTGTAGTGATCATATTTCTGTCTAAAAATTGTAATTTCAATATATTTTTTATTGTGAGGAATATTTTTCCATAATGGTATTAATCCTTGTCCTTTAAAATACTTTATCAATTTTCTACGTTAAACGAAGATAAAATTTGCTTTTTACACGATTTCGAAATTGCAAATAGTTTTAGAGAAAAACGCATTTAATTGTTAACACATCACGCCGTTGACACATCAGCTGTATGTTACTCAAGTTTCACTTATCCCGTACTCTCAGCATATAAATAAGTACATTAGTTACGTTGGCCATTTAATGTAGATCAAAACTGTCTTTTACTGTTTTTCATTTTAATAAGTACTTTAGAAGTTGTTACAATATCAAAAAATCCTTGCTGCGAAACGGCTCGCCACTCGCCATGCGTCCGCCGTGCCCGCTTGCCTTACACGCATCGGTGGTTCAGTGGTAGAATGCTCGCCTGCCACGCGGGCGGCCCGGGTTTGATTCCCGGCCCATGCATTCTATTTAATTTTCCTCACAGGCAGCCACGTAGTGCTTGCTTTTCATCAGGGACAAAGTACCCTCTTCCCTGCACAACCGGTGTCGCTGTAAAAGCCAATAGGGCTAACAGTATTAACCGTCAGAGGACCAAGGCCCTGATGTCGTTCGGAGCTACTACGGAGATGGCCGAGAGAATACTTTAATTCTGCGCCTGGCAAAGTAAATTTAGAAGTGATTGCACGTACTTTGGAGTTATCCAATAATAATAATATATTTCCACGCGACATAGTTGGTTACATCTTTCGTTTAAGTATATTTGAGTAAGAGAATAGTAGGTAGTCTGTTGTTTATAATTTCTGTCGTTTAAGTTTTCTGTTGTTTGTGTTATTTATTTGTGTTTATTTTAAAACAATTGGAAAATCCTTATTGGAACTATGAAAACGCGGGTTGCATTAGGGTTTAATTAATTTTCACATTGTCTTGAGTGCTTTGCAAACATACATTATATGAATAATTTAGTAGTTAAAGCGGGCAAAGCCGCGAGGGGGTCGCTAGTTATGTTATAAAAACAAAAGAAAAATCATTTCAAACAATATTCAGAGTATCCACACTAAGATTGACAAAAAGATGCCGTATTAAAAAAATAGTATCTATTACATTTTTATTCTTTGAGCTAGGAAATCGTCCATTAGTATAGAGTTGTCGTGCCAACATTTGTTCCTGCACTATTTACACTTCCTAATTAATCACTCAGCGCCTAATTACTGTGTTTAATAGATTTAAATTAATCTTCTATGTAAATCATACTCGTTAGTGACGAGTATGATTTACAATGTGACTTAAATACCTAGTTTTCTTAATGATAGCTATCTGTCTAAAGAATGATATATAAATATCAGCAGCATCAGCCTTTTAAAATTTACTGCTGGACGTAGGCCTCCCCTAATGCTCGCCACTCCGTCCAGTCCTGTGCCCTCTGGATCCAGCGGATTCCCGCTCTCTACTTTAGGCCGTCGGTCCGAGACGCTGTCACCATTCGAGAACCTTTCTTCCCCTATGCTATGTCATCGGCAAATCAAAGGCGTGTTAGGTGTTCGCTGTTGATCTTAATACCATGTCCGTTCCTCTCCATCAGCTTAAATACGTATTACAGTGCAGCGTTAAGTAGTTTCGGAGATATTACATCCCCTTGTAGCACTTCGTGCTGCAGTGGAATAGGAGCTGTACTTCCGTCATGACTTTGTATACGACAATTAATTATGATGTTTAGGCTATCGTGGCGCAATAGAACGTTGTGGACTGTTATCGCGATGGTAATAAGTTCAAACCTCATACGAGGGAATCTATTCTTTTCATTTCTTGCTCCGGTAAGACGTCAAGTTTATCGGCGCTTATCACGCAATGTCTCAAATTCTTATGGAGAGTGCAGAATGGAATGTTTTGACAATAGATTTCTCTGTCTGTCGTACTATACGAGATACACAATATTAAATCTACAATTATAATAGCAGGTTCAATTCTTGCTCGAAGTAAATATTAGTAAGAAGCTACTGCTATTAGTATTTACTTTGCCTGGACTTTTATTTTTTAAAGATTAAAAGAACTTCTGTATATAATTACTGTAATTAAAATTAGAAAATGTAAATCATTCTAATAAAACAATACATTAAAAACTCTATTGAGAAATTAAATATTTAATATTTGTATTTGTTTGATGGTGTCGAGACAAAGTGCGGTGTTGAGTTCCGCTACTCAAGATGCAATGCCTCCAAAATTTGGCTTGACTTTGACTAAGCGCCATCTACCTATCTACGTGCGGGATACAGCGTGAAGCTGAAAAAACAACTCCATTCAAATATCAAAATATACTCAGCATTTCCACTCAAATCGCAGCGATACGTTAATGCTCTTATAATTTTTTGATAACTTATTTGCGTGGTTATCAAATAGAAATGGTTCATTTGTTTAATCACGTGTAGCGTTTGCAAATAAATGTCGAATAAGTTATAATCTGTGAAACTTTCATTCGACTGAAAATTGAAAATAATTTCTAGAATTGATAATATTATTTTTATTATATTTGTGTATGAAGTAGAAAAGAAAACAGAAATATTATTTTATCTATTTGTTTCTAAGAAAACATCAAAAATTATAAATATAAACTGTTTTTATTTCATATTGCAAATAATGAATTTCCACGTAATGGTACGAATTCCATTTAATATTAAGCTTATGGAGTTTTTCTCTGTATTCGTATTAAAAAAAGTACATATAAAAAATAATATTTTCACGAAAAGGCTACAAAAAGACGTCCTCTAGAACGTCTCTAGAATTGAGAAATATGTCAATAAATTATTTTTACCTATCGCATAAAGAAATAATTTCCCATATTGAATACCTCAGTAAATACTACTGAAAAAAATGTATGTTTATTTTGTGTGTTTCCTACTGTGATTGAAAAACTTAAACAAAGTTAATTATATTTTCATTTAATATTTTCTGAGATTTGAAATCCTAATTCTGGATCGAAAACCTAACGAGACTGCTATGTCCAAAATGCTCTACAATTCGTTAGTATTAGGCAAAGCATTTCGAGAGGCATTACTATTGAAGTACTGAATCCCACACGCTATATTGTAGAACTAGATTACACGCTGGAGTTTCCTCTGGAAATGAAATGTTCTAAGCAAATTGGTATAATCACGTGTTAAGCATGTGTGGGCTCTCTCGAACAGCCGATTTACTGTGTATGTCTAATTTTAGTATTTCGTAATTGCGCCCTTGTATTTTATTTTCCTTTATTCATGTTATAATTTATATTATGAATCTTCTGCTAGGTATAATATGTATTTATATATGAGATATATAAAAAAGATTTTTTTATTATACCTAGCACATGTACTGAATTATATAATATTCCGGATAGAATGGGGTGAACAGAGTGTCTTGGCACTAAATTCATCTCTACGCTTTATTTCACTTACCCGAGTTTTAAAAGAAAAAAAACACAAAATTTTGTTATGGAATTATTATTTTTTATACTATGAAAATTTTTAATACTACGCATACTTTAATACTACGCATTGACCAGTACGGCCAGTGAGCGGTCGTACTGATTTATTTAAATATTTGTTATTAAAATTTTAAGTTAAATTATTAATTTGCAAACGCTACTCATGAAAGTAAAATACCAATTGATACTCACTAAATGTTACTATTAAATGCATATTATTAGTTTTCCAGCGATCGACAATACACCTTAAACGAACACACATAAAATCTACACAATAATAAGCACAGAAAAACCGTTTCATATAAAAAGGAACACACACGTAAACTCATGAAAAAAAACTCAGCACACGGTATATGGATGGAAGCGTAGCGTGACCAAGAATAAAAATCATAGGCGGATGAACGAAGAACTTATTGACGAAGTAACCACCGATGCGGGTGGTTTGGTGGTGTGACCCACAAATGGATTGAACAAGTGCTGGTGACAGGGACATAGTGAACAAATATGATATCCTTAATTTCTTTCGTAGCGTTCGCGCTTTTACAGACGGGACAGGCGAGGTTTGTTGAACTGAAATGTGCTGATAACGCAACGTGCATTGATGATATGGCCAGAGAGTTTGCTAGGAGTATAAAAGAGAATAAAGCTGTTAGGCTTTTCGATTTAATCACTATAGAACCTATTGGTGGTAATAGACAGGCGAGGTCTGGCCAGGATCCGTTGACAAGGCTGATAACCACGCACGCGATCAGTTTCGACTGGAACGACTTTACGTTCAGATTTTCCAATCCGGAAGACAGGAGTGACGCTATGGATTTAGAAGTATTTGAAAACAGAAGTGCTAAAGGTAAGTTTATGTTAGTAATTTAGATCCTACGTTAAGGTTACGTAAAAGAGACTAAATTATTGAAGAATGGAACTCAAATTCATTTGTTTTCACACATAAATTATATCTTACATATATTAAAATTAAATGTCTTTGATTATGGCGTTCCAAGCGTGCAGGAAAAAGAAATATTTTACTGACTAAGTTATGTGTCACATGTTATATTAGACTTAGATTTTTCAAATCTTTAAAATCTAGATATATTGAGAGTTCTATTTTTGATAACAGTAGAAGAAAGAAAGGAGAAATCAAAAAGACGAAATATGCATAAAATATATATTAGTAATATTTTTCGATATGCTTATCTTAAATTTTTTTGCGATTAGAAAAATTAAGCTCTGCAGACATATTATACACTTTTAAGATAAAAAAAAGATTTTGATATTACATATTTCATTTATTGAAACATAATGTAAGTGTATGTAAACGTATTGTATGTCCATAAATTTCATAAAATAGATAAAATTTATAATTTGAAGTAGCTGTGAAGACGCTAGTAAGTGAAACTAACTTAGTGAAACTAATCTATATAATAACCATAAGAACAAGAAATAATATATTAAATATAATAATAATATTTTTACAAAGAAAAGCGTGAAGATTTTTCACGATAGAATAGACAAACATAAGATAAGTTGTTAAAAGTAAAAGGTAAATAAGATACAATTACGATCAGTATCATGACAGTTTGCTATAATGATAGTTCATTACAGCTATTAGCAGAGTGCATGATGTTGTTGATAACAGGGTTCAATGGTACTTTTATTAGAAACATAATATACAAAATTGGACACGTCCATCTCATAGGTGGTTGCCAAGAGGAACGGGTTCAAATCTCGTAATTTTTTATATACATTTCTAAAAATATTTTTTTACTAAGTGTACAATAACATTTAAAAAATGGTAAAAATACAATTTTTATTTGCTCTCTCTCCGGTAAATTGACAAAATGCAGCGTTGAGTTGCGAAAATGGCGACAGCTTACAAGCAATTACTTATTCAAAATAAAAAAAAGAGTAGCAGTTAGTTTATCGGAAATTTAAATTAAGTAATATAAATTCCTGTTACTTTTTTTAACCTCACGTTTAAGTATCTCGCGTTTAGCAGGGTAAACAGAGAAGAAAAGGAATTTACCTCTAACGATAAAAATAAAAGCTTATAAAAGTACATTATGTTTGGGAAATATTTGAAAAACATGAGCTAAGTTGCAAATTTGCTTTTTTACTTATACTTATAGTAAAATAATTAAAAAAAAACTTAAACTAAAAAAATATATTAAATTTTCCTTTGACTTTGCTTGAGCTCACTTTGAGTTCACTCACCTCTACCTATGTATTATAATAGATAAAGATAAGATAAAAAAACCATATTAGCATGTTCAGTTTGCATAATAGTTATCTTAACTCCTAACCGTTTCACAACATCCTACTATCTTCATCTATATATAATTCTGTATAATATCTGTTCGTATCGTGATTCTCGTAATTAGCTCCAAGTTTCCGACTTTCATCAGAAAGAATTCCGCTTCAGCTATTCCCATCTCGTGCGGGTGAAATCTTTGCGATTTATGACAATAATATTCTACTTTTGTGAAAATTTATTTCAATTCTATTCATTTTTGCTTGTTTAGATTAATTATTGCTAGTAAACTACGCGGTGTAGAATACTGAATTTTAGACTGTGAATTTTCGAATTTTTTTGCGGGAACGGGAAAAAATTTTAGCTCGTCTATTACTACACTTACTCTCTATTTTTATCCTCTCTTTGTGGGGGCCTTTTGTACAATATTGAACAATCGTCTGGTTATGAAAAGAGTAAAAGAAGTAAAGGTACACAAAAAATCATAAATTCATAGGTCATATTATTCTGAAACAACATTCATTTGGAATTTATAAAAAACAAAGAGCCCCCCCAAAATAGCTAGTTTTTAACATATAGACAAACACTACATTTAGTGTGCTTGATAAGGGATGAATCTATAAAGAAAAATAACCTCAGAGTTGGTCGTAAAAGCTTTTTCTACATATTATTTCAGTGTCTCGCTGTATCCAGCATATATCAAGGTGAGCATAGGGAACCTGAAAATCTAGTGTTAGGACACTCCGTTATAATTAAAACACTTCTTTCTGTTCATTTTCTGACGACTTCTGGAGTCACTGCGAGTTGTGTGGCGGGACCCAACGTTGTGGTTTGCCTCGTTACCAGAGCGAGGATATGAAAATATTTAATATTTTATTTCCTCGAGTGGGAATCGAACCCATAACTTGTTGCGTTTACATTCACACGCTTGTGCTTCTACGTCACGACAGGCCTCTTGTTCTACATTTAATATTGGTTTACTGAAAACTTCATCAATAATTGATAACATCTTGTATAAATTGATATCTTATAATATCTTGTATAAGCAAATACTTTAAGATAAATTGAGTTCGCCTAAGGGGATTAATAATAATATTTCATTAAATATAATCTTACTTGATCTGAGAAAATATCTGACTTAGAAGATATATATTTAACAAACCGAAATTGAATTTAAACATTTAACTATTGTAACAGAGAATATTATAGTAATAGGGAGATTGAAATAATTAAAGCTATTTTTATTTCGATTTTCCTAACTTTCGTGACTGAGAGACACAGTGTCCAATCGTAACGCGATAGTTATGGGTTCGATTGCCAAACGTTAAAATTACATTTTTTTGCAGACTTTTGAATTGTGATAGCGTTGCCTTGACATGTTTTCGTTTATTCGTTTGAGTTTAAGTTATGAGTGAAAAAAACCCTTCATTAAAGAATTCAAATACAATTTGCTGACATATATAGCTATGGAAGCACAAGTTTCTTGCTATTATTGTTTCTTGTATTTATTGTATGGAAGTCTTTGAATTGCAAAGTTTCTGAACAATTTAAATACCATTACATTTTACTATAATATGTTTCTAAATTGAATTATTAACATAAAATATTACTATTATCTTTCTTTTATCAAAGAAAGGTTAAACATATATCTTTGCTCATTGTTTCTCAAGACAACACTGGGATGATATGAAAAGAAAATGGCTTCCAGCTATAAGTACATGAAAATAAAAAGACATGAAATTATTCAATAACATATTTTTATTTTCTTAATTATAACATTATGAGAAGGTCCTTGAAAAAATAGTGATGTATGTATTAAAAGTGAATACGAATGTTTTTTTTTTAATTTTTCAATTTATACTCTATAGCATTAGATGAATTAAAATAACATAAAGTTTCCATTCCGTTACTTAATTTTCTGATTTTGGAGAGTGCGAGTTGAGTGGCAGAATTCAACACCATGAGGTCTTTTTACCAGCGCGAGGTTATCAAAGTAATTATTTTTTTCTAGTGGGAATCGAACCCATAAAGGCTTTACACTCACAGTTTCCCTACGTCACGACGGCCTCCCCCATTTTACTAATAATATCTAAAAAAATAATTTTTAGATAACACTTAAAAATTTCACTTTGAGTGTAATTTGTATTTTTCAAGGATAAAGTATACATAAGATTATCTTTATAAAGAGGCACTTAATTTTATAACCTCTAAAACGAAGATTTGAATGAGATGTTAATGGGAGATAAAATTGAAATTTTATAGGTCTTGCCATAAAGGCGACGTTTTTGTTATTTCGCAAAAATCATTATTCAATAAAATCTTTTGAGAGGATAATTGAGTTTATTTTTTGATTTGAGATTTTGTTACTAATTATTAAAGCATAGCCTAGCACAGGATGTAATAGGTTTTTTTTTTCTTTTCCCACATAAGTGGTTAGAGAAGTCTAGAAGAAATAACGTCCAGAACTAAGAACTTGACAAGAATTAAATTCTGGACGCCTGAGTTCGAGTCAACATGTGTTAAGTAGGGATACTCAACACCACGCTTTTACTTACTAAACTACCGTGAAACTAAAAAACTTTAATTATTTCTTCATTCATTAAAGCCTCCTTAATGACCAACTTCCTTAAACTTTGCAAGGAGTTGAAGATCCTAAATGATCCATATATCGTAACAAGTATTTGTGTACTATCAACATCTATACATACTTGTGTGTTGCGGTTTTCAAAACTTCGAAGGCTTATCCCAAATATTTTCGTTTCATCTATCAAAAGCTACTAACTTTCGATATATTAAATTATCAGAAGGAATTTTATGTATGCAATATACTTAATGGAAAACGAAACTTATATTATATTTTGATACATTTACACTCAGACAAGGCGCGACGTTGAGTTCTACCACTGCAGAATTCGGCGGAAAATGGGTAACAGAGTGTCTTAACACTAGGTTTCCTTTGCATACCCTGCTGTGTGCGGAATATTGCGTGAAGCTGATTTTATTAAATACTAGCAGTAGAAAACTAACTGGTACCTAACAGTTAAAGAGGTATAAAATTGTAAATAATTTTGGCAACTTCGAGATAACCAAATAATATGATAAGAAGAAATATATTAAAAATTACTGTAGAAATAAAATGTCATTTCGTTGAAATAAACAAAAGACTCAAGGCTCTTTTACGTCGAAATTTCATAAAATTCACAAATTAAAATTTATTTACTTGAATAATACTGAAAATAGTGGGTATATTTTAAATATTTTTTAGATAAAATAAGCCACGAACGGTAATAGAATTGCTAAGTTTTTATTTTTGTAGTTTTAATTACTCAATTTTTGAACTGCAAATTCAAAAATTAAATTATATAAATTATATCTATTTCTAAATACATAAAATAAAACTATAACGAAATTCTAATTAGCTAAGGCTTTTTTAACGACACCAGGTGGGAAAAATATTCTCCGCCCTTATAAAAACCTGATATATACTTTTAAAACATACCCTTAGAAAGATTTTTTATAGTTAAAATCAAATTAAACTGATAATATTTTTATAGTGTTAAATTAAATTAAGTAAGCTAAATTACGTGCAGCTATATTTGGCACTTTATAATATGAAATCAACCTCTTATAATTATCAAAGTCATATTTCTAGATAATTCATTATTCAAAACGAAGCCATTGTCAATCATTTATCGTTGAAATTTCATAAGATTACAGCCCTCGGATCTCTGAATTAGATAAACGTCTTTGGAGACAAGACAATGGACACTTAATGGAAAATAATTATATAATTTCGGCAAAACGCCTTCAGAGATTATTCTATAAATAATTTTAAAGATTTGAGGCCGTCGTGGCGAAGGGGCACAAGGGTGTGACTGTAACGTGACGGCTGTGGGTTCGATTCCCACTCGAGAGAATGAAGTATTATTTCTTAAAAAAAATATTTCTTCACCCTGGCACCAAGCCGAAAACCCGGCGTTTAGTTCCG
Organism: Heliconius melpomene melpomene; assembly: GCA_000313835.2. Classification (NCBI taxonomy): domain Eukaryota; kingdom Metazoa; phylum Arthropoda; class Insecta; order Lepidoptera; family Nymphalidae; genus Heliconius; species Heliconius melpomene. The sequence continues at coordinate 145,105 of HE671115.1, read as the reverse complement.
CCACTCAAAACGCAATGTCTCGAAAAATTCGACGGAAAGTGGAGAACCGAACGTGTTTCAATACTGGGCTCCCTCTGCCTACCCTGCTATTTGCGAGATTCAGCGTGAAGCTGATATTAAAGATCTTAGTAGCGTCTTGGGTTACCTAATGATTCTAAATATTTGCAATTTCACATTTTACAATTTCGAATCTCACTCAATGGAATGTATTATTTTCATTTCTTTGCACTAAGAGTCAAGGCTTCTCTTAGTACAAGTTCTTACAAGAATGAAAAGTGAAGAAAGGAGTACTCTCCACTCTCTGCTCTGACGTGTGAGGGATACAGCGTGTATCTTTTTTCCCATATTATTCTAAACATAGAGTTGTTGAATACACAATATATTAATATATAAGTATATTTATTCCAGATGTTTCGGATGAGAATCCGAAGAAATCGAAAAGCAAGGATGAAGAGGTTATTGAAAATAAAAAAGTTAAAGGAATCAACAATCGTCCAATTAGTGAGTATTATCTGTACATACTTTATATATAGATAGACATATTATATATTTTGTCTACTTATATATTATTGGAAGTATATACATTTATTTTAAATGAAAATGTTTTATATCTTCGCAATAGCACTATAGAGTTAAAATTTAATTTATTACAACACATTAATCATCCGCAGCTGTCCAATTTAATTAGAGGAAAAGCGTGTAAATTAAAAGAACGCCTCATAATATATTATTTTACATTTCAACACTTTTAAATTATTATTTTATTTGGTAACAAGGCAGACGCGTTGATATTGGCCACTTTTAAGAATTCAGTGGAATGGAAATTAGGTTGCCAGGTTCCCTCTGCCTACGGTGCTAGCACAGAGTCGTTCACTCAACGCATTATATTTTAGAGAATTAGTGGAAAATGGGAAACGATGTGTTTTAACACTCTGGCTGGCTCTGCAAGCTACATTATTAGTATAAAAATATTCCAACTGATTTCAGACACGTGGATATATTTTTACCTAATTCTTTAACGTCAAAATAACGCTACATTTTCTTTATACCAATACATAAATATAAGTGAAGTTAATGAACCGAAATAAGTATTAAAAAATAATAGGCTTTAAAAAATATTGTTGCATAGAAAAATACTTTTTGTAATAAAACGGCCTACGCGATGGCTTTAGGGCTTAAACTGCAATATTTTATAGAAATAAGATGTTTTTTTAACATTTTTCTTCTAAGTTAATAAAAAAATAAACGTTAAGTTGATGTTAAATTATCATAAAGGTCAAAGTGGAGACAAGGACTTAAAATTAAGGGATTGCGTGTTGAGTAATACCGCGCATTGTCTTACCAACGACAAGAGCGAGAAAATGATAATTTAAATTCCCCAAATCCCCTTAAGTTCCAACACGTCTAAAATCTGACGCTTATTTAATATTTAATTTATATTAATCATAGAGAATAAATTTATAATAACTTTAAAACGCGACGTTTGATTCTCATTCGAAGAAATATCATATTTTTATTTCCTCGATATTACAAAAACTAGAGCACGGCGTTGAGTTCCACTACTCAATACACAATGTCTCGAAAACTGGGCACCCCCCAGTTTCTCCGTGGGGAACAGAATATCATTGCACCCACTCCCTTATCGCTGAACTCTGGAGGCATTGCGTGTTCAATAGTGGGAATTAATGCCGCGCTTCGCCTCAACACCAGAGGGAAATTCTTTACATTTTTTCACATTCCTTCGAGTTGGAACCCACAACCTACGCCACGACTGGCATCTATTAATCATATGGGTAGTAATATTCTTTTAAAGAACAATTAACGAGTTTCTCATAGCATAATGGCTTTTGCATGCACACAATCATTAATAGAATATTTATAAACAATTTGATTTTCATAAACCCTATAGTGACTGAGTGAGTTTCCATGTTACTTGAAGTGTAGCAAATTCTCATACAAATAGACAATGATAATATAAAATATACCTTATTTTATAATGATAAAGTTCAAATTTATTTGATGTGGAATAGATATAAATGCACCCGAGAGCGATATTATTTTGAAAAATTGTTTAAATATGTAAGTTTCATATGAGAATTCATTGCCTAAGAGTTGCAGTATGGTTATTTATCACATTTTATTTTATTTTATAAATAAGAAATATTACATTTGAATTGAAAGTGACTCTTTTCCTTTTAGAGTTTTTTTCTTCATATTTACTAAAAGGCTAGTTTCTTATTTTTGTATTATTCTTTCTATATTAACGTATTATTATTTTAACGTGTACTCCTAATATTATTTTCTGTTAGCGGTTATGGGTTTCACCTCGTTTGAATTTTTATTTAAATAATTTTATTTCTGAGGTCCAATCAAAACCCAAAGTAACTACTAGGTTCTCATTGCTTGTAAAAGCTAAGCTTAAAGAAGATAATAGTAAATAAATTTCTTAGCTTGTAAGTTTTCAACCATTTCGCTTTTTCTATAATAAAATAATTACCGTAAATCATTATACGATCGCTATAAAGTAATAAATCAAATGTAGGTAGGGACTTTAGTAGCCTCTAAATTACTCTCGTAAACCAACACTTACTTTCCATTTAATATTCTTTTTACCATTTAATTTTTGCCTTGAAGTGAGAAAAACAAATAATATTTATTACATTTTATTTTTTTACGAAAAGTTCAGGTCTTATACCTAGTTATAAATATCTCGCTTATTATACAGATACTAGCGGACGCGCGCAGCTTCGCTTACGTATTTAGGGGCGAATTCCAAAAAAACTACGAAACATGTGTTCAATGAAATATTTTTAAGAGTCTAAATTTCAAATTTTATAAAAATCGGTGGCGATTTAATGATTTTTCCATACAAACTTTCAACCCCTTATTTGCACCCTGAGGGGGTGAATTCTAGAAAACCATGAAACACATGTTCAAATTAATATTTTTAAGAGTAAATTTAAATTTTTATAATAATCGGTGGCGTTTTAAAGATTTTTCTATACAAACTTTCAACCCTTTATTTGCACCCTAAGGGGAAGAATTCAAGAAAACATGAAACATGTGTTCAATTAAATAATTTTAAGAGTCTGAATTCCAAATTTTATAAAAATTGGTGCCGATTTAAAAAAAAATCTATACAAACTTTCAACCCCTTATTTGTACCCTTAGGGAGAGAATTCTAGAAAACGATGAAATACGTGTTCAATTAAATACTTTTAAAAATCTAAATTTCAAATTTTATAAAAATCGGTGCTGATTTAAATTTTTTTCCATACAAACTTTCAACCCTTATTTCACCCCTTTAGGGTTAAAATTTTTCAAAATCCCTTCTTAGTGGATGTCCAGATTACGAAAGTAAACATCTGTCCAAATTCCACGTTTCTACGCACAGCGGTTACGGCTGTGCGTGCGTCTTACCTCAGTCAGTGAGGACAAGTCCTTTTATATATATAGATCATCACTTTAAAGACTAATGAAATAGAAGTCTGTATAGTGGTTTCCCTATTCAATTGAGGCATTCGCATATGACGGTTGTGGGTTCGATTTCTTCTTCGGGGAATGAATTCATTTCATTTTGTTCTTGTAGACAAAGCTAGGTATTGAGTTTTACCACTTAACGCGTATTATATCTAAAATGTTGAGAACGGAATGTTTTTACAGTAGATCAGAGATAACCTATTCTACTTTGCGGGAAAAGGCGTGAAGCTGAAAAAAATAAAGCCTTGTGTTATATAATATTAATGACAAATGTTTAACCATATTAATAAACATATCAACACATTCAAACTGTTGTTTATTATGTAAACATATGTTTAGTAAACAGTAATTAGCGCTAACCACTGTCATTAGTGTCCGTTAGTTTGTGTAATAATGTATGACGTGTACGACTACTTTAAATTTTATTGAGGCCGTAGTGGCTCAGCGGCGTTATATGGTAAACGTGACGGTTCTGGATTCGATTCCCAATTGAAGGAATTAATTTTCTTCGCTCTGGTAGCACGTCACATGTACACGTCTTAAGACGCCGAAAAATAAGGAACAGATTTTCTTTTCTGAAAGAAAAAGCGCAAAAAATGTATTATAATTTTATATACATCTAATTTTCCAACCTACAATTATTTTTATGGAATAAAAGAAAATTAAAAAGTTTGCTTTGAATAGATTTTATTTATATCACGCTCTTCTCCTTATATATAAATTCGAAAGTAACTCTTTCTGTCTGTCTTTTACGCAATCAGGGCCAAACCCCTAATTTAATTGTGATAAAACACTCATATAGAGATACTTGAAGGTCTCGGGATGAACATAGGATACTTTTTTTTCTCATATTTGTAATATTTTTTTAATTAAGTACTAATCTCACACTTTGTCTAACCATAAGCGGAAAAAAGAAAAACGATTCAAAGCCACAACCATCATCAAATTTTCAAACTTTCTATTTTACAACTTGTTCACTCTGGTAACAAGAATATGGGCGATGTTGACCGTCACTCAACACAAAACCTCAGTGGAAAGTGGGAAATGCAGTGCCTTAACACTAGGTTCCCAGATTCCCTCTGCCTACTCTACCATGTGGGATCGGATATATATATATAAAAAATCTACCTTTTTTTTCAGAGCGAAGACGGACTAGGCACAAGATGATGCAAGCAGTAATCCCTCTCATTTTCGGCATGAAGTCCGCTGGAGTTGTCATATTCGCTATGTTCATGGTGTCAGTTATAACGATCAAGGCGTTCCTGGCCAGCAAGATGGCACTCCTGGTCACTATAGGCATGGCGATGAAGAGGCTTTACGAAAGCTATGGTAGCGGGTAAGTTTTGCTTTGAAATCGTATTCAGACGTTTATTGCATTATGCATGTGATGTAGATATTTGTAGATGAAACACTTGTTCTTGAAATTTTAGAAAAATATATATTGGCTAAAAAATATATGTATGGAAGATTAGTTGTTGCCATTTGTAATGGATGGTCTCTGTACGTGTGAAAAATAATAAACATAGACGTACATCTAGAAAATGAAGATCAAAATTAAATTTTTATGTTATATCAGCACTATTCATATTTATATATTTTATAACATATTCTATGTATAATTCATAACATGTATGAAACTAATTAATAACATTATAAAGACAACGATGCTAATTTACATTATTAAATTGTGGACATGTTCTGAGCACGCAACGCTGTAAATATTCTTTACTCACTTAAAACTTTTCGTGCGTGTGTATATTGGAAAACTAATTGGAAATTACCAATAATCATCCGAAATGAATCGGAAACCGAGAAAGCGGTGAAAAAAAAAATTTGCATCGATGTCTTCTAAGAATGTTAATAATTTACTCGCATGACTGTACCGATGTTTTTACTATACGGACTATTTACTGACACGCACTGTAGCCACGTTCATATTTAATTTATGAGTTTTCACCGGACTTGTTGACGTGACGGTTTTTTATGAAAAAATCACTACAACCATTAGAGTAGATTTTTCTTGGTAGATATTAATAGCAAAAAAAACTAATACTCTGATATAGCAATATCAGTTTAAACTTTCAATTACAACTAAACTTATCTTCTTTGACTAATGACTACGAGGATTAAAATGCCAGGATCACTGAAGAACCAATAAGGACTGGACTTTTGACTGAAAGGAAACCTTTGACAGGACTGGAATACATCGGTAGCTCAACTTCATTACTTACACTAAATTTGTTCATTCCAGCGTTGGATTGCAAAATCATCCATACCTTTACTCGCAGTATCCCATCGATTTTCCGAGCGCGTCGTCGCACGCATACTCCGTTAGCGGAGCGAGCCAGCAGTTCGCATCACCAGAGATGTACAGTCCTACAGCAATAAGCGCTAATGCACACTCAAATGATTTGATAGCAAACGACGCGAGTGCTCAGCAGTCGCAACCGGCGCCTACAGTTGTAAATACAACGCAAGCAGCAGAAAGGTGGGATGGTAAGTCGAAACTGCTCAAATATCTTGAACCAGTTGTTGACAAAATAAGAAGCGTCGTCGATCCGATCGCCAATGTTTTTTACACCATGCCCACGTTCAGAGGTCTCAGTTCTGACGTATCTACGGCCGTTGTAGAAACAGAAATTGAGAAACCTAAACGACCGCGGGATATATTAATACCACAACCCAGAAATATTGCGCAAAGGAAGATGACATATAGGAAATCACCGAGACATAGGCCAAAGAAATTTGTAGATTTCAAAGTTGATTTAGACAAGTTGAAATATAATAAGGATTTTTTAGATTATATAAAAACTAAAAAATATAAACATAATTATCCACAAACTTATTATTATCCTCGTATAAAATATTTTATAAATCCTAATACATTTGCTCCAATACCAAACAATAATAGATTGTTACCGTACCCAAAGCCAATTTTATGGCGGAACGTAATTCCGATTCATAATAATTTAACTGTAACGACTCCTAGTAACGTAATTTCTTTAGAACCTAGCGATTGGAAGCCCATTATTATGATTAACAAAACTGAATCACCTAAACGCATTAATAAAAAGGACAAAAAACGTAGGAAGAAACTTAGCAAAAAAAGAAGGAAGAGAGTTAGGAGGAGTGTTGTTTTAAGCGACACTAAAGATGCTTATTTAAAAGGGAGTAAAACAAATACAAATTCTCGTAAACATGATGATGAACTAAGTATCTCGTCGCTTACTATGAACAAGACAGACGATTTCATATATCAAAAAGTAATAGAATATTTCGCTCCCACAAAAAAACCAGCATATTATACAATCACATACAATCTGTTAATGTCCTGTTTAGATATGATAGATGGTATCTTTGAAGTCCACGAAGTAATTTATAATTACTTTAATGATGACGTAAAGCAAATAAAGAAATCAAGGAAAAAAAATAAGAAAAAAAAGCCTCATAAGATATTAGCGAGGAATGTTACGTCTAAGGCAAAATTTTATAGATATATATGATTTAAATACCTTATAATTTTAGGGTCTAAAATATATAAAGGTGAAGGGTCATAAAATATTTTAGTTTTTGTATAATATGTAAACATTTAATTGAATTGCGTTTTGTAAATATCAATTAAAATGTATTTTTTTGTATTTTGTTTTATAAGTGACTCAATAACTTTGCTTGATTTTAATTGAACTCTTAAAATTCTTTTAAATAATTATTAAATGAATCTACCAGGAAAGTTATTGAGTGACCATCGACCATTTGTATTGATATTTGCATCGTTTAAACTATTTATTGTTACGCAGGGTACCGGCGACGTCCAATCTTTTATGGAACCTCGCGCGCTACTTCAGAATACTATTCGGCCTTCCGGAACCCGCATTAAGTGAATCAATGGCAATGCCTATGTATACTTTACCTCAAATGCAAAATCAAATGTTTGCCCCAACAATGCAAAACCAAATGTTTGCCCCAACAATGCCGACGAATTAAAACAAGGATTTAATAATTAAGGATCAAATTTCTAATAGCTAAATGTCAGATCACCACGCGAAGTTCTTGATCCTTTACGGCACGTTCGTTTTTTACGTAAGATTTATGAAAAAAATTCCAATTTTTAGTTAAATTTGGATCAAAGTTACGATTTTAAGTATTAAACTTACGTAATTTACGAAATGCCTTTGGTGGTGATCTGACATTTAGCATATCGTAATGCCTTAGGCTTGTCCCTTGTCTTCGAGGTTTAAGGCATTACGATTTCGCTTCAAGACTGACTAATTCTGAGGTTACGCGAGCCCGTCGACTATTAGTTACGATAATTTATTTTAGTTTAAGTTTTATTTATTCAGCACTATGTGGAAAAAGAATTAAAAGGTAAAATATATTTGTTGTTTTATTTTTGTTTATGTTGAAGAGAAGAAGATATTGAAAAAAACATAATATCTAATATCCTTAATGTTATATTTACACAAAAGTTAAAACCTTTCAAATATAATGTAAATATTTTTATTTTTCAATTTAATAATAACTTAAATAAAGTATTTGAGCGTTAAAATAAATTATGAAAATTATTCAATGGAGGCCGTCCATTCAACGTGATTGTTTTTTATTTATTTTCATTTTTCTGCTCTGGTAGACAAAACGTGATGATGTGTTTTCCGTGATTCAATACGCAATGTCTTGAAAATTGTGCGGAAAGTGTGGAATTTTTTTCTGCCTACCCTCTTATGCGTGACAATGTGAATCCACAAAATAATATTCAATGTCATGTAATATTAAAACAAATATATATAGAACAGAATCTCTATTAAATATGAATGCATAATAGTCAACAACCCTATAATTTTTTCTGTAGAAACAACACCAATTTTCCGAACCGATTACACAAAGAAAATGAAAAGGCGGAGTATTATATTATTCTGAAAAAGCGTTGAAGAGACTAGGCTTAGAAATATGGCTTTGTATATTATACCATTTGGCAAGATTTGTAAGAGCTTATGGAACCTTGCTTTTTCTTCAGCATAAAAGGTTTTTTTTGGTTATCCTTTTTTATTATTCAGTTTTCATAGCAGGGCAAGCAGAGAGCGTGTTTAGTGCCTAGTGTCAAAACACTATGTTCTCTATAATAACAGATTTAAAATCAATATCGTTAGAAGCCGTCGTGGCGTAGGGGCACAAGCGTCTAACTCTAGGTTCCCAGGTTCTGTCTGCTTATCCTGCTATTTGTGGGATACTATGTGAAGCTAAAAAGGGGAGAAATAAAACTAAAAAGCAACTCTATCATATTTATTAAGTGTAGTAATTATCATTTATCTTCTCGATGTCGGTATCGCGATCGTCCCATGTCGTCCAATCGTTATGGTGTGGATCCGTGAACACCTCGTACTTAACATTTTTTTGCTGTTCATTAAAATAATCATATTATTATTACTAATATTATTATCTAGTGTTACTCTGGAGGCTTCGCCCGCTTGAACTAATGTGGATTAAAATACTTTTTTATTTTTGAAGCAATTGAAATAAACCTAAATAATCAGGGGCGTTCTGAGAATAGCGTGCACAAAGGCAGGAACAAACAAACAAAAATGTAAAAAATTAATATTAAGAGTTCTAATATATTCATAGATCCAATAATATTTTTTCTCATATTATATATTCTATGTACAGACAGGCGTCGGAATAAATATATTTTATATTATTTTAAATTCCCCACTCTTATACAAAAATGCAGAGTTTAGTTCCGCCACTTAGTGACTCACTTAAAAAAATATAATTGGTTCATTCATACAACTAATTTCTTTTATGTTTAAAAATTGTATTAAGAAACATATAACGTTTGAGTCCCCTTACGTTTAAATCTTTATATGTTTTTAAATCATTTATTTAATTTAATTTTGCAATGATTTTTATATTATGGCAACAAGAAAAATAGTGAAACCTTCTTATTTTAGTCATGTTATATGACTAAAATAAGAAGGTTTCACTCTATACACAAAGAAGTCTATTACATTTTAGTACAATTGTGAATTACTATTATAACAACTTTTATCTAGGCTTTACGAAAAATATCCTATTTTACGACCGAGAAGCCATTTTTTGTATATTCTAAGGAAACTTTAAACGTCCCTTGATACTTCTAAAGTAACTTTGAACTACTTTTTAAGTCGTAAACGTTAGTACATTATAATATTTTTACTATTATCAGAATATTTTATTTTTAGTTTTACTTGGAAGTTGTTGAGGCTGAAAATTTTTTGTGTTAATGTGACGGTCGTGGGTTCAATTCAAACTCTAGTAATATGCAATTCATAGAATAGTGGGCGGGCTGCTGGAAAATTTAATATGCAATTCGCAGAATATTCTGGTGATATTAGTTATACATATTTCACATAATATATGAGATTATATGGCAGTATGTATATATTTTTAGCTTCACACTGCACCGCATACAGGGTTGACAGAGAAATCTGAGTGTCAAGACAATCCTCTTTCCGCTCGAATTTGAGATATTCCTAAGGCCATCATGGCGCAGGGGCACAAGAGGATGTAACAGCGAAGGTTAGAGATTCGATTTACTATCTGGGAATTTAATATATACTATCTTGGCTTCGGTATTTGGGCAAAACTCAGCGCTGAGTTCTGCTCTTAACACGCAATGTCTCAAGAATTCGGCAGAAAGTGGGGCACGGCTTTATTGGAAACACAGTTTTAACATTAGGTTCCCAAGTTTCTCTGCCTACCCTACCTACCCTGCTACGTGCAGGATACAGCATGAAGCAAACAAAGAGTGGCAATACTCAAAGCTGCGCTCTCTCGTGACTAGAAAGGGAATCAAATCCCTTGCTCTAACAATCAGTCAACCACTGCGCCACTATATAGCCTCTTCATAAATCTTTAAGCTAATAAAAACATGTCTAGCAGTTATCATATAATTTCCTTTTCAATTTTATTTCGTAGAAGTACAATTGAATATTCCGATTGTTCGGTTGAATAGTATAGAGTCGTTTCAAGTCTATTATTGCGATATCGTTAAAGAGTTCTAAGAACTTTTTCATTGTTGTTTAATAAAGACGAATATTTCATATGAATATGACAGGTTTTTTATATTCTATTTATTCTTTATACAAGCTTTTTTTGTGGTATTACTTATTATATAAATTGTTTTAGTAATATAGATATTTATTTTCTTCGTTTCACTATATTTCATGCATTATTAAAATTTGCACGTATGAAAATTTAAATGGAACTCGAACCTACGCCTCATGGAATACTTTCAACTGCATCCACTACATTAAACATTTTATATGTTTCTAAATCAAAATTTAAAATATATAAGAATATTAAATTTCTAAATGAACCAATTATATTTGTTAAACGAATCCATGGCTAAGCACAAGGTTTTGTTCATAAGAACGGGAAAATTAAAGTCATTTAAATAATTCCGCTGAGTCAGAATCGAACCCACCATCAACCATCACGCTTACAATCAGCTACTTCCATATTCAATTTAACAAAAGATGGAAAATTTATAGTAATTTAAAATATTAGTTTTGTTAACCTTAGTCGTAAGTAGGTAAGATAATGAGGTAGTATTAAAGCGTGGAAATAATTCATTCCCCCAAGTGGGTGTCAAACCCACGGCCATCACGCTATTTACAGGCAGATTCAACAACCCAGCGGCACGGCGGATGTGAATCTTACCTACGTAGGTCATACCATTAAATACCCAAGCAGGTTATTTACTATGTTAAAATTTTATTAGTACAAACATACTTACTTCTAATTACTCTGTATATTTTTAAAAATAATGAGAAATAAATCTCATAGCTGCCTTCAATTGTCGATAATTTATATAACATACTAGCGGACGCGCGCAGCTTCGCTTTCGCTTATTTAGGGGTGAATTCTAATAAACCATGAAACATATGTTCAATGAAATATTTTTAAGAGTCTAAATTTCAAATTTTATAAAAATCGGTGGCGATTTAAAGATTTTTCCATACAAACTTTCAACCCCTTATTTGCACCCTTAGGGGGTGAATTCTAAAAAACCATGAAACATATGTTCAATTAAATACTTTTAAAAATCTAAATTTCAAATTTTATAAAAATCGGTGCCGATTTAATTTTTTTTTCCATACAAACTTTAAACCCCTATTTCACCCCTTTAGGGTTAAAATTTTTCAAAATCCCTTCTTAGTGGATGTCTAGATTACGAAAGTAAACTTTTGTCCAAATTTAACGTTTCTACCATCAGCGGTTAAGGCTGTGCGTGCGTCTTACCTCAGTCAGTGAGGACAAGTCCTTTTATATATATAGATTATTGTTAATAATAAAGCTTAGGCTTAGGTTATAATTGGATACCTTCTGAGTCCAATTATGAATCTAATTCTACGTAGTTACTTTATACCTTTTGCCCACATGGTCCATTGGATATTACTAAGTTACTTCAAAATTAATAGCCTGTTGTTCCTCGGTAAATGAAACAATAATATATTTAACATAAGCTGTTAGGTTAAGTTTTTCATTTGCATGAAATTTAGTATTATATATACAGTATACATATATGGAATACTAAGCTTCATATAAGCGAATAGAAGAATTAAAAAAATATAAAATAATAAAATAAATGTTAGTGAACATTTCGTTTAATCCACAAATAAATAATTATTAGTACTAAAATAAATTAATAATATTAATAATCAAACAAACGCTTATAAATGCGACAACAGCTGTACAAGTTAGTAAGGAAATAGATCAAATAAATATGTATGTATATATTAATATTTACAATACGATCGATACCAAAACGTGTACTAAGACTGAGTTAATAATAACATAGGTATTTTTTTAAATATTACTTGGATTTTCACCCATAGACGTCAATTAGCGGTTAACTGATATTAAGCTTCTAAGTTAGATGCTAATGGATATTTCTGAATGTAAAATAATGAACTTCATGCTAAAATTATTGTAAATAATGAAATTCTTGCTAAATTTATTGCAAATAATGAATTTCTTGCAATGGATTTTTTGCTATGTTATAATTAACTTAGTCATTTTATGCTGTTTATTTTGTTATGTTGAACTTTACAGCTCAAAATCTCCGTCAAGTCCCATTCACCAATATGATTTAGTCCTTTTTGATGATCGCCTGAAAAGTATTCGTATATTAGTTCTTATTATAACGAGTTAAACATAACACTATATAAGGATATTAATAAGGTTACATTAGTTTTCTTGATTTATTTTTTTTAATTTTAAAAATGTAGATTTATTGTTGTGTTTATTAGTAGATAATAATGAGCAGTAGCAATTGTTGTTATATAATTGGTAAATAATATACAATATTTGGTTAGTTCATTCATTAGTTTTCCAAATAAATTATTATTTTAGATATATTATTCAGAATCTCCAATTATAATTATACTTGGATAGCTTACATACACATACACATCTGTGTGTGTGTTTTTATATAAAAACGAAGAAGGCTCATGACTTACAATTTTAGTAAGTATATTTTATTACATTAAGGTGCTGAAATTGTTTAAATTATAATATTACTTTTAAAACTAAAATCGAATCTACTAACGCCATAGCTTCGAAATAAGATGAAAGAGAAAATGAAAGACAGTGATTTGTATATTGTATTGTATTTATTCATGCTTCCATGCAATAATAAATAAGATTCATGCAATCGACTGATATATTTAGATATGAAGGTATACCTCTATCTACAACACTAGAATAATTATCATGTAAATACTAACTTGTTGTTAGTAAAACATGCAATATCTACAAACTATGTAACTGAACAACCATCTCTTTCTTATTAATATAATAAGAAAAGGATAGCGAATGAGCGAGAGAGGAAATGAAAAAATCAGTCGCTTCCATTCGTAATTAGATAATAACTAGAATTAAAGAAAAAAATAAGGAAAATAAAAAAAATAGAAACAAGAAATTCATTGCACTTAATTAAATCTTAAAATAAAAGAAAATTAAATACCTAAAAGACAGATATAAAGATTCAATGTATTACTATCTATGGCTAAGTTTCTTAATATGTAACAACATGCAGATGCAAGTCATGCCTAAAACATGCACATTTAATCGGTCACCTGAGGAGAGAATAACTTCTTAAGTCCGATGATTGTGGCTAGTAAGAGCGCGATCTTGGATATCAGCAGGGCCTTTCCGACCATCAGGTATAGACCTTTGAAGGTCAGAGCTCCTAGAAGTCCCAATTTCATGGCCGCAGCAGCTAGGAAGGGCCCCATGTTCTTGTTTCTTGCTCTACCGCTCTCTATATCCTTGTGGGCTTTCATTGAGACACCTATAAGAAGAAATATACATATTAAAGTATTCATTCACATTAAGGATTGAAAAATATTTTGAAAAACTCTTATCATTTCGCCATATGTGGAACGTATATTTTACTGAAGACAGTATTTAGTATTTACGTCAAAATTAAAGGAAGCTTTACATATCTCCATACTAAGAGATGTTAAGACTCTTTTTTTCTTTTATATCCAAATCGAATCCATAATTACTTAGCTTAAAGTCAGTCAAACTTATTTTTTGAGCCAATAGAACCTGTTCAACCTTTGGAATTTAAACGTTTTTTCTTTAAGAGGCAATTTCTTGAATTAAATGTTTTTCAAAACGAGTATCTTGTTGCAGACCAATTTGTTGGCCTAAATTAACAACTGTCGAGACGATAATGTCTATTCTAATTAGTAAGCCCATTTGTTTCTGTCTAAACTCTGCTAATCCTTAACCTTTAACTATGGACGTGATTTTTTTATAACACAAATATGGACGTCGGGTCTGTCAGACCAGTGTATTTATTGGTCATATTCCGTCTGTTTTTTAAAGGAAGAAGACAATTTTATGTTTTAGTTTACATGAATAGCCTCAAATCAAGCAAAATCAATATAAATAAAATCGCTTTTTATTAAAGTTTACGCATCACAACGATTTAAGTAACTTAAAGTCACAATTTCAGTCTTTGGCCACATGGGATGACTCTTAAGAAAATAATACTATAAAAAAAGACAGATAATAAAATAAATATTTTTTTAACAAAATATAAAGTCTAACAAATAAAAAAAATAAAAAAATTACATCTTATGTTATAAAATAAAAATTTTGACAACACCTCAAGATAAGGTATTATTGAACATCGATACACAATGGCTTTCAACATTGTTGGCTAACAGGACGATTGCAGTCAACATAAGTATGTGTTGTCTTTTTATATATCTTATGGGGGCAAAGTATACATGTTTTTCAAGAATCCAAAACTATTTTTTTAGCTTCATGTTCAATAAATGATAGATCAGATCGCGAAACGCGAGTCAAAGTCATTCTCAATTTTTAGAGTAGTTTAGTATACGAAACGCGTCTTTTTATTTGATAAAGTGTTATTTTCTTTATAAAATGTCGTCGTCCAATTCTTTTGATTGATGTTGATTATAAAGTACCGATATATTTGTCCCTGACGTGCTTGGTCGATCATTTTTTTCCATTTTATCATAAAAACTAAAAAATTGAATCTTTTTTTAGGTAAATAATATTTATATTACTAAAATATATGACAAACAATGCAAAATAATATATGATATATAACAATAAAAACATTTGAATACAAATAATACAATTAAAATATTAAAGTATATTTTGTAATATTATAAAAATATATGGAGTTTTGAAATCATTATGTATGGGAAACATGGACGTCGGGTCTGACAGACCCAGGCCCCGTTTTGAAAGTCAAATACTCACGTGTTTTGAACCCAGAGACACAACCACTGCTATCTACATTCATTTTGTCATTAATACGAAAGGTACTGAGCGACTCAGTGGCGGAGGTCACCGAGAAGTGGCCGATTTGTAGAATTCGTAGACCTAGATGGGTCTGTGAGACCCGACGTCCATACTTAAAGGTTAAATATAATTCTTGAACGTTAAAAATAAATTTAGCTATATTTTTCATTCAATTATTTTTATATAGCTCAAGATGGTTAATTATTTAAGTTACGCGGAAAAGGTTTATTGCTTGCCGCCGAATTATATTCGCCTTTTTAACACCTAACAAGGTGAGGGAATAAAATAGTGACAATCGAACTCACATCAGTCGTCTAGGTACAGTTACATTCTTGGGCCTCGTTATTAACTATTAATAGCGTATGTTGTGTAGTGTTATACAACGTTAATTAAATTTTTAAAAAATGTAAAAAGTCAATATAAATTATTTATAATTAAAAAATGACATGAATAATATTATCACAATTTAACTAAAATACTTTTTATGAAAAACAAATTTCCAAAGAAAGGAAAATAAAAATGCAGGTAAATATAAATTTTTAAATGATTTCATCGACACCTTATCATCCTATCCTATCCTATATCTTATAAAACAAAGTCGCTTTTTGTGTCTGTCTGAACTTTCTAACTCTTCTTCTTCTAAACCACCCAACGGATTTTTATGCGGTTTTCATCATTAGGTCGAGTATTTCTCAGGGAAGGTTTATATATAGTTCATTATTTGTACATTCTTATGTAAGTTAACATAAATAACATAAATGTGTATAAAGTCCTACCCGTTGAGACACTTTCGCGCATGCGCTGCTTTAATGGTACGTACTACATGAAAATAATGTACTGTAGTATTGTTCCTCTTAATAAGATCTACAAAAAAGTCCGCAAGAGCATATTCGTATCTTTTAAGAATAACGTGTAGTGATCATTTTTCTGTCCAAAAATTGTAATTTCAATATATTTTTTATTGTGAGGGATATTTTTCCATAATGGTACTAATCCTTATCGTTTAAAATACTTTATTAATTTTCTACGTTAAACGAAGATAACATTTGCTTTTCACAGTATTTCGAAATTGCGAATAGTTTTAGAGAAAAACGCATTTAATTGTTGACACATCACGCCGTTTACACATCAGCTGTATCGAGTCCTGTTTTACTTATCCCTTACTCACAGCATATAAATAATGTAGATCAAAACTGTCTTTTATTGTTTTTCATTTTAATAAGTACTTTAGTAGTTGTTACAATATCAACAAATCCTTGCTGCGAAACGGCTCGCCATTCGCCATGCGTCCGCCGCGCCTGCCTGACTTACACGCATCGGTGGTTCAGTGGTAGAATGCTCGCCTGCCACGCGGGCGGCCCTGGTTCGATTCCCGGCCGGTGCATTCTATTTAATTTTCCTCACAGGCAGCCACGTAGTGCTTGCTTTTCATCAGGGACAGAATACCCTCTTCAGCATTAGCCACAAGCTCGAAAAAAAAAAAACACCGCCTGCCTTTATAGCATCGAAGATTTAGATGCGTTTGCACGTATTGGATAATTGGAGTTGAATGTATTATTTCAGCGCGATATATTTGGTTTCATAGTTTTGGTAGTAGTTATTAGTAGGTAAGTTTTTGTTTATCATTTCTTTCGTTTAAAAATAGTCATTTAACTTTCTAAAAATTGTAATTTAAATATATTTTAATAAGTACTTGAAAAGATTAGTAGCACAGATTTAAAATTACGGTACCTACTAAAAAATCCTTGCTGTGTAAAACAATTGGAAAATCCTTATTGAAACTACGAAAATGCGGGTTGCATTAGGGTTTAATTAATTTTCACATTATCTTAAGTACTTTGCAAACATACATTATATGAATAATCCAGTAGTTAAAGCGGGCGAAGCCGCAAGGGGGTCGCTAGTTTTAATGATAAACGACACCCTCGTCAATTTTTTCTTCAAAAATGTGATTTATTTTGTTCGAAATGTACACGTTTCTCGATGAAAATTACAACGACGTAACTTTTTATTAGGCATAATCTTTAATATAATTTTCCTTAAAAGACAGGAAAGTAAGAATTGAGGAAAAATTGCAATTCTGATAAATTTCGTAAATTCAAGGGACAATGAATTTTAAATAAAAAAAATATCGAAAAATGCTTGCGAATACTTCACATATTATGGCCCTTACGATGGAAACAGAATAGTTATCATATTATTATGTATATCTGCTATTTTTATTTTTAGTAGGCAGGGAGAAAATCTCTATTTCCAGGCTTGATTCGAAATATTACCTGAGAGAACTCAACGCCACGCTCCCCTGAGAAGGCATTGAACCCATAATCATTGCGTTTATCTGGCAAACTATGGCATCAAAATATATGTTAATACTTAAAATACCGATTTTTTAATTTAAATATAGAGCAATTTTACTATATTTTCTGTCAATTTACGCCAATATGAATCCCGGGGGATTTGTCTACTTAAGACTAATACTTTGGAATCAAATTACACTCGGGGGATGCGTTTATATTTGTAAAGTAGGCCCAATTAAATAAAGTATAGCTTTGAGAATTGTTTCAGTGAAAGTGAGGAAAATTGTATGAGTGCGAAGACGTGATAAAGTCTCATATCACTATATTCTTTTTATATGGCTATCTCAGAAAATGTGAAAAACATTTTTAATGTTATTCCATACTTAAGAAAGAAAATATCTTTTAAGAAAACGTAAAAAAAAATAAACGAAAAAGCGAGATTTGAAATTTGCTTTAAGAGATTTTTAGGAACTGTATAGAATACATATTTCACAAGTAAGGATAATTATTACTTGCACTAAGAAATTTGAAACTCTCTAAGGAATTTACATGTCAAATATACAGTTCAGTACGCCAGTAGAGTAAGCTGTGCGCTGTGTGTAGGTCATTCACTAAAGGAAGTCTAATAAATTAATAATATTTTTTAAGTATTACCAGAAACTCAAACGCGGTTTCACTAGATTAAATCAATTTTTATATTATAGCCAAAGAATAATACATTTTATCAGCGGCAGAGGGTAGTGTTAAGACACTATAATATCTCATATTATAAAGTGTTTTAACACTATAATATCTATCACTATAAAATATACGTATAGGTACTTATTTTGTATGAAGTTATCATCATAATAGAAGCAAGGACAACTGTTCAACTCTTAAGCTATAATAATTATAAAGTGATAATGCGGATTACACTTCTCAACTCACAAGGCTCGCTCTCAAAGTCTTTGCTAGTTTCCTGTTATCGTAACTTGTAGTTTACTCGTAAGGACATATTAATGCAATGAAGCGTTAATATAGAGCTTACAAATAGAGATTACATCGCGGCGGAATGGATAACTAAGTAAAAGCAATGTTTGTGAGTTCGATTCCCATTTGAGGTAATGAAAAATGTATTATAATATCCTCGCCCTGTCAAAGACTAAGCGCGTAGTCTCGCGCAGTCTAGCAATGTCTCGAATTCCGACGGAGAGTGGAGAACGGAATGTTAAACTTAATATTAGTTTCGCTTGTGACAATATCTTTATCGTCATAACATATACATAATAATATATTAGTAATACATAAAAAATAATTTAATTTATACCTATATTGACCAAATTAATCTAAAATTATAAATAATTAAGTCAAATATATTTTACATACCCACTCCTAAGCTTCCATCCTTCTCCTTTTTGCCCGCGATGACTACATCTGCTGTATCTAACAATCTGTACCTAATAGACCGCGTGGTGGCGAAGTTCCATAGTTTCTCGAAGATTAGATTTTGTGCTTGGTCCTCCAAAGAAGTGGCAGATCTGGCTAAGGACTCTGATCTGATTGGTATTTCTGCTGCAGCTCCATTGCTAGAATGTATAAAAAGGATATTATTATTTTCTTTTAACTATATACGGAATATCCGCGGAATAAAAATGAACTAAAAAAAATAATAATAAATTCCCATTTTACGCAGCACTACGTCTGACTGTGAACGCCACTTTTCGGGGTTTGATTATCAATTGAAGTAATTAATTATTTTCATTTTCACTAATAACAAGACAAAGCTCCACTACTCTACAAGTAATATCTGGAAATATGGGAACAGAGACACTAGGTTCCCTCTACATCCCTAACTTTAAAACAATAGGAGCAAATGTGTTTTCATATGGTATCTATGTATGCCAGAGAGGAGAGACGGTAAATATTTGTTTCTTCGATTAGGGGTCGAACCCACCCCCATCTTGCTTACTAAAATTGTTCTAGTGCCCCAAGATAACTGTTTATTAATATTTTTATAAATTTATTTAAGCAACATTTATTTATAACTAGCGGCCCGCTCGCGGTGACACCCGCGTGAACTATGTTATTATTAATTTCTGTCTCCATGACTACGTCCTAGTGACGTCTATGCAAAATTTGAGACTCCTAGCATATGTAGTAACGAAGTTTCATACAAACTTTCGACGCCAAAAACAACCCCTTAGAAGTCGAATATTGCAAATTCCCGTCTTAGCGAGCACCTATGTCCTATAAATAACGCCTATGCAAAATTTGTGATTCCTAGCACATGTAGTTTCTGAGATTTCGTGATGAGTGAGTGACCTTTCGATTTTATATATATAGATTAGTATTTCGCTGCCAATTCAACTTAAACTTTATTCGAATTAGCGAGTCTTTCGACAGATTGACATGACGCTATAATTGAATTAACTTACTGGTTCGTTACGAATTCTACTGTTTTAACGATCAAATGGCACGATTCGTTATTCTCAGTAAGTTAAATAAATATACAGTTGTTTCAATTTTATTATTTTAATAGAATAAAATTTAGGTATGTGTAAAATAAAAAAATAAAAAAAATTCTAGCTTTCAAACAGTTTTCTTCTCATGCTTTATCCCGCATAGCAGGATAGGTAGATGATATCGATTGTCCTAACCCACTTAAATATTGAGCACTGAAACTTATCCTCATGTCTTGTCTTACAAGATTCATACAATAAAAAATATATAGTCCTTCGAGCGAGGATTGACCTCACAACCACAGCATTGACAGTCAGGTTCAGTTCCAATATACCAAGATGTAATGATGATGTGATGTATGTCATCTAAGACATACTCGTATGTACAAATCTCTTTAATATCTTTTAGACAATACTTTTTATATATGATTTTCAACCTAAAACTGCCTTGTTTTTTCCTATAACTGCTACAGTGTTATTTATTATTTAATAATTCATTTTTATAACAGAAAATATAAAGTAGCACTTACTAAGTCAATTCACGTTCACGTCGTGAAAAATTGGAGGCATTTGCTACGAAAATTTACGTAATGGAATAAACCTATATAATTCTTTAATTCTACTGAAAGGCAAAAATCAAAGATTTATTTTATTCAGTCCAAATATAAACTAGATTCTAACAAAGAAGTGGGTCTTATTGAAAGAACTGCTGAAGTAAACTTAGGAGCCAGTTTTTCTAAATAGTTATTTTAGTTTAGTTTATTCAGTGAATGTGGAAAAGTTGAATTGAAATTTCAGAGCGATTTTATATGTTTTATTTATATTTATTGTCGTAATGTTAATATTAACGAGCGACCCGCTCGTGGCTTTACTTACTTTAACTACAGAGAATCGAACCTACAACCATTACGTTCTTAATATTATACAGCTAAATAATAACTAAATTACTACAAAACACTGACCTCTCATCAACAATCATAAGATCATCTGAAAGCTGAACAGCAGCAGTCCTAAGCATCCTGTCCACATAGCCCACCAGCTCGACGGCGATACAGGATGAAGTTTCTCGTGATATACATTTCTTTGTAAGGCCGCGTTTTAGGGTTTCTTCTGATGTTGACATCTGAAATTCAAATATTAAGGACTATTAATATATTAATCTAATATTTTTATTTGCCCTCGTGGCGCAAGGCCATAGGGGAATGAAATATTTACTATTTTTATTTCATCGCTCTGGTAATTAGATAAAGCGCGGCCTTGAGTTCCGCCAGTCAACACACAATGCCTCAAGAATTCGGCGGAAAATATCTTAATGGAAAACAGAGTGTCTTAACACTAGATTTCTAAGGTCCTTCTGCCTACCTTGCTATATGTAGGAATCGAAGCCACACCCATACAGTCGCACGTTTATTGCACGTTATAATAAACGTATTATGAAATTGTAAAGTATTTTGAGGGAAAATATTTCTTATTGAGTCTATTTATAGAATGGAAATGGATTTAGCGAGTCTAAATATATAGTTAAACTTAAATTATATGCCATGGATTTTTGAGATTATGATATCATTTTAAAGCTTATGAAATAGGCGTTGAATATATAAATATACCAATTGGTTTTTTTTATTGTTTAGAATATAATACATCATTTATCCATTTTGTAGAGGTGAGTCGACTCGGATGCACGCGAGTGTACTTGAATGTACACCGAACTTTCGTGTATAGATATGTATTTAAACATAATACAAAATTAAATAAACTCAAAAATTATATCCAAATTTTAGAAAGAAATAGGCTTTTTCTCCAAAATTGAACTGTAATTTCTAAATATGAGAATAATTCACTTAATTAATTAACTATTTATCCGCTTATAAAAACATGTGTTTCTCTATGACAATACAACTCTCGATTATTTTCTGAAGAAAGTATGAACATTACATTCTTTGTAGGAATTGTGAACTTTCTTTGGAGGAATACAAGAAAATTCTTGTAAGTACATGGAATAGTGTGAATGAGATTATTATTGTATTGTAATAGTGATTCGAATCATTACCACAGTATATATAAACGCGGTGTGGGTTTGATTCCCACCGGTGGAATGAAATATTCAATATTTTCATCTCCTCGCTCTGGTTGCGAAGCAAAGTGCAGCTGGCCGCAGTTTAACCTCACAACAAGCAATGTCTCCAGAATTCGGCAGAATGTATATAACGAAAGTGTGTTAATGGGTACGGAGTGCCTTATCACTAGGTTCTCTGGTTTTCTTGACTACTTCTTCTTTGCATTTAAGCTCTATAATCACCACTCGGGCATACATTCTAATTAAAAGTAACAAGTGATTAATACAAATTGGGTCGGTAAAAGCGTGTGTATCGCCTTTCAACCGTATCTAGTGCAACGCTTAAGGTCTTATTTAGAGAGAAAATTGATTATATTGGTGTTAGACAAGAAACGGGTAAAAAATATATAAGTATAGACAGTTTTTACTAATTATTTTAAGGAAAGCAAAATAAATATAAAAATAACATTTAATATTAATACTTTATTAGAAAACTAAAAAAAGATCGTAACGGATTTGGTAGGTTTTGAAGAGGTTCAAATCCCAATCCCAAGAACTCACCCACCGGTGCAAAACACGGCGTTGAGCTCCGCCACTCAACACGCAATGACTAAACAATTCAACGGAAAATGGGGAATGGAGCGTCTTAACACCAGGTTCCCTCTGTATAAGATTAATTTTAGAAGGAGCAATGATTGCTAACGAGATTTTTGTTAACAACTATAACTTTTATACCAATTACAATTTAGCTTTTATAGCTATTATACATTAAGTAAATTATTTAAGTATATAACTTTATATACTACCTACAATGAACTTTATTATACACAAAAGTAATAATTTCATAAAAGCCTAGTGTCCTCAGCCATTTTCTATAATTATTTAATGTCGAACAATAACGTTTGATGACATTCATAAAGAAGTAATCGTGTTAATGTATTTTCTTTTATTATGACTAGTATTGTATTCGGTTTTCGTAAATTGTTTTTTTTTTTTATTTCACGCTGTATCCTGTAGATAGCAAAGGTTAAGGAAAGCAAACAGAAGTTATTGTTAAAACACTACTCTCATTGTGTGATGAGTGACTGAACTCTAGTCTATCTTAGTGAGGAAATGGAAATGATTCATTTCCCTGAGTAGGAATCGAATCAATGACCGTCCCGTTTACAGTCTGTGGCATTGCGACACAACGGCCTCACTAATTACATTTTTCGTATCATTTAGATTCGTAAATTTTACAGAGAGGTGTAAATTGTATAAAGCTTTAAATTTAACTTGCTTAATTTAAATTCTAAAGTCACTATTACTCAAAGTAAACTTTGCATTAATAACTGTTTAAAACTGAACTACAGAACGTGTTAGAATAGATTACGTAGTTTAATTATATTACGTATTTCATTTTCTCGAGAGGGAATCAAACCCTCAATCTGTCGCGTTGTGGGCTCGATTCCCTCTCGTTTCCTCACTTGTAAAACAATGTTGGTATATTTATGTAGGACTACAAACAATGACTGTGATTTCAAATTGTCATTTTTGTCATATTTCAATATAAATAAGA
This sequence comes from Heliconius melpomene melpomene, assembly GCA_000313835.2. Lineage (NCBI taxonomy): Eukaryota > Metazoa > Arthropoda > Insecta > Lepidoptera > Nymphalidae > Heliconius > Heliconius melpomene. Next base: position 121,456 of record HE671115.1, on the reverse strand, counting down.
TGTTTCATTATTATTTCCAATTTAGTATAGAGCGAAGTTCGGATAGTGGAGGCGAGTTTTAATGAGCTTAAGGCCCTTATACTTAGACTTGAATCGCAAATCTTAGGAACTGCTCTGAGCTTTTGCTTCTGCGTGCAACGCGAAGGTGTCAGCACGGTGAGTCTATGAAATGGTAAGTACGTTTTCCTTTTGCTCTGCCTTCATTCTGCCTTCTATTCAAATGTCTTTAAAATTCTTCGTTACTGAGTGACTAGAAAAATAACTTGAATTTTTTTTTTCCTATTTAAAAAATATTTTTCCCCATTTCCATTCAAATTTCGGAAAATCTTCTCTTAAGTTCCTCCCACGGACTAACATACCAAATTTCATCGTTCTACGTATTGTAATTTTCTGTCAGTAATAAGAAATTCCTCTTCTTCACAGGTCACTTCGTAATGAAATATTTTTCTATATATATTGACATGACCAAAAAAAACTATAATTTGTTTAAAGAATCACAACAAAATGAAATAAGGAAATAGTAGAAAACAAAACTATCTATTTATTAGTTCATCGATATCTAGTCGAATAGAAATCTGAGAAAGATAACTCGTGTTCAAGCATGCGTTGTAAATCACTCATTGTTTTTACTCTACGCATAAATAAATTCAATATTGCGTTTTTGCTTAATAATGTTTTTTTTTTTTTATTTTAATCCTATTATTATATGCTGTCAGTGTTTTATTAATAATCTATGATCTATATTATGTTACTTATTAATAGTAAATTGGATTTTTAATTCTGTTAATAAATATTTATATCCTTAATTTATTATAATAATTAATTATTAATCCAGTGCGCTCATTATGCATGGCGGCATTGAGGGCCAGTTTCTGAACGTACACGCGGTATTGCATAATCGATGTCTATTTAGATAATGTTGATTGACGAAATTGTTATAGCTATTTTCATCTCTGTTTTGGTACGCAGCGTTAAGTACCGCGACTTAACAGATAATATTTCATAATTATATTATCTTCTTACTAGGTTTACTCTGTGGTAGAAAAGCTTCAATTAGGAGGGTAAATGAGAAAATGTCGCTCACACTCGCTCTTTTATCTACTCTCTGGTTTTAAAATAAAAAAAAGTCATACGTAATTAATGTATTTTTTATTGTTTTTAGTTTCACATTTTATGTAGGCATCGGAGAGGGGAAATGAAAATCCATTCAAATAAATCCATCCATTAAAAGATTATTCAACAGTTACACATACTGTGATGGAAAAGTTCTTGAATTTACTTTAAAAATATATTTCTCCCATTTATATTCGATAAACCTAAAAAATATTTTACCAGTTCTTTTACTTGAAGCTTATCTTCTTTAGATAATAAATAATATCGTCAAAAGTTAAACCTTTAAGTGGCTACCAACAAGCTAAATTGTATTTGCACATAGATCTTCTTATTTCTTAATAATTACTTCTTATTATAGTATAATTTTAAAACAATCGTTCAATTTATCGAAGGATCCTTTTAAACCTTTTAAAATGCTATATATTTAATATATACTACTATTCTATTTTGTATATAATTTGTTTAGCTTTACGCTGTAGGCAGAGAAAGTCTGGGAACCTAGTGTTAAGATACTTCATTCCCATTATGATTTCTGGAGGCATTGCGTATTAAGTGGCGGAACTCAACCCCGCGCTTTACTTTGTCACTAGAGCGAGAAAGTAAAAATATTAGATATTTAATTTCCAAGAGTGGGAATCGAACCTACAATCTATCGCGTTTATAGTTGCACGCTGCGCCACTACTGGACTCAAGACTATTTATAATCTACTTAAACTATTCAATATAATTAGTGAACGAAGAATATTATGAGAACAGTGAACGGAGTGTTTAAGTGCTGTGCCTTCTCCATGAAAAGAAGAGAATATATTTTTAGAAAATTTTAGTGCCTATAAACAATATTCTCAGTGGCTTTTATGAAGTAAAATATGAATTTTAAGATTACATTATAATTTATTAAATTACATTTAATTTTCAATTTCAATAGTGGACAAATGCAAATTAACTTTTTCTAAATAAAATGTAATTATTCTTTTTATGATATATTAAATTTCCTCTAAGGGAAACAACTAAGGGTTCTGTAACACAGCCAGGTAGGTACAAGAAATATAGCTTAAGCCTTAATATATAGCCTAACGGTGTTAGGTTCCGCGTTCCCTTATATAATCAGAGCATTCTATTTACTTATATATTCTATAATTAGAGCCTTCTATTTATTTCAATCACCATCTGCATTAATAACTTTAGAAAATCTTGAAAATCTCACCACATCGTCAATTTCATCAGACCTCGCTATCCCGACAAACAGTACTAACAAAAGGAAACTTTTCATTTTAAATGTTATATCAATACACTTCACTTGACACTGTATTAGATACTCTATTTATTATATTAACGGCCGTTGCTTCGACGGCAAATGCAGAAATGCGTGAAGGAAAACTGTTTTATAGACGTACGCATGTATGGAGTAGTTAAGTGGGGTAAGATATTATAACAAGATAATTTCTAGTTGAAAGACTACTAAATGCCATAATATTAGTTCTTGACTGTAATGTCATTTGGATTTGGTATATTTGAAATTTTATGTTATTCATTAGTACTATATATAGTAGCTATATATAGTAGCTATATAGTAGCTTATAAGACGAGGTACAAATACACCCATACATTTTATTATTGCATTTTATTATTGTCAAACAGTTTATCGAGCTATATTCACATTATATTTACAAAGACTACATAAATATGTATTCTTCAAAAGCACGTTTAGTAATTTTCCCATCGTGCATTTTTTAAACGTCAATCTCATTATTTAAATATTTTACATTTTTTATTATTTAAGACACTTTAGAAATGCGGAAAATAAAGTTCCAGAAAATATTGAAATGTAAAAGATTTCATGTATTAAAACTTAAAATTATTTTCGTTCAAGCTGTCCTGCACGAACTATACAATTTACTTAACATAGAAATGGTTAGCTTATTTTCATAAACTTCAGTTTAAGTTCTTATTTTTCATATATTTTATTTCAGTTAAACGTTATTGAGATGAGGTCGTGGCACAGGGACACAGCGTCTGTCTATAAACGTGCTGGTTATATGTTCAATTCCCACGCGGGGGAATTATTATTGTCGTTTTTTCAACCTGGAGACAAGGCAGAACACGGCGTTGAGTTTCGCCACGCAATATGCAATGTCCTGAAAATTGAATGGTGCATGGAAAGCGGAGTGTCTTGACACTAGGTTCCCTCTGCGTACTCGGCTTTACATTACCGTGAAGCTGTCGTGACGTACTCGATAGTTACCTCTATATGACTGTAATACGATTGTCGTGGGTTAGTTCGATTCATTTCGAGATTCATAGTTCTTAATTTTCTATTTTTGAGTTAAGTAAGTTAAAACACCACTATTTATGTGTTGGTGTCTGGTCTACAGATACTTTTATATTTAAATATAAAACACCGGCCAAGTGCGAGTCAGACTGACGGACACGGGTTCCGTACTATTGACTATTAAAACCGCAAAAACATTCACGTTTTTTGTATGTGAGCGAGGGGCTCACATAGAAATAAAAATAAATGTTTTATTTTAATTCAGTAAAATATTTTGAAATAAATATATAACTAAAATTTCTGTGAATATATTAAGCATCTACCCGTTCTCATTATTAATATAAAGCAAAAAGATCACTTATATTTTTATTTTATTTCGGTTATTTTCTATGAGTTGTTACAGCAGCAATAGAAATAAATGTAATTGTATATGTGAAAATTTCAAATGTCAAACACAGCGACAGTGAGACACAGCTTGGTGACAGACGGACAGACAAAGAGACAGCAGAGCCTAGTCCCATTTTACTCTTTGGTTACGGAACCCTAAAAATAAAATTATAAAAAACAGTAATAATCGTGTTGAAGTATCATTAATTATAACAATTATGCAAGTCGCAATAATTGGTTCGTTCATGAATGTGTTCGACGTGACGCGTTAAAGATAACTTACACTGTCTACTTAAGGCAAATATAAAAAAATTAGAGGCAAATGCAATTTTGTTTGCAAGAACTAAAAGAGAAAGAAAAAGATATATAAATAATATTTATTTCTACAATTTGGCTAATAACATCAATTTATTGAACGAAGAAAAAGAGACGTTAGGTATAGCAAGAATAAGTTAGAACCTACTAATGTGAAACTCTTTTTTCCATTTTCCTCCTCAAATCGACATTTTCCGGGTAGTGACGGACCTCAACACCGCAGTATGTCTTGCGTGAGGTGTATAATGCTTGCATGGTAGATGTTCAACCAACGACTGCCCCGTTTCCAAGCCTTATTTTTTAAATTATAAATATAATTTTAAAGTAAAGTGTAGTGTGCGATAATTCTAACATTAATAAAGCAGTCACTTATCAAGGCATTTCAAATGTGTATAAAAACGAATGATTCCTCACGCGGATAATACTAAGATTTTCACTTTTTTTATTTTATATTGTAAGAAGGTGACGCTATCCTAGTTCATTTATTAGAAAAGCGTTTACGAGACATTAGAATAAAATAGAATGCTACGTTTTTTAGCTTCACGCTGTACCTCGCTCGATATCTATAAAAAGTACTTACCAGAGTAAAAAAAAAAGAATGAACTTATTCCCCGAACGGGAATTGAACTCACAAACGTCGCGGTTGCAGTCAAACGGTATGCCGCTGTGCCACAGTGGTGTGTTAATTATTATTAATTACCTACTGGTAGTTCAGTAAGTTCTTTGACGGCGTCAAATCATTAGCAAGGTGTTTAGCTTCTAAGTCTTCTACCGTCTGTCTTCAAGCCAATATGGCCAAAGTTAAGAGTATTCGTTGGTAATAGGTAGTCGATAATCTGATTTGGATTTTAAGCTGGCTGAGGATTGACCCATTGGTCCTTTTTGCTGTCCTTAAAATTTGCAGCATCCTCCTCTAACACCACATCTCAAAGACATCAATGTTTCTCCTATTTGCGGCACGGATCTTCCGATGCGTACAAGAAAACCGAGAAGATTAGGGTTAGTACGATTCTTATTTTCGTAGCGTTGGAGACGTTTCTACTCTGTCATATCTTTGGGAGTTGAGTCATTGCACCTTTGGCCACCTGGATTGGAATCGTCGAATTTTCTTATCGCTCCGAACAATGACGTATCATCTGCATGTCTAAGATTGCTAACTTTTCTGCCACCACTTGAGCTGCCACCATTCCACTCTTTCAGTATATTTCTTATCATATACTCCCCATAGATGATAAGAAGGAGAGGTGATAAGATACATCCTTGACGCACTCTTTTTTCCAGTTTAAATGGTTTCTAAATATAAAAACATACTCTAGTAACGGAATCCTCCAGATTAACATAAATAAATAAACTATTTATTCCTCTAATATACAACGTCACTTATGTAGGATATTACCCTTTATAGTCGACGTTATAGGATCTCACGATATCTACATCTCAAAGCTCTAATTAAAACCGAAGATCCAATGGTTCAATAAAGTCGGTACTTTGTCCTCGAATGTGATTACGATAGTTTGAATTTACGTCCTTGAGCTAAAATTAAGGCTTAAATTAGAAAATGGTGGGGTAAATTTTCTTTTTTGAAGAGGCAACCGTGGCGTAGGAGTAAAAGCGTATACTGTAAACGTGACGATCATGGGTTCCATCCTCACTTAGGGGGTAATGTTAGTTATTAATAATATGTAAAAAATATGCTTTTTAAAACAATACACTTGTTTTTCTTATATACGGACGGGGTTTTGCCTAAAAGCGGGATGAATAAATATGACATTTCATTAATCTATTAGGTACTGATGCCAACATTTGAAGCCGCAACCTACTCGACAAAGTAGCTTTAATTGCACTTGCTAACCACTGAACATAGAAAACATTCAATAAATAAAAGGAAAATCGAGGAAACTTAATACATACTTCTACAACCTCTTATATTACCTGAGATGAAAGTCTAATAAAGGGGTCAAACGGATTTGATTACTTTCCACAGTGAACTAAATTATAACAGAGTTTGCACACGAAATTACTATTTAAGCCCTTTACTAAGGTATTAATTAAGAGAAAATTTTAAGTGTGCTATAAAATAAACAATTTTAAGCGTCTATCGAGACACGCACCAGCATGTCCAGCCAAGTTAAAAAGCTACTTTTGAGCTCTTAAGAATTGGTAAGCTTGTTTGCAAGTGTCTACAATACAATGCATGAAATTAGCGTATTTGTTAAAACCCCTCTAGCTTAGGATGCATATAAAATTTCAACAGTTTAACTAAAACGGTTATCTATATATATATAATCGAAAGGTCACTCACTCATCACGAAATCTCAGAAACTACATGTGCTAGGAATCTCAAATTTTTCATAGGAGTTACTTATAGAACGTAGGTGCTCGCTAAGACGGGAATTTGCAATATTCGTCTTCTAAGGGGTTGTTTTTGGGGTCGAAAGTTTGTATGAAACTTTGTTACTACAAATGCTAGGAGTCTCAAATTTTGCATAGACTTCACTAGGACGTAGCCATGGAGACAGAAATTAATAATAACATAGTTCAAGCGGGTGAAACCGCGAGCGGGCCGCTAGTTGATTAATATATTCAAGTGTAAAAACTGGCATTTGATATATTTACCATTTTTATTATATTATATATTGAGATATTTGTTTAATATCAAGTTTCTAGATCATCTTGAAGTAGGTTAGATTTTTAATGAGTGAGTGAGCCAGTCACAAAAATGTCAGTATTTGAACATTAATACTTATGTATCATTATGTATTAAATTATTCTATTTTTATGGAGTGTCCTAACACTATGCTCCCTCCGCCTACCCTACAGCTACAGCGTGAAGCTGATAAATATAGAATATACTTTTATTTTATTTTTAAATATAAATTATTATAAAAAAGATACATTTAAAAATATAAAAAAAAACCACACTTCCGAGGGCGGGACAAGGGTCCAAGCCATCGGTGGCTAGGGCTCCAGAGAGAGGAACCTCCGCACAATACGTGCCGTCTCAAGTATTACTGCCTTCTGTATCCGGTTCTTGATCCAACAGCTAAGCGATAGCCTCTTAAGGTGTTGGTCGAGGCTTTTCGCTATTAAACCGTTAACCGAAACCACTATCGGCACAATGATAGTCGCATTGACATCCCACATGGCGGTAATCTCATGGGCTAGGTCCAAATATTTAGATTGTTTTTCTTTTTCGGCCTTCACGAGATTTTCATCATGTGGGATAGTAACGTCAACAATCACTGCGCGGCGCGCCGCTCGGTCTACTAGTACTATATCAGGTCTATTGGCAACAATATACCTGTCAGTAATAATAGACCGATCCCAGTAGAGCAAAGCACAGCTATTTTCAAGAACAGACATGGGATTGTACCTGTAGTAAGGCACCTCCAATTCTACAAGGCCATATTGAAGAGCAAGTTGCTGGTGTATTATCTTGGCTACTTGATTGTGTCTATGCAAATACTCGCCATTAGCAAGATGAGAACAACCAGAGACAATATGTCTGGGGGACTCCCCAGGTCGATGACACGCCCGGCAGATGTCGATAGTGCCATCTTTCATAATATGTCTCTGGTAGTTCCGTGTCTTGATAACTTCGTCCATAATTGCACAGACAAAACCTTCAGTTTCTCCGAAAAGATCCCCGAACTGTAACCAAGATAATGATGAAACAGTATCCACGTCCTGGCCCACTAGGGCTCTATGGAATCTACCATGCAGCTCCTTGCTCTTCCATACAGCCATGCGATCAGAAGTAGTAAGTACTACAGGCCGACGCCAGTTCTCTTTGCCCAAGGAAAGAGGAGTAAGGCCTTTGTCAACTGTTACCACATCCTTGTGCATATCCACGTCAATCTTGAGAAAATATTCTCTAAGACTGCATACCTCGTGGTTATGGAGGTTCTTGACATTCAAAAAGCCACGACCTCCACACTTACGCGGGATATACAGTCTCATTACAGACGAACGCGGATGGTGCATTCGGTATGTCGTCAACAATTTACGTATTTGGCGATCTACAGAGTCTAACTCAGTCTGTGTCCATCTTACAATGCCAAAAGTATAGGCTAAAAGCGGCATAACCCAACCGTTGAAAGCACGCACGCACTATTTATCACGCAATAATGATAAATTATTATTATGATTAATTTTTTATACATTAGGGAATGTTTTACTCCATTCTTAGATTCTGTACATGCAATTATATATCTAAATAAAGAGCACCAGAATGGTCCCAAAACTCAATCAAGGGAATGACATCGATATCTCCATCAGAATGTAGGTTTATTTGTTTACGTGATACAAGTGATTTAAATTCATGACTCTTTATGACTCATGAATAATAAAATTTCATATAACCTAAGGAACAAATGTATAATAACATCCTTTATAGTATTATTGATCGATTTAGAATAGATGCCGCTATGGCGCAGTGGTACAGCGTTTGGCTGAAAAGGTGACAGTTGTGGGTTCGATTTCTACTTGAGGGAATGAATTAAATTCATATCCTCGCTCTTGTGTTGAGATAAAGCACGATTTTGAGCTACGCTATTCAACACACAATGTTTTTAAGGTTCCCTTTACTTATCTTGTCTTATGCGGGGTACTTAAGCCGATAAAATAGAACCGAATAAATATGTGTTAACAATTAGTACCTATTCCTTAGCCAATAAAATCTGCCCAAGCAGCCCTGTAAGATTACGACGATTAAAAGTGCGTACAATAATAGTCTATTGAAACAAAAAATGATTCGAATTTGCTATATTTAAAAAGAAAATTTGAAGGGCGCCATTTTAGAATAACAACAATATTGATTATATATAATTGTATTATTATCAGCGCTGATAGGGTGTACCTACCGTAATCGAAATTTCAGTTTAATCGGAATCTGAGACATGGGTCAAATTGACCTTGCAAAATTTGACACATATCAACTAAAACCGCAAGTTAAAAAAGCCTTGTAAAAAGAGAAACGCTGTATATATTTTTGTGCAATAACAATATCGAAAAAAAATATAGTTTTATACATTTACAACTCAAAGGTTATTGAATATCCTGCTTTATGTTTATTAGGAAGAAGTAAATAAAATTTTACGTTACAATTGAGGCAATCCTATTATTAGATCAAGTTAGGAAAGTAGGTAAATCGCTTTTCGCTTGGAAATGGAAATTGTGTTGTGTTTGTTTATAAATTTATTACTGAAATTTGTTTTTCGTGTTATAGTACTCATTCTTCAGATATGGTTAACTAATTTTATTAAGATTTTTATTGAAATGCTTTCTGTAAGAACAGTGCCATTGTAAAATTATATGTAATATATTATTATAGATTTAGATAGGCTGGGATCTTTAAGCAAACTAAAGAGAAATTACACTTCTCTCACCTACTTTTGTTTTACATAAGTACATATATAGCAGTAGACAGACATTTGCAAAAAAAAATCGCTTTCTAAAATCGAGGCCTACTTAGCATGCTGATAAATCCGTAATTGTTTATTAGTGTTAATATATTTTAATCGCGGAACTGAACGCCGTCACAAAGGCTTTATCCAACTGCGGCTATTGCCTTAACGTATTATACTTTCCAAAACTCCAGAAAGTCCAGACTATTAATAAAAAGAAAATTAAGGAGTCGCCCGAGCTAATATTTGTATAGAACTTTATTACTTTCCTTCAAACATTTTGACGTTCCGCATGATTTAATACTTTAGTGGACGATGCTAATATATATTACGAGGCAGATGGATCAATTCAATTAAAACGCTATTAATTTGTATAGGATTATCTCTATTTATCAATTTATATTATTATATTGTATTATTAATTATTATTGAATGGTGTCATTAATTAGATTAACGGTTATTACACGAATAAATGAACGTAATATCTATTTTATGTTCATAAATCTCATTTAATCTTATGTGATCTCACAAAAAAACATATTTTTATGCTGAGCTGGTAAATAATGAAATAAACATTTTTAGAAAACGTCTAAGAATCTGAACACAGCGGGATTTGAACTTGTGTCTCTTAGAAAGTTATTTTGCGTTTTAAAGTGATATTTCACTTATTTATTTTCTTTAAAAGAAATAAGTGAAATAACACTATAAAAATTTAAAAAAACGGGAGTTAAACATTATTTTTCTTCTATATTTGTTTATTTTACTTTCTTATTATCTACGAATATATAAAAAAAATCAAGCATAAAATATTAAAATAGTTTTTTATCACATAAAAATCAATATGTATATGCAGCAGGGTAGGCAGAGAGAACCTAGTATTAATACACTCCGTTTCCCAATTTCCGCCGATTTTTTGCACGCACGCACGATGGATTTTGCCTTAGTGCTGTGGCACTGATATGAAAACATTAATAAATAATAATTCATTCCCTCGAGTTGGAATCGAACCCACAACCGTCGCGTTACAGTTCCGCTAATTTCCACTGCACCACGACAGCCTTCGTATCGTCTATGTCATAATTTGAGAAAATGACATAATATTGTCAGTGACAATCACCTGGTGTTCGTCTTCTCGATTAAGCTAATAGAATTTGTACTGAATTTATATCGGAGTTAATTTATATTTTTTCTTGAATCCCAATATAAATTGTGAAATGAAATTGTAAGTAACAAATTAACATTTACCAGTGATTTTTCTCTAGTGTAGCTAGTGTTCTTAATTTGTACTAATTGATTTGACTTAGTAGAAGATTATTAGAATGCTATTATTTGGTAATAGAGTTTTCATCATCATCTCTCTCGTTCACTATTGGACGTGGGATCATCCTCTTCTCTTTACTTTGTTAAACAGGTAAGAGTGAAATATAAATTACTTTAATATAATGTAAATTATATTAAAGTAATTTATATTTTACTATGTGAAATAATTCAAACTTTGTCAAAGTAGCATCAAAGAGTCGTCAGTTACTTCTAAAAAAAATATATTTAGGAGTATAGTAATTTATTTGTTTTAACTTGCGTTATGCATCAGTAACTTATTAAAATATTGTTCTTTTACTTTTTAGTTTGCTAAAATTTTCTAGTAAACATTTGCCTTACCTTTTATTATGAGGCCGGGGGCGATGGCTCGCTTTACTTACACGTAGCTTCAGGCGGGATTATTGCCAATATTATGTTTTTATTATCGTCATACACTCTTTTAGTGTGATAAATATGTATATGCATAAAGCACTATTTTTGATATTAAAATTTAAATATACATAAAGCTATTATGTCGAAGTGGAACAGCACGAGGTTGTGAGTTTGATTCCCATTCGGGGGAATGAATTACTTCTATATTATTACTCTGGTAAACAAAATTGAGCTAAGAAGAAGATAAAAATAATAAATCAATATGATTAACAAAATTTACCCCAATTTAAAGAAAAAAATTGAACTTTTAATCATGTAACTTTTATCAGTTCTTGTTTTCTATTCGGATATCGTATCTCTATTACCGTCTTTTGTAGCAGGTGCAATTGTGGAAATAGCATTTAAATTCACTTTTATTTGACATTTTATGTCTGAGCGCAAAGTACTAAATGCAACGACACCTGGTCTAACTTTGAACTTTTCTACAAAATTATTTTATAAGTGCCGACTTTTAATAGATACAAACCAACATTTTTGATAAAATACAGATTTAGCGGTTTTGGTCGGTCAACACTTAATAATTTAGGTTTTTAACGATAAAGAAAACAACTAATAAGATAACAAATGGAGATGAGAATTGGTACTTTGATAGGATTTATAATCATATTAAGAAGCTTATTAACAAATCTTTGAGTAATAATATAGTTTTTTCGTTTTACTTAGCCTTACAATGTATATCTCGCATACTCGTGTAGTATTGCAGAGTGAAACGCTCCACCTAAACACTTTTGGATGTGGATCTTAACGCCGCTATGGCTTGTATTATTAGGAAATGAAAATACAACATTCTCTCGAGTGGGAGTCAAACCCACAATCATTGTGCTTCCGGTCAGACGCTGTGCTGCCACGACGAATTAAATTTTTCCAATATGGTTTTAGCTTCTCTCTGTACCTTTAGCAGGGAACCTTCACCCTGGACTTAGCAAGGAATATAAGAATACATAAATTACTTTGTTATCGCATTCGTTATGTACTATAACATTTTACTGCGTAACTCTATTTAATGTCTTTGATGTGGCATTAAAACATTTCATTTATAACTTAGAGCACAAGAAACAATTTTATTAACGTAATACACTGTCTTTCTGTTATGAAATTTTAATAACTGTCTTAAAAGAAATGCGTTAAAACTTACTGGGTACTTTGAAAAAATATAATATTATGTGTTTACGAAATACAGTTATACTTTTTTTGCTTGGGTAGGGTAAAGCACTGTTGTTCCCCCCCTGTTGCCCAATTTAGGAGACATTCGATATTTCTTGGTGGAGCTCAACAACGCGCTTTGTCATAGTTCCCTGAACAAGTAAATAAAATTAATTAATTCCTCCATGACATTTGGATTTGTATTTTGGATTTAATTTAATTCTATACAATCATTTTTTTTTAATCACCTACACGCTCTATCCCGCATTTAGCAGGATAGACAGAGGGATTTTGCTCTTGGATCAAAGCCAACAAAGAGACTAAACAAAACATTATAAAACAATTAAAAACTAAAACTGTATACAATACAATCATACATAATTCAAAGCATAACATGAGTGAAAATGACGAATAAAAAATTACTTTCGAGCCACTCTGCTTATAAACTATAAGTGGAAAGTAACACGCGCGAACACGCGATCATGCTGGTAATTATCTATTTATTATGTATACAGAAGCTAGTGGATATCTGTAAGAGTTGAATGAATGCATTTTTTTAACTAATTCGTAGAAATATAACAGCAGCAGAGCACAGCAGGGTAGGCAGAGAGAACCTAGTGGTAAGACACTTCGTTCCCCACTTTCTGCCGAATTCTGGAGGCATTTGTGAGTTGACTATTCTTTGTTTATTGTAATAAATGTTAGAACTATATTATTGTCTTTCTTTTTTTAGATTTGTTTTTTTGTAGCTGTAGTCTAGTTTTAAGAATCGTTTGTCTACCCTGCACTGTCTAAGTTTCGAGATATTGGTTCGAGAACGCACCACCAAGGGTATCCCCCTACATTCAAAAAGAATGCTATTTATTTGTTTAGAAAAAATCTATTAAAGAACGAATTGAAAATAATTGTGAAAATATTTTTCGGAAAATATTTAAATATAAATATTCACAACATTAATACATATTATGATGACACATTCACATATAAGACCATACATTTACGCACTTAAATATTTTATTATTATTTAACAAAAAAAATGTTTCTTTTGTAACTCCTCCGCGCCTCTATGCCCAACATAATAAAAAATATAAAAAAACAAAGCATACGAATAAATTACTTTTGATATTCTTTCATTGCAATCGGGAAGACATACTTTATTACCAACCTAACGAGTCTTCAACACGATGCCTGCACAATGAGCACCGGGACAAAGTACAAAGCTTTAGCGTGACTGATTCACTGTAATTGTTAACTGTAGACATTTTTAATTACAACTTTTTCACTAATTGTACTTTATACTTATTTAGATGTATTTTGTAACAATATTATTATCCTATCCTATATCTTATAAAACAAAGTCGCTTTTCGTGTCTGTCTGAACTTTCTAACTCTTCTTCTTCTAAACTACCCAACGGATTTTGATGCTGTTTTCACCATTAGGTCGAGTATTTCTCAGGGAAGGTTTATATATAGTTTATTATTTGTACATTCTTATGTAAATTAACATAAATACGATAAATGTGTATAAAGTCCTACCCGTTGAGACACTTTCGCGCATGCGCTGCTTTAATGGTAAGTACTACATGAAAATAATGTACTGGAGTATTGTTTCTCTTAATAAGATCTACAAAAAAGTCAGCGACAGCATATTCGATTTTTTTAAGGATAACGTGTAGTGATCATATTTCTGTCTAAAAATTGTAATTTCAATATTTTTTTTATTGTGAGGGATATTTTTCCATAATGGTATTAATCCTTATCCTTTAAAATACTTTATTAAATTTCTACGTTAAACGAAGATAAAATTTGCTTTTAACACAATTTCGAAATTGCGAATAGTTTTAGAGAAAAACGCATTTAATTGTTAACACATCACGCCGTTTACACATCAGCTGTATGGAGTCAAGTTTTACTTATCCCTTACTCACAGTATATAAATAAGTATATTAGTTACGTTGACCATTTAATGTAGATCAAAACTGTATTTTACTGTTTTTCATTTTAATAAGTACTTTAGAAGTTGTTACAATATCAAAACATCCTTGCTGCGAAACGCGCCCCGCGACGTTTTACTTATACAAGCGCGTCATGAGCAGTCATCGGTGGTTCAGTGGTAAAATGCCCGCCTGCCACGCGGGCGGCCCGGGTTCGATTCCCGGCCGATGCATTCTATTTAATTTTCCTCACAGGCAGCCACGTAGTGCCTGCCCAACCGGTGTCGCTGTTTTAACAGCATTAACCACAAGCTCAAAAAAAAACCCGCCTGCCTCAGCGAAGAAGATTTAGATTGTGTTATTTATTTGTGTTTATTTTAAAACAATTGGAAAATCCTTATTGGAATTACGAAAATGTGGGTTGCATTAGGGTTTAATCAATTTTCACATTATCTTAAGTGCTTTGCAAACATACATTATATGAATAATTCAGTAGTTAAGGCGGGCGAAGCCGCGAGCAGGTCGCTAGTTAATAATAATATCATTATATATAACATATGAAGTTATCGTTGTGCGTGCGACTGTAAACGTGAGGGTTGTGGGATCGATTCCTACTTGATGAAATGAAATATATAATATTACTAGTGGGCCCGGACGCGGCTACGCCCGCGAAAATATAAGCCTAAATAATTAAAATAAGTTAAAAAATAATAATAAGTGGAGATTTATTATTAGAAAAAATATCTGAGTAACCGAAATGAACAAACAAAAGAAGAAAAAGTAACTAAAGGAAATTCTTAATATTAGAAAAAGTACCTAAAATTTGCCGTGCGCGCGTACTAAACATTTTTCTATATTAAATAATTATTAATTTTTGCGAACAATATTAAATAAAATCTCAAATTATTAAAATTACGATATTTTAAGTGTATAACATCGGTATAGATAACCGAACTGAGATAAATTAATTATAAGCAGCAAATAATTACATAAAAAATAATAGTAATTCGAAAATATATAAAAATTTACAAAATCATCAAAATCATCTGCCTGTTCGCGTCGGTCATACTCATACTATACCACTCGTAGGCTAGGTCATTTGGAATCAGTGACATCTCCTTAATTATTTCTTAGAATGTTATACCGTAAGCTATAATTTCCATCTAGATGAAATGCTAAAAGTGACTATTATATTTATTTTCATAAGGATGAACATCAAATTATAGAAATCATCTAATTTTTGTTAATGTATACAAATCTATATCGGCGGGCGCCATGTATGCATTAAGCAAACTCACTTTGGGTGACGTTTTCTTAAAACAACAAACTTTGCAAGCCGTTGCTTAGCAACGCGTAGCGACGATTGTTATTAACATGGCGGAATAAATTGCTTGTCAAATGAATTATTTTAATATATTGGTATATATCGAAAAAAATACAAATATGAGAAAAAAAAAGTATCCTATGTTCATCCCGGGACCCTCAAGTATCTCTATATGAGTATTTTATCACAATTAAAATAGCGGTTTGGCCCTGATTGCGTAAAAGACAGACAGACAGACAGACAGAGTTACTTTCAAATTTATAATATAGGTATGGATTATTCCTTCCCTCTGGTAACGGTTAAAAAGGCGGGGCTAAGTTCCAGTCAACACGCAAAGCTTTGAAAATTTGGCAGAAAGTTAGGAACGTAATGGATTAATGTGAAGAGAGTGTCTGAACACTAGGTTTCTACTACCTACCCTGCTATGTCCCCCAGGGCACGACATGAAGCTAAAAAAAATGAGGCCATCGTATCGCAGCGACGTAATGTATAACTATAAACGTTTGCAGGTCCAATTCCCACTCCAGGGAATAAATTGTGTTCGTTCCTCGCTCTGGTAATATAGATTAGAATATTTGCTAAGCTTATATTTATACTTATAATATTAAAAATGTACATAAAATATGAAGCCAGAAGCTGGAATATAATACGACAAGGAGCTCAAAGAAAGCTCAAAGAATGCCTTGGCTCTAGGTTATTTCAGCCTCTTTTCTATAAGTGGGATTGTAAACTTCACTCAGTTAAAATTAATAACAATTTGAAACTGAGGTCTAAAAATATTGTAAGTATTTAATTGGGAAATTTCATCTGAAGCTTAGAAAAATTAACTGAAGTTCATGAAAAACTAAAAAAAACTAAAAAGAGAAGAAACGTAATTCCTATATTAAACGCCTACTAGAAGAACAGAAATTTCTAAATAAAGCGCCTCCTATAAATTATATAGCAAATATTAGATTGTGTGTATGTTGCCTCTGAAACACAAACAGTGTGGCTAATAGAGACTATTTACTCTATTTGATTCGTAGACAAGGAAGCTTGGCTTAAGTAGCAATATGCTTGTGTTTGAATGATTGTGATAACATCACGTTTTGCTTATTTACTTATACATAACAAGTTATGTAGGGGAAATTATAGACAACTTCTATATAAAATAATAATAATATAATAATTTTAAGAAGAAATAGTTATTTAAATATATTGTTTGTGTTTTAATACCGAGTAAATAATTATATGCTTAAAGCATACAATTCTTTTGAAATCACAGACGTACCCTTCTATTTTATTTATATGTATAAATAAAATACATTTTACTTAAAGCATTAATCAAATAATCGAAGATATCTCTTTGTTAGAACGAATGTGAAATTTTCTTTTAATCGATTACTCAAATGGTTCGTTAGTCTTTATGACAGCAGTGAAACGTTATTGCACAATAGAATCTATTACTTTAATGACTTTCAAGTAAAGTGAGAGAAAATAACGTTGTTTTAAATTTTTTTAATATATTATATAAGTTATAATTTTGTTTATAAATTACTTGTATAAAATATAAGATATAATATATATGTGCTTAAGGAGTCACCAAAGAACTAACTGTGAGCGATTAGCGAGTTTTCAAAATTGTTAGTGAAAAGACAGATTTGTATTAGTTGATAAAAAATGTCATACATATATAGTACCTATATTTTAAAGTAGATTCCAAATTCAAATTTCTTTGATCTGTATGAATATATGTCTATAAATAACTCTCGAGTTCTTTATACTTTTATACCATTTGTGTATAGTAAATTGCTTTAAGTTGGTTCTAAAGAGCGAAATGCTTCGATCAATAGTTGCTCTAAGGAGGTATGACAAAGATAATGACGCCTGATGTTAAAAAATTGCAATTACTTATTTTTATTGATTGCTTTGGGTTTAATATACTGTGTTAAATATGAAACATTTATACTTATATTTATAATATTTTTAATGATAAAATATGATTTATATTATAATGATCGACATAAGTAATATCATAATAATTACCTTAATTATGAAACTCTTGAATTACGGCATTCATTAAAAGTTATGAAACCTTACTACCTTACTTGATATGTAAATTTAACAAATAATATACATGACGGCACTTCGACATAATTAGTGATATATTGGATTGACTTCCGATTTTATTAATATGAATAATTTAATAATTGATACGATGACTCTGATTGTTTAACAGACTGACTAAACATCTATTTTATATATATGTTACCAGAAATCTAAATAATTCAGTATTCTATACAATACAATGCAATATATGGTTACTATTAATTTTCTCTATTCATATCTTCGTTCTGGTTAGATAAAGTAGTGTGAAAAAAGGGAAACTAGCTCTAATTTCATAGTCCATAGTGCTTTATACGTAAAAAGAATAACATAAAAAAGTATTAAATACAGAGTATGTATAAGCTATTAACATAAACAAACAATTTATACTTTAGGCCGTTACGGCACAGCGGCACAACGTGATTGTAACGCAACGGTTGTGAGTTTAATACCACCACGGGGGAATAAACTATTTTCATGTCTTCACTGTGTCAAAGAAACAAGGTGTGGCGTTGAATTCCGCCACTCAACACGCAATGTCTCGAAAAATGGGAACACACTTCGTTCCCATCTTAACACTAAATTCACGTCGCCTACTTTGCTAACTGCGGGATTCAGATACGAGTATTACTCATATCTTCACTCAGTACTCCCACAACAATTTACCTAACTTCTATTTTTTTCACGTAAAAACAAACAATTTATACTTCTATTCTTTCGAGTTAAAACTACTCGTAATTGTATTGAAACACTCTCGTATGAACTCAACTGCCCGGAATAATGGACGTGACCTTGCAATTATCTTACACACTCTAGTCTAGTACAATAGATACGTTTTTATGGCGAAAGTGGTTCATTTCCGCTTTTAAAGAACCTGGTCACTGTAGAGTGACTCAAAGCTATTTTTAATTTTTATATAAAAACAATATGACGTGATTTTGATTTCACTAAGTGTAATGTCTTCATTTTATTGACCTTAGTGAACTAAATAAACTTACTAACTAAATTAACTAAATATTTTCAAGTAAGAGGTTAGCTTGTAATCGTTGATACTAACAAAATTATAAGGAATAATGAAATGATGATGATGAGGATGCTATGGAGATGCTATATATTCGTAAGATATGCAGTCAGTTCAGTTGACCGAATCCGTAATGAAGAGATAAATGGCTCGTCATTGTGAGAATGTAAAAGATTTTGCTCTGATGGTAAGGGCACGTCAAGGAGAAACCTCGGTTTAGAAATTTATACAAAAAATGGGATTTTTATATATACCTACAAATATCTTAAACCTATACCTAACCTATACATATTTTGCTTATACTCAATGATTCTAAGCATCTGCCAGTAACATCCACTACTAAGTGTTTACAGATAAAGAGGAATATTAAAAAATGGAATATTAAGTCACTAGATTCTCTTTATTTGTCCTACAACTAAAATAGACGTCTGTCTTGTCAGCTTAAACAAGAAATCTATACAAAAATAGCCACAACTTGGAAACATATTTGATTCTAGGGTAAAATTTTAATACTCGGGGAAATCACAAATTTTAAGCTCCAAGTAACTTTGTGAATTCTTTCAGCAGTCATAAACTTTATAAAAGGATTAAATATGGAAGCTTCCCACTGTTTTATGCTGAAAGTGACCGAATTTTTTGATATATCACATAAGTTGTTTTCTAAAGTTGTTTGCTTTTCCTGAAATTTATTACATTTAAAAACTGTAAATTGCTTTTCACGACGGTTTCAATGGAATTGCATTACAAAGTTAGAAGTGTAAACATATTTAGTACGATATTATT
Source organism: Heliconius melpomene melpomene (assembly GCA_000313835.2). NCBI lineage: Eukaryota > Metazoa > Arthropoda > Insecta > Lepidoptera > Nymphalidae > Heliconius > Heliconius melpomene. The sequence continues at coordinate 101,925 of HE671115.1, read as the reverse complement.
TGCAGGTTCTATTTTGTATGTTGTGCCAAACTGCTCATCGTGGTACAAAGAACAGGATTTTACTGTACATCGAGATGTTTGTGGGTTCGATTTCTAATTGGAAGAACTTAATTGTTTAGAATCGACTTTCTTTGCTTTTGAATCAATTTTTACCACCCAATACATTCAGAAAGAAATTTATATTAGTTTATGAGAAATAAGCAGACTCTCTTAATCCAACCACACACACATTCCTTTACAGAACTAGTAATGTGATCATACCTTTGAAGCCACACTGAATGAAACAACGTTATTGTGTTCACTATAGCTAAGTCTCTTAGCTTGCCTTCTCTAGGGTAACTAGATACTTGGGTTAATAACATCAGTTTATGTTAATACTAATTAGTAAGAAATTTGTGCTAATTTAAAATATATAGAAAATTTACTATATTATAATTTTACCTGTCTGTGTGAACAATGGCCGAAAAAAACTAAACATTTGACTTGAAAATTTATTATTTAAAATGTTTTGTTTTTTTTGCACATTTTCAAGACCTTTCCCCGCATAGCAAAGCACTCCGTTCTCCATTTTTCGCTCAACTTAAAATCCTGTGTGTTGAGTGGTGAAACTCAACGCCGCGTTTTGTTTACCAGAGTGATGAAATTAACATAAATATAATCATTCCTAATTATGACAAGAATAACCCGAAAACTACGCCACGAATTGAAATATTTTTGACAATAAAACTGCAATATAATAGTGATTTATTTATTATTTATTTATTATTTTAGGTTCTTAAACTAAAATAAATAGTTCAAATAAATAACTTAAAACTAAATTTATGGTTAAATAAATATCAGTCTAGATTATTATTATTATATGAATTAAATAATTCTAATCTAAGCAACTATTTTAAAGTAATAAATTTATAATAGTATAGTAAATAAAATAAATTGTACTTTTTATTAAATTTTACATAATACATAATAATAAAATATTATATTATAAAAAACTTGTAACGATTTAAAAGAAAAAAAAGATTTATATTTTTGATATCCGCATAATTGTGTGCATAAACCATATTATACCTTTAACAGATATAAAAAATAATATATTTTTATATGAAATATATATAAATTTTAAGATTCCATTAATATTAACAATCCTAATAATTATTATAAAGCATATAATATTCTAATAGACATACTTTTTTATATATGTACTTTAAAACTATGGCTTATATTAAAAAGAAATTAAAAAATATTGATAATTATACAAGTTTTTAAAATATATATTTGTTTTTATAATGTGATATAACATTTTTAAAATCCTTAAAATGAATAAATACATTTTTAATACCTACGGTTTATTATTTCTAGAGAAATCAAATTACTATTTCGCGGTTCCAGGAGCTGTAATGTAAACTGGTGAAGCAGTGCCCCTATTCTTGGGTAGAGTGTACGCACGGTTAGAGGGCCAGTCTTTTCCATAACCTCCTCCAGAGGAATATGCATAATTGCTTCCATAGTCGGAGTTAAAATCAGATGAATCGCTGCCGAAGTAAGAATAGTGGGTCATCGGGTGGTGATGCTGAAATATAATAAAATATTTATTGATTAGTTAAAACTATAATTATCAGGTCTGTCGCTGTGATGGCGTATGGTTGTAGGTTCGATTTCCTCCCGGAGGAAAAAAAAATTAATATTTTCATTTCTTTGCTTTGGTACCACAGAAAAAGAGCGGCGTTTAGTTCTGCTACTCAACACGCAATGCCTTCAGTATTTGGCGCAAAATAGGGAACGGTATGGCTTAATGGGAACAGAATATGATAGCACTAGTTTCAGCGTCCCTCTGCCTACCCTGAGCTATGAGCGGGATGGTGCGTGAAGCTTAAAAAAACAAATATTTGAAAATATTTCAGGTAAAAAGGTAACTTTTCAAATAAATATATACAGGTTGATTCTAGTGTAAATAACTTTCATTACCAATATCACTTATAGAGTATTTTAATGTCAAACGCTACTAGAAACATTATCATTATCAGTAAAAGCCGTGCTCTTTCGAGTGGTTCGATAAGACTTTGGGATTATTATATTGATTTATATAGTGTTGGTATAACAAGTAGAATAGCCTTTCAAGTGTGCTTAGTTATTTATATGAAAAATTGTTCAGATTGTAAATATAAAAAATAAGGAATATATCCATAGATTTTTTTTTATGTAAGCAAAAATATGTTAATTATAGGTCGTCGTAGCAATGGAGGACAAGGGTGTGACTTTAAACGCGACTGTAGTAAGTTCAATTCCCGAGTTTGATAATATAATAAATTAGGTACTGTTTTTCAGTTTGTCTCTGTATCACTAAATTTACTAAAGAAAATACGATTCTATTTAATGTCACACTAAGTAAAACTTCAATCAAAAGTTATATTTAAACAATTTTGAAATTTAATTTTCAACATGAGAGAATAAACTGAAATGTGGTCTCCAAAGCTCGCTTCCCACCACTAACGAACGTCGACAATATTCAGAAAAGCTTTTCAATCTAAACTTTCGTTCATCCTTTCTAAGTCAAATCCATTATCTGTGCTAGCTGATTAAGGCTAAAGTTTACTTCCTTGTAACAATGGGAATTAGATTACCGATCTGAAACTTCCTATTGTATTAAAACTAACTAACTGGAGGGTAATGAGTGTAACGGGTCGTGCCAAGTTCAAGTTTTATAAGGTAGGTTTACGTTGAAATCATTGGCCATACTAATTTTGAAATTTATGTATGTGTGCTACTGTAGAACGACGGTTGTAGGTTCGATCCCCACTCGAGTGAATGAAATCCATACCTATATTATAAATTCGAAAGTAACTCTGTCTGTCTGTCTGTCTGTCTGTCTGTCTTTTCCGCAATCAGGGCCAAACCGCTAATTTAATTGTGATAAAATACTCATATAGAGATACTTGAGGGTCCCGGGATGAACATAGGATACTTTTTTTTTCTCATATTTGTAATATTTTCGTTATATACCAATATATTAAAATAATTAATTTGACAAGGAATTTATTCCGCCATGTTAATAACAATCGTCGCTACGCGTTGCTAAGCAACAGCTTGCAAAGTTTGCTGTTTTAAGAAAACGTCACCCACAGTGAGTTTGCTTAATGCATACATGGTGCGCGCCGATATAGATTTATACAAATCTCTTTATACAAATCATTAACAAAAATTAGATGATTTCTATAATTTGATATTCATCCTTATGAAAATAAATATAATAGTCACTTTTAGCATTTCATCTAGATGGAAATTATAGTTTACTGTATAACATTCTAATAAATAATTAAGATGTGACTGATTCCAAATGACCTAGCCTTCGGGCGGCTAATATGAGTATGACCGACGCGAACGGGCGGATGACTTTGATGATTTTGTAAATTTTTATAGATTTTCGAATTACTATTATTTTTTATGTAATTATTTGCTGCTTATAATTAATTTATCTCAGTTCGGTTATCTATACCGATGTTATACACTTAAAATATCGTAATTTTAATCATTTGAGATTTTATTTAATATTGTTCGCAAAAATTAATAATTATTTAATATAGAAAAATGTTTAGTACGCGCGCACAGCAAACTTTAGGTTTTTTTTTCAATATTAAGAATTTCCTTTAGTTACTTTTACTTCTTTGGTTTGTTCATTTCGGTTACTCAGATATTTTTTCTAATAATAAATCTCCACTTATTATTATTTTTTAACTTATTTTAATGATTTAGGCTTATATTTTCGCGGGCGTAGCCGCGTCCGGGCCCACTAGTATTATTTATAAATATTTTCATTTCTTCGCTCTTTTACCAAGGCATAAGCGTGGCGTTAAGTTCCACTACTCAATATGCAGTTTGGCGGAAGGTGGGCAACGGAGTATCTTAACACTAGGTTGAATGAATCAAAGGTTGAATGAATCAAATCATGAAGTTGAAAAAAATATAGGGAAAACTGGTTGATTATTTTATTATCTCCTCTATATTTTAGTGAAAATCCTATAAAAATCGGCTCAGCTGTTTCAGAATAAAATCCGGATAGTAGTAGAAAGATAGATAAAAATAATTTAAGTAACTTTTCTTGCATATAAATTTTTATTAATCCTCATTTCATTTAATTTTATGTTTAAAGTTAAATTTCTTTCTTAATCCTTTCAAAGTTACTTTAAAACTTTAACTCAATTTTGTGAGTTTTAAGTCTTTGAAAGAGTTTGGTTTTTCTTAAGTTATCTCATTGAAAGTTTTGAAATATAAGCGGCAGCTATATCATAATATTTGATTAAATAACATCTGCGATACAAACTCAATTCTTAAATATTTGACTGAACGTAATCGATGCTGGTACAATTAACAGTTACTTATTTATTACGTGTTTTCTTTACTTTCACGCTTTATCCCGCATATAGCAGGATAGACAAAAAGAATGCGTCATGACACTCTGTTCTCAGCTTAACGACCTAATTCAAGCTATTGTGTATTGAGTGGTGGGATACAGGTGGAAACTGGGGAACAAAGTAATATATTGACTGTGATTTTCTTCACTCCACTAATGATATTCGAACCCACAACCATCCATCCAACCATCCATACATAATTTAACCAATAATTCTAAATAGTACAGACAAGATTAATTAACTTGCAACGTGGTCCCTTAAGATCCCAAGGAAAGGGACCGAAAGATGTTCATTTGTATGTCGAGCAAAAAGCTAATTGCGTTGGGGACGACGTGTTTACTATAATTGTGAATATCCTTGTCTTGTATTGTATATTAGATGTGTCGATATAAGTAATTTCATTCTCTGTCAGGAGAAATGTACATTTATGTATGATTTGAGAAATGGCCAATGGACAAAGAGAACAGAGTGTTAACACACTACGTTCCCTCTGCATGGTAGCATATGTAAAAAACACAACGTGAACGTTTTTTTATGAGTTTTTTTATATAAATCATGAGTCACTACATTTTAATTCCCAAGACATAAAAAAAAAAGTTAAAGCCAGACTACTATTTTCAATTTAATTTACAGAATCCAGTCAATTAGCAAGAAAATTAAACGATTAACGCTTGACCGTTGTTCGCTATCCGCCATCTTTGAATATTTACTTTAATTAAATTCTTTGTAGTTGCAATCAAGTTGTTCTTTCGTGCATTACAACATTCTTATCTCTTGGAAAATTATAGTTTTTGTCTACATTTTATAAATATATTATAAAAGATATGAATTTTAATAAAATATAATTTATATTTAAATAAATAAATGAATACATTTTTATATATATTTCACGTGCAATATGAATTTCGAAAAGTTATTAAATTTAAATTTTAAATTATTTATAGAAATTATGTAATTTTTTTCTTTACAAAATTCTTATACTTCATCAAGGCGTGAGCTTATCAAAAGCAAACTCAATAGTTATGGGAATTTAAATATAAGTAAGTCATTAAGATATTCTATTGTCCAAGACATTGATTGAGTAGCGAAGATTACGATTGAGCTTTATCCCCGAGTGTTAATCGAACCTACAACCATCGGAAACAATAGCTTTAATTCAACATTTATATTAATAAAAAAAATATATTTTTTACCTTACAAGCCTTCAAAGTGCTAAGTAAACTTGGTACAAGCAAAGCGGCAATCAAAAGAAGTTTTTTGATCAACATAACAGCTAATAGAATTGGAATGAGGAGCATCTTGGTCTTCATCGTAGCTAAGAGGTTCAGGAGTGGTATCATTATAGCCAGCTTCTTCTTTTTTCCACGACCTGTAATTGAAGATATTAATTATTATATGAATTTAATATATTTAGTGGCCAGTCGTGACCCAGGGGCACAAGTGTGTGCCTGTAAACCTCTGTAAAGGTTCCCTTTGGCTATTATATATTTTGAGTAAACAAAGACATGATAAAATAAATACAGGAATCCAAAACCATCACGTCTATATGCCGACTCTAATCCACTCAGCCACAACGACCTTAAAATAAAAACATCGAGAGCATTCCTAAACAAAGTTAACCCAAAAACAATGGTAAAAACAGAATTATGGGCATTAGTTCCATAATTTACATTTGACACGTCTCTCCTGCGGTCTAGTCCCACGTTACGATCCAATTATTTTGGTCACAGCATTATAAATTTACTAGATTGTTTGTGACCGTGTTTTTTTTTAATCAAAAATTTTACGGTCGATTTAATGGTGTTTACATAGAGAGTGCTGTGAGTGTCTGTGGTCTGATGATGGTAGCTATTAGTGGTCAGTTAGGACTGTCAGCGATGGATGTGGGTTCGGTGCCCAGTCCATGTCTATATATTAATAGTTGAAGGAAACATTTTGTATGTAATTTTACGATAATTCTACAGGAAAATAAATTTTGGCACATTTATAGTTTATTTAGAGAATGAGAGTTTATTGAGAGAATTATGAGAATGAGATCCTGTTAACAGTCAGTCATCGTGACGTTGAGCCTTGACGTGACGACATCAAGGTATTTTTTTAGTGTCATCAAGGTATTTTGTCAGTGTTAGATGTAGCTCGAATGTAGCGAGGTAATATACGCACCCTAATGTTAAGACACTCTGCTCTCCACTTTCCGCCGAATTCTGGAGGGATTGAGTATGAAATGCTGCCACAAGATATATACAGTTTAATATTCTATGTATCGTTTTATGCTATACACATATTTTTTTCCTATTTATACTATGTAAATAGTAATTTATCTCAGTGTAAAACTTCGTCATAACACTGGAATCACTTCGCCGGGATTTTTTTATTAGAGAAAGAGTTTTTGTATTTATAAGATGTTAACTTTCATGATATAGTGGTTAGGCTTAAATGATAATTTTATTTATACATTAATTAAGTCATTGTACTTTAAATCGAAAGAAGAACGAAGTACCTACATGAAGAATAATTTCCAAAGAAAAATTCGCAAAAAATAGTCGTAAAACAATCTTGTATATAGGTATCATTCAATCAAAGAGGACATCCCCTGAATGACCGATATCATACAATTGACCTTTTTCCATACGTGCTACGAATAATAGAGTGAGGTGATAACAAAAAATACTGCGTACAGTACATAAAAAATGATGCCATCATGGCTTATCGGCATAGCAACTAATTATAAAAGCGATGGTTGTGAGTTCGATTCCCATTTGAGGAATGATTTATTTTCATTTCCTCGTTATGATAACAAGGCGTTAAATTCCGTCACTCAACACGTAATATTTCAAATAGAGCGGAAAGCCGGACACATAGTTATTTTAATACTATGGCCTATTCAGGCAGCTGTGAGATAAAAGGTAAATAAACCAGAAATCGAAACGAATAAATTATAGAGCATAGATATTGCAAGCATTTGACAATAAAAATATGACGTTTTTTCATCGTTTGGTTTATATCCGTTACTGTTTTTAGATATTTTCATTTAAATCTTGTTATTATTATTATTGTTGTCTCAAGTCCAAATGAATAGACTATGGGTTTTCTCTGCGATGACAGCGTTTCCAGCTTTAGTTCATTTTACAAAATTTTGTATAATTAAAAAAACTTTAAATCAAAAGTCTATGTTAGAACTTATTGCGTGGTTAATTACTCTCAAGTATTATTTAATTAACCGCAGCAAAACTTTCCAGCGCTGTGATAGGTAAGTCTAGTATTTAGCTCCATTTCTAAACTTCAATCTATAATTAAATTAATTTAAGTAAGCAAACTAATTAAGACTTAAACGTAATAGGGCTTCATATATAAATAAATGACTAGTCGTTGCCCGCAGTTTGCTTGCGTCGAAAAAATCCCTTTTTTACAATTTTTTCGCAGGAATTTCGTAAATTAATCTCTTAGTGCTCTTAGTCCTTATCAACAGTGACACAGGCGCACAAGCATGCAACTGTACACGAGACAGGTTGTGAGTTCGATTAGGTTCGAGTCCCTCAGTCACTCAGTAAAGGAAGTTTTTTTCTAAATCTAGAAATCATTTTTATATATCTATAAAGAAAGGACGAAAACAATTGTATTTTTTTAACTTTTTATTTTTTTAATTTCTTAGTGTCTCATTATTATATTTTACTTATTTACTACTAACTCTTAAAGAAATAAAAAACTTTCCATTAGAAGATAAACAAGTTAATCTTGTCATTAAGTTGTCATAAAAAAGTCTTCAAAATATATTAAGTACTTAAGTAATAAACATTTAAGAGATAATTCGTAGAAGATTTTATGAAAAATAGGGATATACAGTGAATTTTAAAAGAAATTCTTAGAAATTTGTCGTAACAAATCTGAAGGTAATACCATCTCGAGTAAACATCAAGAAGCTTATAAATGAAAAGGGTTTATCGTTTCAGGTGATTTAAAAATGGCACTAATAACTTTCATCCAGAATAAACGGCGGGATTTAATATGAACGTTTTAGGCTTTAGGTATTTTTAGGTCCTCGTTATATCCCGCATAAAGCAGGATAGGCAGAGATAATCGAGAGTTAAGATGGGACACTCCGTCCAACTTTGGAAGATGGCGAAACTCATAGCCCTGCCTTGTCTACCAGAACGGGGAAATTAAAATATTTAATCTTTTCCCAGAATGAATCCTATCGCGTAGAGGCCGAGCATGCCTTATAGTTTATAATATTTCTTTTATTTTTTAGTACAATGCAATTTTTCAGTGGTCAAATGGATTTGTCTGAACATTAAATTTTATTAATCATTTTTAACGTTTTTAAAGTGTTACTCCACACTTAGAAAATAAATGTACAACATTATTAACTTTTCACAAGCATCAAAAATGTCGAAGTAGTAGTCTTGGTAAGAACGTGATATTTAGTTTCCAAGAGAGCGCTCTGGTTGAAGTCCTGTTCAAATCTTTCTCGGTCAAATTCGTGTTATATTCTTCAAAGTGGTTTGCTTACACAGCTTAGTATTCAATCTTTATATTTTTTAATTAAATTTCGATCACAATGACCAATTCATTGGACAATAAGATCAAAGACGGCTATAATTAAACTCTTCAGTTCAACTCTTCCATAAGTTTTTTTTTACATTTCAATAACTACAGCACATATTTACACTAAGATTTGTATATAAAATGATCACTACTCACCATCATCTGCTTCTTGATCCTCAATAGTCCTGGCACCTTCAGGCAAATTGATTTTCAGTCCTTTCATAGCGAAAAACTCTTTGACTAAATGCACAAAATATTTTGCGATTTCAGTCCATTCTGATATAAAACTCCTATGCTCATTTGGTAACAAGTCCACTTCGTCTTGTACTGTTAGATTCTTGATAGTATCATCATCAAGAGGCACTAGACTTATCATTGAATTCGCTGATAGCGTCTCATTATTTACATCATCAAAGAAAGTCTTTTTTGCTATTTTTAAGGCTTTGTACTTGATACAGGAGAAAGCTTCACCTTTCAAGAAACAGCTATCTTTTACTTGCCGTATATATCTGTCTTCTGTACTAAATGTTGAATTTACAGATAGCACGATTACGATGAGTATGGCAGTTTGAACATGCATTTTGCTGTTTTCTGAAAGAATCATATATATATCAAATAATAAGATATTTTATTTGCTTCCTAAAATGGGGTAATGGGAATAATTCATTACCCCTGAATGGGCATCGAAGCCGCAACTATCCCGTTTATAGCCAAGATCTGTGCCGTATCCTACTTAACCAGATCAGAGGCAAATGAAAAATTTCTCAAATTTGAAGCCTTTACCTATTTTTATGGCTCCAAGCTATGTCCCGCATACAGGAACAAAGGCAGAGAGAGTTAGTGTTAAGATCTCCGTTTCCCATGTAACACAAAATTTTCGATTGAATGCTAGAAAATTTGAGCAATTCATTGAATTGATCAATGACATTGCCAGCTGATCTTCCTTGTTATCAGAGTGAGAAAATGAAAATATTTTATATGCCCGAGTGAAAATTAAACCCACACGTCGAGTTTTCAATCACACGCAGTACCAATGCGTCATGATGGCATCCTAACCTTTAAATTACTTAAAATATTATTCAATTAATCCTAAATAGCAGAGCAAATATTTTTTAAAAAGTATTTTTGTTATTTCTCTTTTTGTCTGAAACAATGCTACAAATATCCGAATATAACAATGAGAAAACTTACTTAACGAAAATAGATATCAAATAACAAATTTTTCATAATAAATTAAAGATAAAAGTTTGTTTTTTTTGTTTTTAAAATTCTTTATTAATAAATAAGTAAGATAACAAACATAACTTAAGCTAGAAAATATGTTGTTAACATAATTTAAAAGAAAGGTACTTTATCAGGCTAATAAGGCGCCTCCAAAAGTTTACAAACTGTAGGTTAAGAACTTATTAAACAACGTGATTAAGATTCAAACGAGTTGTATGTTATGCATTCAATTCAATATTTTGCGTAAAAATATCGTTCTAAAACTGACAATGAGGGTAATTAATAAATAAAAGCTTGTTAACAAAGTTAGGCTCAGTTACGACCAGTAACGAAGCCGCCAGTAGACCTCCCGCGTCCCCCTCGTACAGTCGTACTAGGGCGACAGCGGGGGGCGGGTTTGAGACGCAGCGAGTCCGAAGGCTGGCTGCCGTACTGGCTGGACCGGTTTTAATACACATTCGCACGGAAACAGAACGTGGTGATGGGGCAAGCGGTAAGTGCCATATCTATCGATATATTTTAAATCTGATATTTTCGTTCGGCCTATTGTCGAAATTAAATTATTTATATGTGTATGAGATAATTCGTAAAATTTATGCGTTAATTTAAATATGAATTCACGTAATGTAGGATAATTAAGTTTTTTATGTAATTTAATTAAATTAGTTTTAAGTGGCGTATTATAAGCTATTTTTAATGCTTTATTTTGGATGGTTTGGAGAAAATTTAGGTTAGTGAGACAAGTGCTACTCCATACAGGACAAGCATACGTAACGCGTGGGCGTACTAAACTAGTATAAATACGTAATTTTGTACGCGGACTGAGGTTACTCCTTCTATTTAGTACTGGACTAAGTAAGCCAAGCGACTGTATCCCTTTGGTTCTAAGATACTCTATATGTTTTGTCCAATTGAGTTTCCTATCCAAAAGTACTCCCAAGTAACGTACACAACTAGACCATGGTATTTTATGGTTTAAAATTTGTAGCTTCCTCTGAGGACACGACCGTTGGCGGCTGAATAGTATGGCCTCTGTTTTGGTTTCGTTAAGCTTCAGTTTCCAGCTTGTGAAGTATTCATGCAACATATCCAGGGATAATTGTAAGCGACTTATTATAAGATCTAAATCCGAAGCGGAGGTGTATGAGGCAGTGTCGTCGGCAAAACAAGCCAGGTGAGTACGGACCTGGGTAGGTATGTCATTTAGGTAAATCAAAAAGAGATAAGGGCCAAGTATGGACCCCTGAGGCACGCCAGCTGGCACTGTCTGCCATGAGGATTTCGTATTTTGAATGTGGACCCGAATTTGCGGTTGCTAAGGTAAGATTCAATTATCTTAATCAAGAAAAGTGGAATCTTAGCTGTATATGAGTTTATGCAGTAGGCCCTCATGCCAGACAGTGTCAAAGGCTTTTTCAATATTCAATAGGAACATCCCAGTAGATCCACAGAGGTTTAGATGATGAGCTATATGTTCAGACACTCGAGCCAATTGTTGAGCAGTAGAGTGCTGAGCACGAAAGCCAAATTGCTCACCTATGAGCAAGTGACTCGAGGATGACAACAGCCGCCTATATATGATTTTCTCGAATACTTTACTCAGACCAGGGAGTAGGCTGATCGGTCGGTAGCTGGATGGATAATTCCCTTCTTTACCTGGCTTTTTGATAGCAATAGTTTTTGCAAGTTTCCATCTATTTGGAAAATAACCAATATGAAAACATCCATTGAAGATCTTAGTTAAATATACTATAGTTTTAAGGGAGAGATTTTTTAGCAATACATTATGTATATTATCATCACCGCACGATTTACGTGTTTTAAGTGTTCGGAGTACTAAACGCACCTCACGCGGGCTCGTAGGTCTATCCAAACTCGTTGAGCTTTTGCTTAGCAATGTCATCGAGCTACTAACATCGTTTTCAAAGCTGAGACTAACCCAGTCCCTAGTTAGGCACATATTATTATAAAAAGTTTTGGCTAGCAGATTACATTTTTCAACGTCACAAATAGTATATAAACCATCGTCTGTTTTAAGGCTAGGTATGCTTTCAGTTTTAGATTTTAGCTGTTTTGTTACTTTAAAAATGTCAGTACTAGGGTTATCTACTTTTTTAGTTTACTGTCCCAGATCTCGTGGTGGCGGACAGAAATGTGAACTAGATATTGGGTAAA
>HE671115.1:63439-89472 GCA_000313835.2 Heliconius melpomene melpomene | reverse complement strand
ATAACCAATATGAAAACATCCATTGAAGATCTTAGTTAAATATACTATAGTTTTAAGGGAGAGATTTTTTAGCAATACATTATGTATATTATCATCACCGCACGATTTACGTGTTTTAAGTGTTCGGAGTACTAAACGCACCTCACGCGGGCTCGTAGGTCTATCCAAACTCGTTGAGCTTTTGCTTAGCAATGTCATCGAGCTACTAACATCGTTTTCAAAGCTGGGACTAACCCAGTCCCTAGTTAGGCACATATTATTATAAAAAGTTTTGGCTAGCAGATTACATTTTTCAACGTCACAAATAGTATATAAACCATCGTCTGTTTTAAGGCTAGGTATGCTTTCAGTTTTAGATTTTAGCTGTTTTGTTACTTTAAAAATGTCAGTACTAGGGTTATCTACTTTTTTTAGTTTACTGTCCCAGATCTCGTCGTTGTGGTGGCGAACAAAAATGTGAATTAGGTATTGGGTAAAATTTATTTGGGATCTAAGTCGTTTTTTGAGTGCCAAATTGTTACATTGAGCCTCTATGCGACGAAGATAATTTTTATATCGTATAAGACTTTTTATTCGATAAGGTAGCTTACTGAAAAGAGGTATTTGTAATGCTGTTGGAACGTTCGTATCACGAGCTTCGATGATAGCTGTATGGAGGTGCTCAACAGCTGCATCAATTTGGGAAGTTGAGGAGTACGTACTAGAAGTTAAGGTAAGTTTTGTGTCCAGTGAGTATCTAAAGCCTTTCCAGTTTGCCTGGTGATATTTGAAAATCTTGGTAGGATAAAGTCGAGGTACAGTTCCGCCAACGCTAAAAGTAACAGGTAGGTGGTTAGATGACAGTTTAAAAAGAGTTCGTACATCATCTTGTAACTGAATGTTTAGGGCTAAAACTAGGTCGGGAGTTGTATTCCTGCAATCAGGCCGATAATTTAATTGTGTGGGTTTATCAGGACCGTATATGATGTAATCGTTTTCTATCATATGGCGAAAGAGACATTTACCACGAGTGTTATTAAAAGGACTTTTCCATAACTGATGATTTGCATTAAAGTCACCCATAAGGAGTACTCGGTCTCCCAGGCCAAATAAGAGGTTTAAATCGTCCACTAGCAATGGGAGATTAGGGGACTGGTAGACTGAGATTACACTAACGACTTTACCTGAAAGTCTAATTTGAATACCGATTGCTTCAATGATTTTGGTGGTCGGAATGACAAGAGGAACATGCTGAAGGTCTTTTTTAACTATTAGGGCTACACCCTGTCCACGACCGCTACTATGCTTATCCTGCCTATAGCACACAAAACCGGGAAGTCTAAATTAATTTTTGAAGTAAGCTTAGTTTCGCAAACAGCAATGATATCGATAGATATGGCACTCACCACGAGATCCATAAGTTCATGGGTTTGCTCCGGAGACCGTCGGCGTTCCAGGATAGAAAGCTGAGTTTGTTATTTCTATACATAGTGACCAAGGTGAGAAATGACTAATATGATTTTTTCTAGCATCGATGTGCAGGACATGAATTGGGTCTTTAGACTCTTGATTGATTTTAATATTTCAAGCATTTCGGTAGTACATGAGTCATTATTGATTCTGGTGGGGCCGGTAAGATAACTTGCTGTCTTGCTTTCACGCTGATCTCAGGTTCAGCAGATGTCATAGTTTTATTTTCGGAAACAATGCTAGCCCACGATTTCAGTGGAAACTTAGATGAAACAGGAAAGTTAAACAATTTTGGTGGATTTCGTTCTTTATCTTTTTTTAGTTGTAGTTTTTTTAGATAATCAAGCCTCATGCTACATTGACGATAGTTAGCCGGGTGATCTTCCTTACAGTTACAGCAATGCGCGGGCAAGCTGCGGTCCTTTTTTGGGCATTCTGCACTCAGGTGGTTTTCAGTACATTTCACGCACCGTGGTGTGAGGTTACAGTTTCTTGCAGCATGTCCAAATCTCTGGCACCTGAAGCACTGAGTACCAAGAGAGTTGCGTGATTTGAACTTCTCAATACGAACTACACAGTTGAAAAGATATTTTATGCGGCAGAACTTTGCGATATCGCAGTCAACTGGTAATTGAATTAGAAAGGGAGGACAAGGTGATTCCTGCGATTTATTGGAATGCAACATTTTAACCGCAGCACCATCAAACCCCAGTTTTACGAGCTCCTCGGGTAAGTCTTTTTCCACATAAGCTGGTAAGCCTTTTATTACTACTTTAGGTGTTTTTTCGTCCCTTCGGGTATACGTAAGGAAGGCCGCTCCTTTAGTTTTCATTCCTTCTTTGACTTTCTGGTGTGATTCAGAAGAATAACATATTATGGCTACTTTGTTCCTACCTCTGTATTGTAGGTTAAAACGTGTTGTGTATTGAGAAACCAAGTCTTTGATGGTCATGTGGGTCCAATCCTGCTTAATATCTAGAATAATGGGAGGTATATGACCACTTTTCTTGATTGTAGTTGAAGCTTCCTTGAACAAATTGGTGGTTTTATTATCTTGACTTCCAGGTTCACCATCTAACGGGAGTACATTGAACTTGTTATGCACAGGCAGTTCTCGGCTTTTGTCAAACTTCTTCGGGTCACGAAGTACCGCTATGCGTTTTGCAGTTCGCCATTGTGAATCTTCTGCTGATCTTTTAGAGCTTAAACTCTCAGTAGAGGAAGATTTTACTAAAAACCGATCCATAATATCGATAATTGGTCGATGAGGTTTTTATCGATGGCGTATCCATACATCACTAGACCAGTGAATAAGCGCTCTGGTAGGGATATAGCAAACGTACGTGCACCAACGTCGAACGCTGAACGCGAAGTGAAAGATAAAAGTAAAAACGCTCTAATACACAAACTCAAATATAAATTAAAACGTATAATTCTTTATTTACAAGCCTAATGAAATATCTTCAGTAAAGGTGAAATAAAACAATGTACTGATTTTAAAAGTATCGAAAGCTAAATATCAATTTAAGCTAAACTAAACTCTAATATCTATAAACTAAGGTTCACTATCGAGCGTAACAAAGTTGTATTTGCGGATAAATTTCATAGAGAAGAGGCAGGTAAGGACTTCCCTAATTAAATATAAAATACTGTGAAACAAAATTCAGGGAGTGTGAATTTCAAATGGTTATTATTTGTATGAATTAAGTATTCAATTCAGTTCAGTTCAGTTGTTTTGTAAAATTCAAATTCAAAAATTCAAAATTCAAATTAGAAGAAGGTTCAAAAATTCAGATTAAAATATACCAGGCCGTCGTGATACAGTGGCACAGTGTGTGACTTTAAGCGAGATGGTCGGGGGTTCGTTCACACTCGGAGGATTGAATCATTGTTATATTCGCGCTCTGGTAATAAAACAAAGGGCGTTGAGTTCCACCACTCAACTCGCTGTATTTTATAAATTGGACAGTAAATTCCATAAACATTTTAGAAATAAAAAAGTAAGTTAAGTTCAATTTATGCTTATACTATAGCTTTATATATTTTTTTTA
Source organism: Heliconius melpomene melpomene (assembly GCA_000313835.2). Classification (NCBI taxonomy): domain Eukaryota; kingdom Metazoa; phylum Arthropoda; class Insecta; order Lepidoptera; family Nymphalidae; genus Heliconius; species Heliconius melpomene. The sequence goes on along the minus strand of HE671115.1, from coordinate 85,972 downwards.
ATAAAGAAGAATAAACTTCTGAAAACATATAGATAGAATACGATCAATGCTGTTTAAGATAGACCGGGGATAGAGAAAAATTATTAACTATAAATTTGACTATAAAGACGACGGTTGTGGATTCGATTCTCTTTGGGGGAATTAATTATTTTTTTCTTCGCTCTGGTAATTAACCGCGGCGTTGAGTTTTGCGACTCAACATGCAATGTTTTGAAATTAGTGAAGAATGCAAAATGGCTTAGCACTAGATCTTGGATAAAAATTGTCTCAATAACAACTTTAATATAAAGTACTTAATGAAAAATAAATTAATTTGTATTTTGAAGGCATTGTTCGCGAAGATGGCGCCTCCGAAACTTCGATATAAACATTCTTCCTGAACAAATAAAACTTTGTAACAAGTTAATTTTCAATTAAAATCATTTTAAATGGCCAACACAAATATTTTGGTTTATCTTAACAATTTAATATAACAATTATGCTCTAAATTAAATTAAATTGTTACACTGGAAAAGTAAATTGACCATTTTAGGTAAGTAATTAATTTTAGATTTTACTCTATATTCCGTATGTAACAGTGCCCTGCTACATACGGACAGGCAGAGAGTGCCTAGTGCTAAGACAGCCGGCTTTCCATTATCCGCCGAATTTTGAAGGCGTTCCGTGTTTAATGCAGGAACTCAATCCCGCGCTAGTTATGTTACCAGGCCAAGAAAACTTAAATAAATAATTCCCCGAATAGGGAACGGAGTGTCTTAACACAAGGTTCTCTCGTTCCCTCTGCCTACCCATGGACGTAATTGCACTTTATTTTAAAACAAATTAAGTACATCAATATATGCGGAAAAAACTATTTACACACTTTAAATGTGTCTCTTGCACCTTTTGAAAGAATTTCATGCAAATGTGTCATTGTTGCTCCAAGTAAGCGATGTATCAAAATTGAAATTTCACTGCATTTTCTTTCATTACTTAAAATTGTACTAAATTTATATAATTAAAACTTACATTTTTAAAACAATATACACTAATCACTTTGAATTTGCATATAACAAACTAATAATAATATAAATAAATAAAAAAAACTACAGTTATCCCGCCAAGAGTCCACCACTCAATGACAAGATCGAAATTGAAACGCTATTTAAATGATCCGTAATCATTGGAACATAACACGGTCTTGGTTTCAAAACTGACTATACGGTATACCGCGGCGCTGCCTACTTTTATTTGTAATTGTATATAATTTCAATATGAACCGAGTAAAATTGATGCAAGGCCGTTGTGGCACAGTGGAACGTTCTGACGTTTTGACGTTATAAAATTGTGGCTATAAATACTATGACTGTAGGTTCGATCACCAATTGGGGGAACCGAATATTTTTATTTTCCTGCTCTAGCAAGACCAACCGCGGCGTTGAGTTCCGCTACTTAATACGTATCGTCTCGAATTCGCGAGAAAAGTAGAGAATGGAGTGTCTTGATATCGGGATCTCTTTGCCAACCCTGCTATGTGGAAAATAGCTGAAGCTGAGAAATATGGGTATTTTGAATATATTTCAAATAATTAATTTTGCGTTAACTTTACATTTTATCAATTTATCTGTTACAAAGAAGCCAACAGTTAACAAAAAATGTTTCGGATTTGAACCTGTAAACCACGGCACTAAATACATTAACAATCAGGCATGCCTTGTAACGGTTCTATATACTCGTATAAAGTAAAAACGACTAAGATAATTTTGAATAATTTGTATAGGGATTGTTATGAAAAAGTAATTTAATCATGTATTTTGCTAGTAATTCATATTTCATATAATAATTCTTGTTGATTACAATTATTAGTTCGTGTAAAATTTAAGTAAGCCCATATAAACGCCAAAACAAATTAAATCATAGGATAAAGATATTTATATAATTATATTTAATAGTAGTACTATGACACTTTGCTCACCTCAGAGACACCTATTTCTCTCTCTCAACCTGAATACCTTGAAGGAACAATGCTTCCCTATCGTACTAAACCTACTGCCATAGACAAACATGTAAATTTACAGTAATATAGCTTGTAGGTACATCAGAATAACGCTTAGTCTAGAATAATTATAAAGATTTTATATAATTTGACTATATTATAAGAATAATTTCAATGCGGCCGAAGCCGTGGATAGGTCGGTAGTATTAGATATTTGTAATTTTTTTTACATTGAAGAAAGATTATTATATTAGTCAAGGTAACATACAGACAAAACGACATGTTGCTCAGTAGAAGTTTCCCTCGTTATAGTAATATTATCCTAAGTTTCTATTCCTATAGCACTTTCGCTCTCTGTTTCATATCAGTGATATTGAAAAGGTAAGTGTCCTTTATTAACGAGGTGTTAATATGGATTTTATAAGTCTTAATAAAGAAATTAGGCTAAAAACTTTAAGGCCTTCGTGGCGCATCGGTAAAGCTTCTTATTAAAAATGTGACGGTTGTGGATTTGGTTAAAAGTGAAGGATCAGCGTTCAGTTTCACTACTCAACACAAAATGTCTTGAAAATTGAGTGGTACTTGTGTATCCGTGTTTTAACACTGGATCTTCAATACCAATTCTACATGCTCTAAATTTTATAGAGGCCAGCTTCATAAAAAAATCAGGATATCATTGGCGAATTGCGATTTTTTTTATTTTATTTCCAAAATAAAAAAATATAATATACGTATAAGTATAGTCAAAACTCATAATGTTATTAATTTCCTTAAGATTAAAAGACAAAAGAAAATCTTCCAGAGAATCCTGACGCTTGTTAATAATAATCAAAATAAATAAAATCCTCTTTAGCCTTAAGTCTCTTAAATCCAAAAGCAATATTTTAAATATTGCTTTTTGCTAATAGCAAAATGTTTGATAAAACAACTAAAAACATTTCCAATGACTCACTTTTTTTAAAAATAATATTTCTTTAATATTAAAATGTTTCTTGTAAATTTTGAAAGAAGTACTTTATAGAAATGCACTTCAATTTTTTATTACCTTATTGAATGTAAACTGCTGTTTTCATTAGAAAATCTTACTGAAAGAAGATGAGTTATATAAATTATATAAGTATTAGATTTTTTATTATTATTTTTAGACAGAGGGAACTTGGTTTCATACTGTTAAGACACTTCGTTAACGTTCACTACGTTAAAGACACTTATTGTCAACGCATTTGTAATTTGTATCTTTTTAGGATTTGAATCTACCAATATCGTGGATTTAATATCAGATCCCCAAAATTTACACTGCACACCCCCCATTAATTGAAAATTTCGATAATTTCCTTTGAACACGAACACTCTATTTTAGTTTAGTGTTTATGGACACATCAAAGGGTTTTCCCCAAATTTATTATATACGTTGAACGATTTTGTTCTGGCAAAGGTAAATTAAATGGCTATCGTAAATTAAGCTAACAAGCTACTGATATTAGAAACTTATTAGGCAATTATTATTGGTTCACAATATATTTCAGTTTATTTCGTAATTATATTACATATTAAATTATAAAATACTTTTTAGAATACCTAGAAAAAATTTTATGTGAACCTTTTTTAAGAAACTATATAAACGTATTAAGAATTGGAACTCAACGCCGCGCTTTGTCTTCTTGCTAGCGAGCGAGAAAAAAATTGAAAATAATTCATTCACTGGAGTGGAAATCGAACCCACAACCATCGTGTGTACAGTCAAATAGAAAGCAGTTGTAAAAGAAATAGAAATTGAAAATTATTTTAATATATTTTTTTAACATTACCGCTATAATTATTTCTTTCTCCAAGCCAAGATCTAAATTATATACCTAATATTACGCACGTGTACCGTCGAACTGTAATTTTCCAACATCCAGCGAGCTAATCAGAGAAAACTGCTATTTTCGTATTTGCATAGATATGCTTTTTCATTTCATTTTCTAAACTTTCGACAAATTATATAATTGTAAGACGAAAAATATTACATGGTCTTTTATGTATACTATATATATTTTTATATTTTAAACATTGGGTTATAATGTTGAATCTATACTGTATTTATACAATCATAATAATATATGGATAAACAAGACATTTTTAGGGTTCCGTACTTTAAAAGAAAAAAAAACGGAACTCTTATAGGATTACTTTGTTGCCTATCTGTCAAGAGCATTTACACATCTCGCCGCGTAATCAAAATCGCGTATATGGTGTTTGCCGGGGACCTGGGCTGGATAATAATGAAAATTGACAAGAAGTGAGTGAGTGAGAGTATAGACACTAACCGGTCTCATTATTATTTCTGTTTTTCAAATAAACAACCAAAAAAACGTGATTTTTTTTAAATTTTCAAATCCCATTGGCAATTACATGGTAAATAATTTTAAATATATAAATAAATCTTAACAGAATACCATATCATACGAAACATAGAAGAATAATTATTTTTTTAGTACAATCATAAAGAAAAGTGCGTCAACTTATAAAATATCACAATAATATTACATTCGGCATTGTAAAAACGAATAAATTTTCGCAAAAATTTATTGAGCCATGACAGTGGTAGAAAACATTTGGATTTTTTTTATACTACAATTATTTTATCTATAGGAAGTCTTTTACTTTATAAAATTATATTTTGATTTATATAATAAATTCTTTTACTTTATTATATAAATCAAAAACTCCAAACTAAAGCTACAAAGATTTATTAAAAAACATACATATTATTTACCCAAAACTGTCCATGAAGCAGCTATCAAAACTATAAGTATTCGATAGCGAAGTAACTGCTCCATAAATCTCTTGATATGACGGCTCCACCCCCATAAAAGATAAATATAATTATGTAATAGAAAGCGCTTTTTGGTATTTATGAGGAAAAATAGTCGAGTAGTTGGTGTTTGCCAAAAAATAAACGAGGTTTGGCATACTGTGGGACTTCGTGTATACGTAATATTTGGCGTCGCGGCCAATAGGTAGGTAGGTCATGTTCTGTAAAGTGTCGATATTACTTTAATTATAATTTTGTTTTAAATTATATATTTAAATAATTACAATTTTTAACTAAAAAGACCGTTTCCACCGGATCCCATAATTATAACCTTACTAAAATCTCATCAAACTACCCTTGAAATGTATTATCGAAATCGGTTGGCGTGATATTGAATAATTCGTCCATTTGTCAGGCGCATAATATAAATATGAATATTAAATTTGCATTAAGATGCAAATTTAATATTCATGTGATTTTCTCCTGGACAACAATGTCAGACAGATGAAAAAAAAATATTAAGAAATAATAAAATTCCAAATTATATAAATATATAGTAAAGCGAAAATTCTATTTTTGAGTATACAATTTAACTTAAATAATCGTATGTTTTTGAAATATTAGTTAATATATTAACTTTCACAAGTTTTCACTAATAATTAAAATTTTGTGCCAAAAATATAGAGCCCAGGGACTGAGAGAACAACAAAATATATTAATGTACACTTAAGCAAATTATATCATTAATTTTACAAACTCCGCTGCTTCTCGAGGAATCATTAAGGGCTGAGATTTATTACATTATAGATCAATCCATCAGCGTCAATCAATTTTATATCTATCCAGGATTTAATCCTGTTAGAACTAAACGTACTTTTAAATATATTTTATATAGCTACACATTGCACGCAAAGGGGAACCTGGATAACTAGTGTTAAGATACTTCGTTCCCATTAAGACACTTCCATTCTCCACTTTTCGCTGAATTCTGCACACATTGCGTGTTGAGGCAATTGAAACGGAATTTAACATCTCACTTTTCTTCGTTACAAGGGTGAGAAAATGAGTATATTAAATAATTAATTTTCCCGAGTGGAAATCGAACTCATAACCAATCCCTGCGCCATGAATTGCCTCAAAACAAACACACACAACATATAAAATGCTTAATATTATCGTCACGTATGCCTCTTTAGTTGTAAAATTACATCAATAGTTACATTGGCGAGACCCTTTCCTTCCAGCCAACTAGCATTAAGGTGCTATTAATTGGATACGTGACCCATTTAGGTATAAATATCTTATAATATTTTTCCCTCTTTTAAAAACTCTACACCTTGGTAATAAGATTAACTTTCTATGATTTTTAGCAACGATTTAACAGTAAATGTGATGGTTGTCGATTCGATTCTCTCTCATTTTTAAAGTTAAAGCTATTCGTCACTGTAGAGTAAAAAATACTTTTTTAGAAAACATATATAAAATTTGACGTACTTCAACGAGAACCCGCACCTCTTGGAAGTCGACCAATCGCTGTGATCGCTGAGAAATACTCATCAAGCTTCTTCGATTTTTTATACGCTTGTAACAACTTATTTATGTTAAATATTGGCTTAATTGTAGGAGCGCTTGGACAGTTTCCAAGAGAAGTGGATTTGAATCCCACCACGTTTAATTTTATAAACATTTAAAAGTGGTTGAAGAGTTTCATTTAAAAAGTGTAATAAAATCAGTTGAAGTGACTCTGACTAGATAGGATGACGATCCTTATCTAAGTTTAACTGGATTGTTTCTATATTCCTTATTAGAAGAAAATGAAAAAAACTAAATAAATAAAAACTACAACAAATTATTATATAAAACTACAAATATTATATTTCTTGAACAACAAAAGGTACACGCAACAAAATGGTTTCCCACAACTGTTTCCAAGAACATGTCTCGAAATAAACTTTTATATCGATTCAGATTGGCGCTATGCGTAGGAGTCTAGGTGAGGTGTTTATTTAATCACTTCTTTATAATAGGTACTGGAAAATCACTTTATTTCCACGCTGCGTTGAGAAATTAAATTTTCTAAAGTGCATTCATTTAAGTAAATATTCTACTGTTTAAAATTACATATTTTCTTTTATTTTTAGCTTCATGCTCTGTCATGCACATGGCAGGGTAGATTCCCTTTACGTAGGCTACGTTCCCTCTACCTATCCTGCGAGGTCTGTGCGAGATCTGTGCGAGATACAGCATGTACCTAAAAAGGCACAAAAAATTCTATCAAGTATTTATTGCAATAAAAAATATAACCTCCTGATGAGTACTTTGAAATTGTGCCAAGAAAGCAAAAAACCCTTGTTATTGTTTTACCAATAATGTAACAATTTATATTGAGAAAAGGAAAATGGGATGCCTTCCAGACGTATTTTGGTTGTAGAGGATGTACAGTTATGGATCGTTCGATTTCTTTAAACATGCGGCTTTGTTTGTGTGTCTTTTTTTCCAGATACAAACGAAAGCTTGAATCCCGTTGACTGTATATGAGGCTATATTAATGGAACCTACTGTCATATTCCTCGATTCTATACTTACCGTCTAAATTCAATATTCGGGGAGAAACATTTCAGAACTTAACACCGCGTTCTGTACTACCATATCGAGGAAATGAAAGCAATTTACTCCTCGTGTGGGGAACGACCGTTTATTTAAGTGTGGCGTTTAGTTTGAAATAATTATTAATAAAAGAGAAATATGTATAATAAATATACTTAATTAGTTATTTTTTTTAATATTTCAGTTATCATAACATTCCTCGTGTTTTCAATTATACGTTCAAAATGCTCTAACTATAGGAAACCAATTATAAGATATCCTAAGGACACAAATTTTTGGGCAACAGATTTTTTTGTGAAAGGATGTAGAAATTTCTTGCAAAAATGTCCTACCACATATAAGTAAGTAAAAAAAATCTTTGTACATTTGTTATTACTAACTTAGCTATCTGAATCTCTTATATCTGTTACATATTTACATAGTAATTCTGCACACCGTGCATAAAAATGAAATATTTGCGTCTTTTATTCCTTCCGACGTACAGTTTACATATTTCAAATTATAATCAATTAAACTACTTTTGTGTATTGAAATGTGTAAACGTAAACGTATGTACTTTTTAATGATTTACAAAAAAAATTTTCTTTATTTTAACTTGGCTGAAAACGCTGTCGCGTGTTTAGATTAATTGTCATTAGATATTGTTACATATATTAAAAAATATATAAAAGTAAATGATACAAATATATAAAAATCCCTTCCAAAATAAACCGTTCGATATCTACCTTATTAGTCACAAAAGTTATAACTGAGCGCCTATAAAGTTAATATTATAGTGATTTACACATGGTTTATGGGGGGGGGGGGGTCTTAGGGGAAAACTAAAGAGGTGATATTCCGTAATTCACATGTGGACGGACATAACGGGATTTTATGATATATATGATATATGATGAACTCATAAAGCTAAAATATGAACTCATAAAACTAAAAAAGTTACTAGTAGATATAGTAGAGTATATTTGAGGGTAGAACTCTGCATACCCTCGCATTGTTAAGACAGTTCATTTCTCATGCACAACCCCAAATTTTGATGTGTTGTTTGATGTTGGTGAGTAGCAAAACTCAACGCTGCACTTTATGTTGTTACCAGAGTGAGAAGATGGAAAGAAATTAATTTTTACGAATGGAAATCGAACCTACGACCGTCACGCTTACAATTAAACGCAATGCCGCTACGCCACTACTGTCTCGATATGTTTTTATTTCTAATACTAAATATTACAAAATTTTCAGAATCCAACGTATTTGCGCAAGAAATTACAACGGCGACTATAAAAACTTTCCCAATTATTGTGAAATGCAATATGAAAATTGTAATACGTGGCGAAGTAAGTGATAAGATTGAAGCTTTTACATTGATTATATGTAGCGAGGAAAACAGATAAGTAATATGGATAAGCAATCTAGTGTTCTGACACTTTGTTGCTCTGTTGACTTACGGAACTCTACGTCGCGCTTTGTCTCACCAAAGAAGAGACATTTATTTTTTCTCAAAATTTACATTGAAATTATTTACTTGGCAATTTAGAAAAATTAGAGTTTTTTTTTTCGTCCGAAACGATAACCTATATTAAAATTTAAAATCAAATACAATTTAACAAAAGTCTTTTAAAACATAAAAATATACAGTTTTTCTTCAAATACGTTGAAAAACAACGTATACAATATTTCGGTTCTCCACAGTCATAAAATATAGTTTGTAACGTCGTCGTCTGACAGAACGAGACTATTACTTCTATTTATGGTTATTTGAAAGTTTTTCTTCCAATACTCATAAATTTAAACAATTTCTTTTATATGTAGATATCATCATCATCATCATCATCATCAACATATCAATCTTTTGTCCACTGCTGGACATAGGCCTTACCCTATTCTCGCCACCACACTCGATCCTCAGCTCTTCGGACCCATCCGCTGTAGATATATAGAACGAAAATTTATAAATACAGCTGTAATTAAACGCTCTATAGAAAAAATAAATATCAAAATTAAATACACGAATAGATCAATTATCCGTAATTACAGTATAGTCAATGACCCTTGAATATTTATTAGAAGGATTAATATAAGATAACCCTTTTAATCAATGTAGGCATTTTGATTAAACGCTGTCCTCACATTGTTGCCCATAATTATTCCGTATAAGGAACCTTAGGTACCTCAGGGATATTAAATACAACGTAAGGTAAGTAAGTAACTAACTTCCACCAAGAAGAAATTATTGCTTAGGACAGGGGTTCCCAACCTTTTTCAGCTCGCGGCGCAGTTACAAGTTTGGTATTTTTTAACGGCGCCCTACCCAAGCAGGTTCGCTATTAAAAAAAAACCAGTCGAAAGATATAGATACCTACACCCAAATATGATCAAAAATTAAAACATCGATAATATGAAATTGAGTAGTATGAAATTGAATGCAGCTTTCATACAAAACAAAAACATAGTAAATCGGACCAGTAGATCCAGAGATCTTAGCGTTCAAACAAACAAACAAACAAACTCTTCCGCTTTATTATATTAGTACCTATAGATAATGAAAAAAAAGGCAAACTAAAATGCTAAGTAAGTCACCGTCATTTGTATGAAAATAAATAAAATCGCAAGAGGTTTAGAGATTTCTTCCATCTAAGCTCGAGGGTGTTATAAATAACTGTTGAGAGACTCTTATTATGTTTTGTAACTGAGTCTCCCTGTTTCATTTAAATTCAAAATGAACTTGGAATTTCAGCTTTTTATATCATTTACATTTAGATATATTTTTTTAGCTTCTCGCTATATCTCTCATGTAGCAGTGTAGGCATAGAAAATGTAGTGTTCATACATTCAGTTCATGTACTGCTTAGTTTTGAAAACATTGCGTGTTAAGGAGTGGAACTTAACGCCGTACTTTAATTTGTTACCGTTATATTACCGTTATATTTGTACTTTAATAAACTCATTTTGTTTTCATTTCACAGATTGGCGAGTGTTTAAGCGGGAAAAATGTTAAATAACAACAAATAGTAAAAGAATTATAAGTTTTCTGTATTCTTAAATGTTAAGATTTTTCATTAATTAAATTAAAAAGAGATTATTTAATCATCCAGCGTTATTATTATCTTACGTCATTATTTTTTAACTTTCGTACGAAGAAATTCACTGTTCACTCGAACTCTTGAAAAGCCACAATTACTCCGTAACTGCAACTGTTGCTGTCGATATTTAAATGTAGTTTTTTTTATGTATATGATTAAACATTTTAGTTTTTTGCTTATTTTCAAGGAAAATTAATAAAATAAAAAAATAGTTGATTAGAGCCTTACAACTCTCTTCTCCGTTTCGGCCTTACTTTGTATTCAGTGTGTTTTATAGTGGAGAAATGCATTGCCTATAAAAATTACTTCTCTAACTGCATTTTTTATAAAATTTCACAAACGCGTCTAAATATTTATTTCTTTTCTACTTAGGTACATAATATGAAATTTTCCCTATTAAGTAAATTTTATGTAAACATTCAGGAATAAATTCTCGACTTGAATGACAGCTAAAGCCATATCAAAGCCTTTTGCGACTTGAAGAAATTGGAGAAAAACATTGTGACAGCAATTGAACGATAGAAATACAAGTACTTACACGTTTTATTGAAACGAAATTTTCAAATACGGCTTTTTACATATACGAGATTAGGCATTATGTGATTTTCTTTCTGTGGGGAATTGATTTTCTTTATTTTTTCAGTTTTACCCTCTATCCCGTGTATAGCAGAGTAAACAGAGGGAACCTAGTGTTAAGACACTTTGTTCCACACATCCTGACAATTTTTGAATTCAACACCGGGTTTTATTTTATTACGAGAGTGAGCGAAAAATATTGTATTGCCCTGAAATGAAAATATTCCATATCTTATGGATACAGATGCAGCACGACGGCCTCAATTTGCACACATGTTAGGTATTATATTAATTTTTTTTCTATAATTTTTAATGTTTTATCACTATTTTAATAAGATTTTTTTAAATGAAGAAGGTAAATTAAAACGCAAATAATAATAATGCAAATAAAAGAAAAAAAAGTTTTTTTATATCATGTATAGTAGAACTATTTCAATAAAAAATATGTTTTTAAAGAGGAATTCTGTGTTTTATAACAGTAAAGCTACTTGTTAAATTTAAACTAGGTTTAAGTTCCACGTGTACGGTCCAAACCCATAAGTTGCAGTTACCATAACTCTTTACTACGTAGTAGGTGGCTACTAGGTAATCTTTATCGACTTTAATGCTGTTTCAGCTGAAATTTGTAGGGCATGAGGCTCGATAATTAATTTATTATGGAAAACTAAGTGAGTAATATTGATAAATAATATTTGATCAAAAATATTAGGTAATAAAAATTAGGTTTAAAAATTAAAACACGCTTAAGGTATAAAACATCAAAATAATCTATATAATGTTGGGAACCTTTAGTTTCGTTTCGTTCCTTTAATATCGTTAATTTCATAGCTAATACATATTTATATTAGTGTTATTGAAAATGAAAGAATTCACTTTGATATATAAAAGTTAATTCAATATGACAATGCTCATTAATTTCGATTCATTAATTATTAAATATGTAAAACAGCCTTCTCTTAACCTTTAAGAAACTGTGATATTTAAAAATATCCAAAGTTTTATTCTTCGGAATTGAGCAAAAACACGAAAATTATTTCTTGCTTCTTGGGTTCATGAAAATAATAAAAAGGAATATTTAATTAATTTTTTCTAGCCTATTTAGTTAAAACAGATTCTTGGACAAGGTACATTTCTACAGATCCAAAAAAATATTTATATTATATTATAGCTAAAATATTTTAAGACTTACAATGCCGTTTTCTACACTGTGTAAATATTTTCATTTATACAGGGTGGAAGAGGCAGCGCTTCTTTTATTGAAACTGCATATAAGGTAATATATTTCAAACCCACACCTAAGAAATTAAACAAGGTACCTCAACAGTTTGGACGTAGGATTTTTTTTTCATTTCATAGTTTTTATCCATACCTGTATTTCGTGTCACGCACACATACGTGTGCGACGTTTCCGATTTGACAGGTAAGTGTGTGCGTGCCTATGTTATACTTTACAAATGGCGTTTTATTTTAAAACGGTAATTTTTTTATTTATTTTGTTTGAAAAAATAACTTTTTCATTTTTGGGAATTATTTTTTTTCCGAATTATATTAGGCTTTTATAGAGTAGTTAAAACTGTGGTTTCATTTAAAGTGGCGCTGACAATTCCACCCTGTATAGTAAATCAAAACGTATCATTGGATGCTACCACTGAAGACTGTAAAAAGGGGAAAATGTAGAGATTTGTTTTATCAATCACGCCGATCGCGGGAATACATTTTTAATAAGGAAAGTAAACAAAAAGAAACAGATACAGTTTACATTTTTTACTTCACGCTGTATTCCGTATATAACAGTACTAGTGGACCCGGACGCGGCTACGCCTGCTTAAACTATAAGAATATTTTCGCGTCGGTCATACTCATACTATACCGCCCGAAGGTTAGGTCATTTCGAATTAGTGACATCTCCTTAATTATTTATTAGAATGTTATACAGTAAACAATAATTTCAATCTAGATAAAATGCTAAAGTGACTATTATATTTATTTTCATAAGGATGAATATCAAAATATAAGTTCATTTTGGGTGACGTTTTCTTAAAACAACAAAGAAACTTAGCAAACCGTTGCTTAGCAACGACGGTTGTTATTAACATGGCAGAATAAATTGCACGTCAAATTAGAAAGTATTTTAATTTATTGGTATATATGTGTAATGTAATGTTATATAGCCTATAGCACTCCTGAAGAATGCAGCTTTCACCAAAACAAAAACAAAATAAATCGGACCAGTAGATCCAGAGATCTTAGCGTTCAAACAAACAAACAAACAAACTCTTCCGCTTTATTATATTAGTATAGATGAGTAAAGTAAACATAACATGAAAATAGTAAATCCCTATATCCTCTCTACAATCCCTCATATTGGAATCGAACCCGCATTTGCAGTTAGATCTGCACATGCAAATCTGGAATTTACGCTTCCCATATCTCCCTATTATTTCTCAAAATACTAACTTTTCTTAAATTAACATAGTTCTATTAAATGAGTAACATTAAACTTCATCTCTTTATTTATTCAATGTAAAACAAGGGGCTCCGGCTGTCAGGTCTAGTCTAAACTGTCGCTCCGAGGATGGCTACTAATTGATATGCCAATCAATTTGTTATTAAATATTCCTGTAATAAACAGAGAGACCTTGAGGCGGTCTTGATGCAGGGGCAGCGTCTGACTGTCGGTTACAGACTGATAGTTGTGGATTTGATTCCTACTCGAGGACATTTAAAATACAGTATTTTCATTTCCTCGCTCTGGTAAAAGGGCCAAAGCTCGGCGTTGAGTTCTGCCACTCAATATGTCTCCAGAATTCGGCAGAAAGTAGAGAATGGAAGTGTTTCAATAGGAATATATAGTCTTAATACTAGGTTCCCAGGTTCACTCTAGCTACTATGTGGGGGAAACTTGTCCCCTGACGTTTCATTTTTACTAAATATAGCAGCACATATTTTTTTTATTCCTTACACTTGCAAGACAAAACGCGGCGTTGAGTACCGTGACTTAACACACAATGTCTCAAATTCTGGCAAAAAACGAAGCTAAAAAATAATTATTTATTTAGTTTAATTTTTTTAAGGCTCAATAGCATGTGTTTCCTGGAGTCGAGAGAAATTTAAAATTTATGCCGCCATCTGTTCCTTGTTTACTAAACAAAAATGTGTACTTGATTTTGATTGCTTCTAGACGTTTATATTCATTTCAAACTAAAAGTTCAAAAACCGTCTGTATTGATTGTAAATTACAATCCGAAATTAGCTCACATTTATGTTTGTATGTTTGTTTGTGTTAATGTCTGGAATGAGATCTGTTGGTGTCAAATGATGTCTAATGTATCAACTGGAAAAGATTTTATTTTATTTTGTATACAATTTTTGAATTGTTATACATAAACACTAACTTTTCTTTTTCTAATTTTTGAGACACTGCGTGTTGATTGGTGGGACTTATACGAGTAAAAAAAGAAAATAGTTAATTCCTCTGAATGGAAATCGAACCCACTCATCCTTCCATCCATCATTCCTCCATCTTCATCCACAATCATCACGTATACATGCAGACGCTGTACATTACCTATGTGTTCATATATGTACATTTTTCCCGCTTAGCAGGTTAACCATTTCACGCAGTACCTTTCTACCAAATCTATTTCTATACAAATATTAATATAAAATCTTATATAACTCAGAAAGCCAAGTCTTCAATATAAGTATTATATAACATACTTTAGAGTATCTAGGTTCAGTTAAAATTTAAGTTTTCAAAAGAAATAAAAATATAGTCAGCTTTAAATTCAAAGACACATATGCCATTTCCTCCGCTTTATAGTAAATGCGATATCTGAAAGGTACTCGAGAGAATATTGGCTTATAGTACAAAAGTTGAAAATCTAAATGCAACGAATGTAATAAAACTCTAGTAGGTATGTATGCTACTATGCTATATAGAACTCAATTTACTTTGTTATGACTAAAGTAGATTGTGTGATGTAGATTCGATTCTTACTTAAAATAAACAAATAAATCAGCTTCAGGCTGTATCCCGTACAGGGAACAAGGAAGGCAGAGGAATCTAGTGTTAAGGCACACCGTTCCCTATTTTTTTATGTTAAATTAAAATATTAAACATATATTTCATTTCCTCGAACGGGAATCGAACTCACAACTTGCCGCGTTTACATTTTGTGCCCATGCTCCATGACTGGCTTCATTCTTACTTTAGATATTGTTTATATATCTATAGTCTATAGCCAGGGAGATTGGAAATGCATCGTTCTCCACTTTCCATCTTTTCTTCACTTTCCGGACTTTGTGTCACGTCAAAGTGACGGAACTCAAGCGAGAGTTCTTGCGAGAGCGGAGAAATGAGGATAATTAACTTACAACCCTCATTATAGTCAGACCGTTGATTAATATCAGAAATTTAGTAAAGTTAAAATGTAATAGATACAAAAAAATATAAATTAAAATCAATTACTAAATTGCTAAGTGCAAGATGCAAAATAGCAAAATATTACATACTATAATATCTAGACAGGTCTCAAATCACACGAACAATGTAGTTAAATCCCGCCACTTAAACATTAATTGCTTAGGATTAATAGTAATTAACACTTCATCTCATTTAGTTTTGTTATAATATATATAGAAAATGTATATTAACATAAGCTTTCTCTGTTTTGAGAGAAACTAGTGCCACAACACTCCGTTCCCTATTTTACATAATCCAACCTAATTACAGAGGTTGGAATGTATTGTTAATTACCTAATGGAGTACCTATTGAAAATTATTTATTCTCCCGAGTAGGAGTCGAACCCACTACCGTTGTAAGGTCAGACGCTGTGCCACTGCGCTATACTGTTGTTATATTTATTTTAACTTCACGCTGTACATATCACTTATTAGAGTAGGTAAAAACAATCTGCCCGTTCTCCACAATTCTGTGGGTGGCGGAACTCAACGCCGCACTTCACCTCGTTATCAGAGCGAAGTTGTGAAAATATTAAATATTTTATTTCCACTAGAGGGAATTGAACCCAAAACCTGTCGCGCTTACAGTCTCACGCTTGTGATACTAGGCCACAGTGGTCTCTTAGTATTTAGTATAGCTAAGTATGAGTTTCCAAATAATTTACGTTTAATACTACAGTTACTATCAGAGTTTATCTTTCAAAGTTTTTGTTTATTGGATTGATAAGATAATAGAATTTACAAGCAACATCCAAACTCCGAAACGTATTTACGAAAATGAGATAACATCGTCTTAACGTCATTTGCAGATTAGTTAAGGGGCATTTACTGTTATATTTTTATATTTATAGATATATAATTCTACAGCCGGCTGTGTAGAACGCTGAAATTTAGGTCCCTTAGGAGGATTAAGAAAGGGCTCAAAGATGACTTCTCCAATTTACATCAGGAACGAGAAAAAACGAGATCGAGAGAACCTATAGTTATTTTTTATTTTCACGCTGTATCATGCGCATTGCAGAGGGAACCTAGGAACCTAGTTTTAAAACTCTCCGTTCCCAATAAGACACTTCCATTCCCCACACGCCGCTGAATCCGCTGTTATGCAAAATGCAGCGTTAAGTTCCGTTATTGCACACATACGTAGTTAGTCATTAAATTATCTCTGTTTGCCATTTTAAATAAATATTTAGCGAAGTATTAGAGGCCAGTCATGGTGCAGAGGCACAAGCAAATGATTAAAAACGTGACTGATTGTGGGTTCGATTCCAACTCTGGGAAATGAAATATTTAATATTTAAATTTTCCGAGGGCGGCGTTGAGTGCCGCCACGCAACACGTAATGCCTTTAGAATTCGGTGGAAAGTGAGAAGCGAAGTATCTTAATATTAAGCTTTCTGCTACTAGCGGGATACATCGTGAAGCTGAAAAAAATAAGAAAATAATAATACTGCAAACATGGCGCCGGCGTAACTTTAGAGCAATGTTGCGGGTAAGACTGTTCTTATTTATTTGGCATGTCTATCTCAAAAATAAATAAAAAAATGTGTATAATAATTAACCACGTATCTTCCAGAAATAAGTATCGCACGTGCTTGAAAGCCCATAAAATTACCATATAATGCAAATATAAGTCGGCACTTCTTAGTTTAAGTCGATTAAAATATTTTTTAAAATTTTAAAGTGAATTCTTTTATGTTTTCCAAAAATATAAAAAAATATCTACGCTATCTTTCACCCTATAAAGGTATTTCAAGAAGCCTCTTCTTCTTTGTAATAAATGAATATTGAACTGGACGAGACAGTTATATGATAATAAGGTATACACGAGTACACAGACGAAGATGAATTTAAATGAGCTTTTCTTAGTAGCTTATATATTTTTTTAAATATAGTGTTATTATATGAGATAGTGGCAAAATGAAATATGAGTGTAAACGATAAGTGTGAGTTTGGTGCCCATTCGGGGGAATTATTTATTTCGTTTAGTTTAACTGTCCCTTTCAGCAGGTTCCATTTACCCACCCTGCTACGTACTGGCACATAAAACAAAGAGACTGTTACCTACCTTCTATGTAAAATTCTGAAAATGCATTCATATTTAAAAAACCTCGGCCACAAAACTTAAGGTGCATTTTCATAATAACGATCCTCACAAAAATGGTCCTCGCGAGAGCGCTTTAAACAGATATTAAACTTTCTAAGGAAAACTCGTACTGAGACGGTAGTGAAAAATAAAAGTTTATAAACTACCGTCTTTGGCTAATATTATTTTGCTTAGGGATTGTCTTTCAACTTAAATATTTCTTAATAAATAAGTGTAAAATATGTTTCAATAACAATTGATATTCAAAGGTCGTCATAGCGCAGTGGTTTATTGACTGATTTTAAATGCAACGGTTGTGAGTTCGATTAACCATCGGGAGAATGAATATATTATGTACTAGTGATCCGCTCGCGGCTTCTTCCGCTAGAGATTAATAATTATTTATTGGCTAATCTAAATTACTTTCGTTTTATTTTAAAGACAAGATTTGTACATCGAAAACTAAAGTTTCAGCTAAAAATTTTGTTACTTTACTATTAACCAAACACTTTATATTGATATTACTTTTTTATGTAACAATATAAATTAAACAAACACTTAATGTTAAATGGAACGGAAATGTCTTAATAGGAACGGAGTGTTTTAACACTAGGTTCCCAACTACTAAACTATAAAACTAAAAAATAGAAAAAAAAATACAAATTACTAATATTTATCATCTTATTTTCCATCTTCATACGCAACGAGCCGGAATTTTAATAAAATGCTTAATTTTAAAAAATATAACTCAGACTGGACGGTTGGAAATTAAATAAGTAATTCACATAGCTTTAAACGTATCTAGAAGAATTTGTTGGCACACAAAGGACCACTGAATGTTGAATTCCTGAGGTTATTGCAATTAAAACGCTTATTCACCACAGACGTTAACCATTGTATTAATATAAGCAAAAATATAATTATTATGTTTGTCCGTTTGTAATTTTAACTGACAACTTTGGGGCTGTGAACGCGACGGCTGGGGGATTCCCTTGTTCCTTGTTCGGGAAATATGCTATTTTTATTACAAATACTATTCCTATATGCACTAAAATGACGTTGTGAAAAATAATTTTTTAAAGCTGTATGCTGTATCCTGCATATAGCGCGGTAGGCAGAGGGAATCTAGCGTTAAGACACTCTCCTTCCGCCTAATATTAAGACATTGTATGAAGAGTGGCTCAGCTGTAGGCTGCGATATGTCTTTTTAACAGAGAGAGATAAGCAAATTAATTCAATCCCTCAAGTGGGAATCGAGCCCACAACCGTCGTGTCAAAACCCATACTGCCGCACCATGTCTAGTTTTTAATTATTTCTATTATTTTATTTTTATAACTATGTAAGAACATGCTTATATTAAAGTAATTTAGAAAAAAATCCATAAAATATAATTAAAATAAAACAGAATCGACGATGTAAGTGATGAATGTTACTAATTTAATTAATATGTATTACTGTGTGGAATATTAAAATATTATTTTTTTCTAATATAAAGAACAATACTGATCGGGGATGTCAAAACAGTTGAAATATATTATTTGCTTTGAATGGGAATCGAACCCACGATTATAATACTAAGAGATTTTTCAACTGCGCCGCGATTGAGATAAAGTAAATCGTTGTTTTATTCATTTTTTTTATTCCAGCATATGAGACAAGGTAGAGATGCTAGTAGCAAGTTATTCCTTCTCTACTTTCCGCCCGACTTCGAGACATTGCTTGTTGCCTGCAGTGTTTAGCACGCTTTGTCTTGCTCAAATAAGGAAATTGAAATCATTTAATTATTTAGTCGTTCTTCCAAATAAGTAAAAATCTTCAAATATTCATTGATTATCAATTTTCAAAGATATCAAAGACAATCCGACATTTTTAAAATAATTATATTACTAGTTGGTATATTATATATGAGTGTATCTCTTATATAACACTGTAGATAATTCATGTATTTTTTTATACATTTTAACAAAAACATTAAATATATTTTATTTTAGATTAGCTTATTTTCCTTTCTTGTTCTCTTAGATAAGCGCATTTCGCATCACATTATGCAAGTTGGATGTCTCGTTCTTAAATTACGTAAATACTGAAAGCGTCTAGTTTAAATAAACTAAATGTTTATGTTTATTTACCTCAATATTATTACTTATTTGTCGATTATGAAGTACAATAGAATGAATACAGAAGACAATTAAAGCGAAAAATTACTAAGATAGCCAAAGCTTAAAGGCCGGCAGCGTGCCTTTAAAATTTTATTTATCTGCTGTTCGTTGCTATAGAGAGTTTTGAATATTAATACTAGTCTGTTTCCGTAAATATTGAATATTAAACTATTTGGTTCGTGGTTATCTTTCGTATGCTATAAAATAAAACTATATTTTTCTGTGTATAAAATAAAACTGTATTTTTTTTATGTACGGAACCCTAAAAAAGCAAATACATCTTTATACTGACCCTTTTCAAGATTTTTCATTAACTGATATTAAAATAGTTCAAACAAACCCTCGAACAACCTTCGACATTGACGATAAAATCATAACGGCATCCCTAACGAGTATTAAGTTGAAAAAAGTTGCCGGAAATTCGAGGTAAATTATTAATAAAGTAGTAGAGTGATATAGCATTATTAATAATTGATTTATTATTGTCAAGCAGCAAAATGTACAATGCGTGTTTAACAAATTATCATAATTTGTAAATTGGAGAAAAGTTTTCTTTTCTCAATTCGTTCACCATTTTTTTTAAGAAAAACTTTCAAATCATAAGTCGCATAATAAACAATATATAAATTGCTAAATCGGACAGGATGTAACTTTTTAAGGACCAATAAAGACGAATGGCCCGGAGAGGTGATTGGTCGATAATGACGTAGACTTAAATTGACTAAGATTTAGATAAGTGTTTGTATCGTCATGCCTCTTACGTATTCAAATAAGATAATGAAAATTTATAATGTGGCAAGTCACTTTGGTTTTTGCTCTCCTTTTATGTATTTTATTTATTATATTACATAACATACATTACATTTTAATTTTTTTTTTTTAAGTTTTGTGTATTATTCACTAGGGACGGAAAATATATACAGTTATTTTCATGGTGTTCATGACTCGTCGTTTGTATTGTATTAAGAGAACATTATAGCGCAGTTGGAAGGCGTTTTATTATAATCTTGTTTGTCTGTTATAGGTTCAATATCCAAACACCCAGCGAGAAACGAGTGTCTTGACTCTAAGTTGTCTCTGCCTACTTTGCTATATACGTGATACAGCATAAAGCTTAGGAAGATTCCCAGATTATCTCTGCCTGCAATGCGCGAGATATAGCTTGAATCTGGAAAAAAAAGAAAGACACAAACCTAAGAGCCCATATGTGATAACCTTATAACCTTCTAATTCAAGTCCTCAGCCTTGTTATATAATAACAAAAAATCTGCCTATTTTTCTACCAAAACTGCAAATTTGTTTATTTTCACATACGAGTACATACATTATTAACATACAAAATCTTATACACCGTATGTCCTTGCAATAAAGTTCCTTTTGCAATATCCATAGACCCCCCCCATAATTGATCGTTAGGTTAGAATTATGAGTCTAACCTCGCACACATTTCTGGTAACTCAATATAATACTGCAATAATAGATTTATCCTACAAAAATAGATGCCTTGGTTCATTTTGTATATTAGAACTTTTGCCTTTATAGTGATTAGTGAATCTAATTACGGTATTCGCAAGTTCGATTAAGACCCAAGAGAGTTTTACAAAGAATATTCTAAATTCATATTTGTTTAGTACTGGAGACTAGTGTTAGGACACTCCGTAATCCACTTTCCGCCAGAGTTGAAGAGCGAATTATTTTTTACAGAAGTCGGTAAAAAATATGTTTTTTTTAAATATACAAAATACTTTTGTTAGTTAACGATACTTCAATTACATAAATCCTTTCAGCTTCAGCTTTCATCACTTTTCGCCCAGTTTTAGAAATGTTTTGCTGAGAAGCGGAACTTAACGCTGCACTCCGTGTAGCAGCAAGAGAAAATGAAAATATATAAAATATAATCAAATCCCTGAACGCCGATCGAACTGCAATAAACTAACTATATATCGTTATATAGTAAAAAAAACTAAATTTCACACAAAAAATAACATTATCTTATACTCAATTAAGTAAATAAAACAATTAACATTGAAAACTATAAGGTCATTATAAAAAAAATGGCTATGAATCGTTCATGAAATTCAGCAACTCAGTTGTACTTCAGACGTACTGTAGAGCGCACGTCTCTTTTCTCCGCATACTGTAAAACTTCGCGATATAAATAAAATATATAAATTATTTATAAATAAAATATATATTTTTATTGCTTTTATTTATTTTTATTTGTAATAAATATAATATATAAATAATATTTGTGAATACGTGCTATTTTCTAAGTGCATGTCAAATCAGGCAAGTTGGCGAACAATTTTCATGAAAATCATGGAAAATGGAATAGTTGTAGTGGTGTTAGAGTAAACTGGACGTTATGTTACTTTCACGTCAAGAGGATATTGAACATACTGATGCCTCTTTATGATGATATGGTAAGGTTTTTTAACTTTCTCATAAGAATAGTTGAAATAAATCTGCTTCACGCTGTATCCCGCACACAGTAAGGTAGGCAGAGGGAACCTAGTGTTAAGACACTCCGTTCGCCACTTTAAAAGAAACGTAACAAAAGTTATGAAAAATACAATAGAACATATTGGTACAGATTACAGACAGATTTTATTCCACTTACATGGAAATAAAAAAAAAGATTAAATAAAAATACAAAATTTAGTTGTCAATCATTCATTTAATAAATATATATTTTTTTTATTTATGTACTAATTTGATACACTTCTTTATTTTTAACCGACTTCTGTAAGAAAAGGAGGTTATCAATTCGACTGTTTTTTTTTTTTTTTT
>HE671115.1:0-63339 GCA_000313835.2 Heliconius melpomene melpomene | reverse complement strand
TTTTTTTATTTTTATTTTTATTTTTTTTTATGTTTGTTACCTCATAACTTTTAACTGGGTGGACCGATTTTGATATTTTTTTTTTATTTGAAAGGTATAGCTTCCCGAATGGTCCCATTTTTTTTGGTCCATGTCTGACAATGGTATCCATGAGAAAATCACATAAGTCTTAAATTTGCATTATGCATGTGCGCGACTAATAGCTGAATAACTCAATGTCGCGCCAACCGAATTTGATGATTCTTTTTTTATTTGAAAGGATACACTTCAAGGATAATTTAGTGAAAGTTTGGTTAGGTTTCGATTATGGAATCCGGAGAAAATTGAGAAAGTTTGTTTTTTTGGTCAAAAATTAATTATACTGTAATAGTTACAAGCAAAAACTTGTTAAATTGATGTCAGAAGTGAGATTCCTGATCGTTGCATTTCTTTTCAACCAATCTACAAAAAAGAGGATGTTCTCATTTTCAACCAACTTCAAAAAAGGGAGATTCCGAATTCACCCGAATTACTTTTTATGTTTGTTCTTGTACAATAATAACCAAAAATGTAACTTTGACAACAAAAATAATAGCTAATTAAATGAAAATTTTACATAGAACAATCACAACCACTCGTTGGCAACCACTACCACCACCATCACCACTCGTTCAAGAAGCATCATTTTAAGATCTACCCATCACTAAAAATCGTAAAATAAATTAATTTTTAACAAAAACAAAAACCGACTTCTAACAACGAACTAAAAAGTGAAAAATAATTATATAAAGATTTTATAATTTTGAAGTCGGTGTCAAGCTAATGCTACAACACCTTTACTACAATATCTAATTACTAAGCCTGTTTGTTTTACTTGGCACCGACTTCAAAATTATAAAATCTTTATATAATTATTTTTCACTTTTTAGTTCGTTGTTAGAAGTCGGTTTTTGTTTTTGTTAAAAATTATTTTTTTAAATAATTTAAAAAACTTTTTAATATGGTAAATTTTATGTGGTATTTCTTAAATTTGAGTTTAAAATGCATTAAATGACCTTTATTTTTTGAAACTGCGGGTATATTAAGTTAAATATTACTTTGAAGTATCATTTCGCATATAAAATTTCAAACAAGTCAATATATTATATTTAGTATTTATGTTACATCCTAGCGAACGACATCTACGATTAGATATGTCCATAGTATCCTTAAAGGCTTAGTTAAAGATAAACACTAAGCTATTCTCTAACATCTTAGAAGATGACATTCACAAATATTTGTATTTTCTTTCTTTAAAAGAAAATAAATCAACGTTTATTTTTTGTAGTATTTTAGTTGGGATTCATTTCGTTAATTAGAAAACATTACAGAAATAGTCCAATTATGAAGTTGATACATTGATTTATTCTGCACTAATTAAGAAAAATAATAAAAAGCTATTAAATATATTGAGACCAGTCGTGGCGTCCCTACGCCGTATTTAACTACGACAGGTTGTGGGTTCGATTGCTATTCGAAGAAATTAAATATTTGATAATATCATATCCTCTAAGCACACAATGCCGCTGAATTCGATAGAAAGTGGAGAACAAAAGTGTTTTAATGGGAACGGAGTGTTTTAACACTACGTTACTAGGTTTGCTCTACCTATCCTGGTATCTGTGGAAATATAGCATGAAGGTAAAATACACACTTTTTTGGGTTTATCTCCTAAAAGTGCGACAAGTAACGAATAACAAGTAAAAATCTAAAAAAAACATCAGAAAGATAAACTAAACATTTATATTTTTTCTTGTTTTTTGATCTCAATATGATTGTTCATTCCGATCTCGTATTATAAAAGTGCAAACTGGAGACAGCGTACGTGCCTTTGCAACGATAGAGCGTCTTTGATGCTTAGATTGTAGCAAAAATCTAAATTCTATCTGAAATATGTAAATATATTTATGTAACCTTAATTCTTTAGATCGTTGAGAAAATCTACATGTTTTCCATAGATCGTGACCTGCATAGTGAAGCGTAGACACGGGAAGCCTAGATTATAAGCCTAAGATTATATATAGAATGAGTCGAAAATAAGAAAAAATAATCAACGCGTAAAATAAGCAAAATATGCAAAGAAGCTAGGCCTACAAGCTGTTATTCCATTTTACGAATAGTTTTCATTTCTCGTTTCGAATTCTATTAACACGTATAAGTCGTAGCATAATGTCTACAGACGATTCACGAGAAATCATTTTCATTTATCTAAACATTTTTTGAAATTTGACACAGTAGCTTATGAGAATAGCAAAACCACGTAACTACCATTGATTTTGGTCTCAAATAAACAACTATTTACAGCCGCTCACAGCGGAATTTACGTGAGGTAGAATACTGAAATTTGGTGCACATGTAGAGGTTCCTTTCCTACATAGGGAAGTACTAATAGAGGATTTTTTGAATTTCCTGCAGGTATGTTAAAAAATGTTTAGTGCACGTTGTACAAAACCAAGAAGCGCGGGTTCGAATCTCGCTACGTTAAAAATTTTCAAAAATAAAAATATTTGTTATATAGATTGTAGGTATATCTATACCAAGCATTATTACCTCATAGTACAGCGACCTTTAATAAAACAGTCGATTGTTTATAGCGGCACTAACGATAACGTATACAATAAAATTGATATCGACGACGCCATTGTACCTCGTAGTCGGTTCCGTACTATACCTGCGTGTGAAATAAACCATTTTATATATTGATACCATATTGCTAGCAACTTCTTTGTATTTCTGTAAAGAAAAACTTATTTTTGCTTTTTGTTTTTTTTAGCTCTACGTTTATTTTTCTTATAAATAGGTATATTTCGGTGGAGTGTGATTAACTGAAAATGTCTTAATGTGAACGGAGTGTCTTAACACTAGGATTCCAGGTTCCCTCTACCTGCCCTGCTATGTGCGGGATACAGCGTGAACTAAAGAAATAATAAAATAAAATCTTTTTCATAATATACCTGGAAAATAATATAATGGTTTAGTATGCATAATGTATGACCAATATCATATTAGGTTCGTTAATTGATTTGACATTAATCAATTGAGTTAAACAGCGCTGGGCCCATTTAAATATTAATGGGTGGCCCGCTGACCTTCACTCAGCTATAGTAGGTACGTTTAGTAGTTCCTGGTTAGAATTCGTTAAAAGAATTCTGCATGTTTAACGAGTAGTATTAATTATGATTTTTCTTTTCCTCGCTTTAGTAATAAGGTCAAATGTGGCGTTCTGTTCCGCCACTCAACACGCGATGTCTCGAAAATTGGGCGGAATGTAGGATACGGAGTGTCTTAACAATAGTTTTCCTCACCCTTTGGAATATAGTGTAAAGCTAACAAAACATAAATGATGAATACGACCTCAATTTGAATTCAAATTGTAGTAAATCGATTTGAATTTGTAGAATTGATTGATGTCTCGCTAAGGTGTCGAAGTTGACGCTGCAGTACATATATCAATAAAAATTTAAAATGCATTAAAACTTATATTTATTAAAAAAATATTGAAAAATAACGTCGTGGCGCAGAACCGGGTCTGACTGTAAACGCGACGGTTGTGGGTTCGATTCCTACTCGAAGAAATAAATTAAATAATGCCAATGTACGATAAGACATTAAGTTAAAATAAATAAAATAAAATGCCATATAAGATTAATAATTTGTTCTCTACACAAGCGATATGTCCAAAAAGTTAGCGACACAAACTTTTTTATTCAGATAAAAAGGAATAAATAATGAAAACGACGGAACCTTGCGAAGGATTGCTGAAAGATAAATTGAATATGTCCGTATATGGATAAATCTCGGGAGAAACCTTATTTGGAAGTCTGATGGGATTCCCATCACTAGGCTTAGGGCTAATATAATATATTTTATATCAGTGACTACAGTCTAATTTTTTTGTTGCTTAACAATAATTATTATGATTAAATTTATATATGGTTAATACAAAAAATATAATGATATGTATATTTGGTTTTGTTTTCTCATATACTGTCATAGATTTCTCCGAGTAAAAATGGATTCCACAATCGTCGTGTTAAATATATATGTATCTACATTTATTCACACTTGCGCTTACAATCAGATCCTCCCCAAGCACCAAGATGATGTCAGCATGGAATCTAATATCGACACTTATATCACGAGAATTATTATAAAAATCGGGTTAAAATATAGCTTAGGGTCTAAGCCACACGTTTTTATGTTTCGCAAACATCTATAAAAAACAATGAGCAGTTTACAACACATATTTAGATAAAAAACTTAGAAAAGGTTTGTTTGTTTGTTGTTTGAGGGCATCGTGGCGCAGGGACCCAAAGCGTATGTACGTAAACGTGACGTTAGTGGGTGCAGTTCCCATTCGCGGGAATTAAATATTTATTTATTTTTTGCTCTTGCTCTTCTTCTCTTTTCTCACTTATCACTGAATTTTTCGAGGCCATTAGCTGTTGAGTGAACTCAATATCGCGCATTCGCTTTGGTGCCAGATCGAAGGAATTAAAATATTAATTAATAATAATACATTCCTTTGAATGGGGACGGACCCTCAACCGTCGCGTTATAGTCATCCCCTTATGCCCTGCGTCCTGAAGGCTTCAAAATTTTAATCAAAGTTAAATAATTAATATCATTATTTCTATTTATACTAAACTTCAAAAGCGTATTTTAGTTTTCCCGTGGGCGGTGTTAAAGATATTTTGTCACAAGGCACACAGGGGATAGGGTTAAGTGAAAGCCTGTCAAATACTTACATTTGTCTATATAAGCTCATTATGAATAATTAAATCGGGGCCATAGTAGCGTAGCAGTACAGCGTCTGAGTATAAATGATGGTTGTGGGTTCAAGTCTTCAAAGCTTTGACGTGTGATCAAGACAAAACGTGGCGTTGAGTTCCGTTATTCAATGCGCAATGTCCCGAAAAATATACGGTGCGTGGCGTAGTTCCATCTGTTTACCCCGCGGGTTAATGAATGTTGGTGGATTTCTACGGCTCGCTTTGTTTTCTTACTAGAAAGGAGAAATGTCCATAATTTATTTTCCCGAGTGGAAATCGAGCCCTCAATCATCGCGTTTACTGTCATCCACTATCTTGGTGCGCCAAAACAACCTCCATTAAATATTCTTAAAAAACATAGCTACCCTTTTTACTAAATAAGTTAAAGTTAAGTCAACAATGTTATTTTAAAGTTTCAAATAAAATTAAACAGAATTGGCGACTCTAACGTTTCATGGAACACGACTTTTATATGACCTTCGTTCATTTTCCATACAACGTGGCAAAGATATATAGCAAAATTTATGATGGAAAAGTGAGCGGTAAGAGAGGTAGGAGGAGACCTAGATCGATGATACTGGAGAAGGGACACGTAAAAAGCATGAGAACCCTCCGGAGGGCATGCTCCACTGCCTGTCCGCTGCCACGTGCCTATCATCCACATCTTCATGATATAGATGACAGTGGATGAGGCGCAAGAGGTTTGGTGCTCCGTCCAGCGTCTCTGACACGCTCGATACGCCAAAAATAAACACTGAACTGAAGTCTATTCGAATTTCTATTAACGAAGTCATTAAATATCAAAGAGGCTTAAAAGGGTAATTACTAAACTTAAAAGCACAAAATTTATATCGAAATTAAAATATGTCGCCTCTAAATATTTCATAATTTAATTAACTTACATAAATTGGCTATCCTTTGTTTCACGTCGAAAGACTTGACGATCTTATACAATTTTGATTAGACGACAATGTTTTCGTTTACCACTAAAATATCTAATAAATATATTTAATTAAAGATTTAAATCAATTACAATTGTGCACAGGTTTTTACGGTAAATCAGTACAATGAAAATCGCTTAGTTGATTAACATAGTTAAATGTTTATTTTGTTCTATCATTATCTATCATTATTAATTAAGAAAATTTTAAAGTAATCAAGAACTCATTTAATTTCATTATGCTCTGTTTACATTAAGTTAATTACGGTCTATTTTCGGCCATTTTCCACCCGAATTCGCAAAATTACGTGTAGAGAACGGAATTCAATACCTCATTCGATTCGATCTCGTAAGTGCCACTGCGCTATGATGGACTCAAACTTTTATATGTATTTATTTATATGTAAGTAAGACACTGAGAATGTTTATCTTAGTACAGTTCTAGAGCGAGGAAATGAAAATTAACTCATACTGGCGCGTGGGAATCGAATCTACAGCCTCGGTTACAGCCAGGCGTTGTGAAACTAGTTGTAGTGTCAAGACTCTATTCTCGTCTGTTTTGTCCAAATTTAAAACATTATAAGCTGAGTGGTGGAACCCAATTTGATACGTGGGTCATAATCAGAAAAAGTGTACATTTTGTGTCTTTTCTTGTCCCGCTACTTTGAATGCGTTTTAAAAATACAATTTTAAAGATAATTTAAATATTTTGCCATTTGAGATAAATTTACTTATTAACTTAAAGAGTTTTGTAATATTTTAAATGTATTATGGCTAATAATAGTATTTTTTGTTAGTTGCAAAAAACTTTTCAAAATGCTTCCATACAATTTTACGTGTCCCATTCACCACTTTACTTTTTAAAAATTGATTTGTTACGAATATTTATGGTTTTATTTGATTTCAGATATGTTTATATTACTTTACTTTATGCATAATATTAAATAGAACTACCTTTATTGATACATTATTTAATAAATAATATATATGAATTATGTAAATTTGTCCCAAAATATTGTCTTTTTGAATGGTATTTAATATTAGTTTTTATTGTGGCACCATAATTGTAAAAGTCAATGCTGTCGTAGCTACAACCAGTAGTGTTCTCGCAGCAGTTGAGGAGTTCAAATGTTTTAGAGGGAATGCGTGAAATTACATCTCAGGGTTATAAACGGCTTTTATTTTGGTAAGTATTCTATAATTTCGTTTTCTTGTTTATGTTATTTGCTTCTTTTTACAAAATCTCAAAAAAGAACTTCAGTGCTTGCACATGCAACACGTGGCTTATGAGTAAATATTTAAACAGGTTAGAATTTCTCAGACTTCATTCTCAATTTTGTTATATTTCGTTACGTAACGAAACTGAGAAAATATGAAGCCTAGTTCATAATTACGTTACCATCGGAAGATATGTATATAAAAAAAAATTACTGGCATATGAAAAAAATAATTGGTGACTTTTGATAACGTAAAGTAACCAAAAATAATAATTTTTAAGTTTTTTGCCTGTTTGCTTGTTTGTCTAATGTGTTTGTGCACGCTTATCTCAGAAACGGTTTAACCGATTTAGTTAAAAACATTTTTTTATTCTTCCTGAAATTAGTTGTGATTTTGTAATTACTATTTTTTTCTCTGGAGATAGTCAATTAATAAATATGTAGTTCAAGCGGGTGAGGCTTTTATTTAAAAACAAATACGTTCTGTACTAGCGTTGTTAAAGATCTAAACAATAAACATAAAATATTATTAAATACCTCAATAGGTATCAATATACATATTTTTTTATTTTCAGTAAGCGTCATGGCTCCTATATCTGCTGCTGAAAGACAATAAATATATAGAGAACGTCTTAAACAGACCAATTCTATTAAATATGAAGATATGCGGAATAAACACTTACAAAGAATTAAACTTAATTCCCGTGATAACGACTTAAATTTTGATATATTTTAAAGTGTATTTAATTTTATCATTAACTTTGTGATCTCTAACTAGAAATTTAAATTTATTACGTTACGAACTAGCATTATTATATTGTTAATATTGTCACTTTGTTATGTTTTCTTCTTACATTTATAATCTATTAATTCAACGATAAAATCTTTAAAATTTTGATCTGTGTCTCATTAAATAAAAAAAACCAATAGTTTTATTCATATAATATCCTTATTTTGTTGTGTATAATGCCTTATGACATCAGTTTCGTAACAAACATTATCAGTATTGTTACTTATCAGTTACGTTACGAATTCGAAAATGTCCACTTTTTTGATTATGACCCACGTGCTATTACTGAGGGGTACTATAGGCGATAAATTATATTAAATACATAACATACGACGTTTGACGTTCACGTCAACACATTTCGCATTCTAGATAAGATATAAAGACATAATCGTGTTAGCTGTAGATTTGACGGATTGGTCACAGAATTCTTATTGTTATGTTTCATTGATAATAATTTGACCTAGCTTCTTAGTGTTAAAAGGTTGTATTTTTTTCTTTATATTTTTGTTATACTTAAAGCTATATAGACATTTTTCATAAAATCTTAATTTTTGATACACCAAAGAAATAGACGGTGTCTTTTTTTTTCTTTTTTCGTACATAGCAATGGAGTGTTAAGATATTTTAATCCTTATTGAGACACTTCCGTTTCTCACTTACCTTAGAATTCTTGAGACATTGCATTGGATGAAAAGTTGGAATTTTATATTAGTTGCATTAGTGAAGGCTAGAAGTCTCTTTATGCTCATTATTTATTGAACTCTTCAGCATCATCTAGAGATGAGAGACTTCAAGTGCTGAAAAAACCAATCTAGAGTCATATCCTGCATTTAATAATTCTGTTTCTCTCCTTTGTGACAACGTGCGGATTAATCATATATCTTTGTGGTTCAGGGTAAGTCCAAATTTCAAGTCCATATCTTGCATTACGTCATTAAATTTGCTGTTTCAATGTTGATTATAATAATACCGATTAAAAAAAAACAAAGGAGTCCTAAATCACTATATTTATTTCTTTCTATATAAGAGTATTAAAATTATCTTCATAATGAATGTTTTGAATATTTACATTAACTATAACCATATGAACCATTCGACACAAGATAAATTTAATCAATCCTCCAAATAATTAATATAAACATAATTAAAATTAAAATATTTCATATATACATAAGGTTATCAGCATATGCTTTGACAGCTTATTTTGGTAG
Source organism: Heliconius melpomene melpomene (assembly GCA_000313835.2). NCBI lineage: Eukaryota > Metazoa > Arthropoda > Insecta > Lepidoptera > Nymphalidae > Heliconius > Heliconius melpomene. The sequence continues at coordinate 54,391 of HE671115.1, read as the reverse complement.
ACGACGCGACGTGGGCGACAAATTAAATCTGTGAAAAAAACATAATTTAATTCGTACACTGTGTGGTCTGATAACTGAAGAGATATGAGCGACACTTGTCGTTTACGCCCACTCTTGAAATTATTTATTATATTTTTTTCATATTTTGCCAGAAAAATCTTGTTTTATCTTGGTAATAGTAAAATGGTACTGTATATATTATACTAGCGGACGCGCGCAGCTTCGCTTGCGTAATTACGGGTGAATACTAATAAACCACGAAACATGTGTTCAATGAAATATTTTTAAGAGTCTAAATTTCAAATTTTATAAAAATCGGTGGCGATTTAAAGATTTTTCCATATAAACTTTCAACCCCTTATTTGCATCCTTAGGAGGTGAATTCTAGAAAACCATGAAACATGCGTTCAATTAAATACTTTTAAGAGTCTAAATTTCAAATTTTATAAAAATTGGTGCCGATTAAAAAAATCTATACAAACTTTCAACCCCTTATTTGCACCCTTAGCGGGATAATTCTAGAAAACTATGAAACACGTATTCAATTAAATACTTTTAAAATTCTAAATTTCAAGTTTTATAAGAATAGGTGCCGATTTATTTTTTTTTCCATACAAACTTTCAACCCCTATCTCATCCCTTTAGGGTTACAATTTTACAAAATCCCTTCTTAGTGGATGTCTAGATTATGAAAGTAAACATCTGTCCAAATTTAACGTTTCTACCATCAGCGGTTACGGCTGTGCGTGCGTCTTACCTCAGTCAGTGAGGACAAGTCCTTTTATATATATAGATATTAATGTATCTCGTCAGCTTATGAAATTTTCTATCTATACGTCTATACTTATATGATAAAACTAAATAATTTGTTTGGTTAAACGCACTAAACTCAGGAACTACTGGTTATAATTGAACTGTTCTTTAGAAGTTGAATAATTTGTACATGAAATATTATCCTTATATACATTTATATATTATATATTGACCTTTTAAATGCATAAAATAAATAAAAAATATTCAAATTGATACCAGAATAATTATGCAAGCTACAAGTAGGTACTTTATTATAGGGAAATCGTTTAAGAAATCACTTTTCGAAGTCCCTTAAAAGCTGTCAACGTTCTTCCTTATTGAATTTTTGATTTGGCCCTCCATAAATTACTGCATAGGGAGGTTTAATACAATATCGAATATTTACTCAAAGAACGATGTGAGACTGCGGTAGATCTATACTAATATAATAAGGACGAAGAGTTTGTTTGTATGGTTAAGTGCTAAGATCTCTGAAAGTACTGTACTTAGCTAGTCTTAAGTAACGAAATAAAAGTAATTAGGAACGCCATCATATTACCTTAACCGCGTGCGCTGCAAAAATAGTAAAATATATGTAAATACATTGTAGTACAAAAACATTCAATTTCATTAGTTCGTAAATAAAATCCGCGACACCATATCTATCTCTTATAAATAAAATTTTAAAAATTATTTAGAATAATGCTGTATCCTGCTGTATAGCTGAGTAGGCAGAGGGAGGGATTATAGCTACTAGCAGATGACAATAATTCCACGAAGTGATCAGTCATTAGGCATTTCTTATACTTTAAATAGAAAACAGTAAATACTAATTCTGATCGTGACAAACCAGTATTTGCTGATAATTATTTGTTTTGTGCAGCCGCAAAGCAATTTGTTGTGTTTAATGGATCTTTATATGTACAATGTAGGTATAGTATATTGCTTTGGCAGCCTAATTGCACCTATTCAGTCTGCCACGTGACAATAGCTATATTAGAAATACATGTTTTTTTTTTCATCATCACGCTGAACCCCACATACAGCAAGATAGGCAGAAGAACCCACCACTTCCCACTTTCCGTCTCATCGAGAGGCAGAATTTAATGCCGCTCTTTGACCTGTTGCCAGAAGAAATGAAAATAATTAATATATCATCCTCCCGAATGGGAATCGAATCCACAACTTCGGCTCATTTAGAGTCACACCCTTGAGCCACTGGTCCACGAATTCCACAATTTCCTCAAAATAAATATTTTTTAATTTATATAAACTAAAATAATTTTAATATTATGGCCTTACATTAAATCATTTTTAATTTATTATGGTGTTTCAAGTCTCAGGTGGAATTCATAAAACACATGTACGTGAAATGTAAACACATACTCATAAATAAGCCAGCTAATGGTAAATGATAACACATGTTTTATCTCCCATATACGAAATGGACGAGAGTTGAATTTCTTTTTTTATATATATTTAGAAAAAACCGCCGTCGTGACTTAGAAGCGTACTTCTAACTACACCGTAGTGTATGATTGAAGAAGCGGCAGTTGTAAGTTCGATTACCACTCGAAGTAATTAATTATATTAAATTCTTTGCTTTAGAAATCAAATAAATTGCAACGTTATACTCTTATATACTCTGTTCTGCTCAATAGATATGAGATATCATGAAAATTGGACTGAAAGTGGAAATCGGAATATTTTCTTCCTCTGCCTATTTGAACTACTCGAAACTGTTTTTCTATTTTTCTACGAAACTATTTTTCTAATGTTTTTCTTAAAGATAACAAAATATATTAGATTAAATATAAAGTAAAATATTGGTGTAGTATGAATATTAAACCAATAAATTATTCTATCCATATTCAAATGAGCTTACTGGAAATGAAGATCCTGAATATTCAATGTTAATAACTAAAGATATTTACACGAGTTAGGTAATAGTAAAATAAACGATCTATAAACTGACTTCATGATTTGAACCCTATTATAGATGCAATAAAAAACAAATGAATCAAAATTAAAAAACAGTTTCACATAGTAGGGTAGGTAGGCGGAGTGTTAAGACACTTTTTTCCCACCCGTTGCAAGTAAATATTAAAAAGAAATTCAAACATTATTTTTTTATCATTTATTTCTTTATAACATCATATTATCTCAAGATAACACCAGTTCTTTTCCAACTATGCATAATTTTGCATTATATTATTTTGAATGACACCAAGCTTATCTGTAAAATGCTGACGTACTCGTATTACCTATATATTAAGTAAATGTTAATAAATAATTTGCATCTAGATGTCTAAAAAAATAAAATATTGTGTACTCGAACCCGTGTCTCTAGGAAAACTTATTTATAGAATACCTTCATTTAGCAAGAAAACGGAAATCTATTTAGTAACAGCGTAAAAAAGAATCGCGTAGAAGTAAATTTTCTAACCAATTCTAGTTTAAATGAATCTATTGTGAAGATTCAGTAATGAAGGCTGTTTTGTACTCCTATTTTTAAATTTTCATTCATAATGACTAAAGAAAATACTCGTTCACCATAATACAGGTTCTATTTTTTTTTCCTTAACTTGGTTATGAGCGGGTACAGTGTGAAGGTAAAAAACTTAAATAAACATTAATTAAAAATGTAAAGGCAGAAATTCTCTCTACCCTGCTATAGTTTTGAAATACAGTGACTGTGACGTATAGACATACAGACGGGAAATGTAATACGGGAATTGTCTGTCAAGTAGCAGAACTCACTGCCTTGATTGGTTTTATTGCCGAAGTAAGGACGTCAAAATAATTAATTTTCCCAAATGAGAATCAAACCCATAAACATTGCGTCTAAAGTCTGACCTTGTGCCGCTGTGTCGCTATGGCACTTCTATAGAAAATATAAGCTTTTTATTCTCAATTCTCAATGGTAATCACACCAGATAAGAGTTCCCAACTAATGGATTACACGGAGTCAATGAATGCCGAATTTCACTTCCCTGATAAGAGCGAATGAGATAAAACCTACATTTGTGGAACGACGAGGAAAATTAGAATACTGAATATGTTTTTTTCTACTTTGTATAGCCGTCGTAGCGCAGGGCACAAGGGCACAAGGGTGTGACTGTAACGCGATGGTTGTGGGCTCGAGCCCCACTCGAGTTCGTCGAATATTTTGGTTTCTTCACTCGACCAAACCCGGCGTTGAATTTCGCCACTCAACACACAATGCCTTGAAAAATTCGGCGGAAAGTGATGATGTGATGAACGACGTGTACACTATGTTCCCTCTGCCTATTCTGCTGTATGCGGTATACAGCGTGAAGCATATTTCCATGAGTTTTTTTTCCATGAATGGGTATTTAACTAAAATTGATGCTAACCTTACTTTGTATGAAATTCAATGTATTGTATATGTATTTTATTTCTTAAGGATAAATCTTTCTTTAGAACTTTGTATACTACATAAGAGAAACTTTTAATCTCAAAAAGTTCTCCTGTTTAGCAATGATAAACAGCTTAAACTTTTTGACGAGTTTTTTCAGAACATACCTTCTATATTTAACTTTGGCTTCTACTGCTTTCTTTATTTATTTAAATCATATTTAGATATATTTCTATATATAATTTATAGTTTCACCAGGCAGTTCCCTCTGCCTGGCGAAACTACCTAGCGTTAAAACTTTCTTCACTTTCCTTCGAATTATTCGAGGCATTGCGTGTTGAGTGGCGGAACTCAACGCCGGGCTTTTTCCCTGGTGCCAAAATGAATAAATGAAAATATTAAGAAATAATAAATCATTCCCTCGAGTTGGGGTCTAACCCACAACCGATTCGTTATTGTCACATCCTTGTGCCGCTGCGCCACGACGGCAATTTGTTTTGGTTTAATGGAATTTAAAAAAAGTAAATTTCTAACAACTTGTACTTCTTTAACTTTGAACCTGCCTATCTTTACATCGTTAATTAAAAAATTGAAACATGCAATGTAACAAATTATTAATTGGCTTACCAGTGCTCAGAGCGAATCTGACTTGAAAAACCAGATTGTTAGAATATAAATATTTTGCAATATTATTTTTAATAAAATCTTCACCCGCACAATGCAGGATAGGCAGAGGGAACCTAGTGTTAAGATATTCCGTTCTCCATTTTCCACCGAATTCTGGATGCATTGCGTGTTGAGTGGCGAAATTTAACGTCGCATTTTGCCTCAACTCTGGAGCCAATAAATGATAATATAAATATAAATAAATATTTCATTTCCTCGAGAGGAGAACGAACCCACAACTAGTCGCGCTTACAGTCACACACCTGTGCCCCTGTGTCAGGACTGGCCTCATATTATTTTATGATAATTCTTTATTATAATTTATTCAAGAAAAAACGAACGAAGATATTTGTGAATATATTTTGCATACACATTTATAAAGGCAGCCATTTTGTAGATTTTACATTTTCGTGAATGTTCGAATGAATCTAAGTTCTGATATCAAAGAATTCGGGTCGTATATGTGGAATAAACTTGGTTGATATACGAAATTTTTATATTTTTTAGATTTACGCTGTATTCCATATATAATAGCGGAAGCAGAGGGAACTACGTATTGAGATTTTCCGTCCCCATTAAGACTTTTCCATTCTTCACTTTCCACCGAAGTAAATATGTATAAATATGTATGTTCTTATAAATATGTATACAGCCAGTCGTAGCTCAGGAGCACAAAGTGTGACTGTAAACGGGAGAGGTAGTGGGTTCGATTCTCACTCGGGTGAATAAAATATTCAATATTTTCATTTCTTGGCTCTGGTGTAGAGTCAAAGCGCGGTGTCGACTTCCAACACTCGCAAGCACTCCGCAATGCCTTGAATTCGGCGGAGAGTGGGTAACGGAAGTGTCTTAAAGAGGACAGAATGTCTTACAATAGGTATGTCAACGTGAAGCTTTAGCTTAAGAATAATTTAAAAAAATGTTTTAGTGAACTTCAATAAAAACCCACCATTTGGTTTACAAAGACTGATAAATTTACATTATGTTAATTTTCTTTTTATTTATCTTTACGCACATTCCGCATGTTGCAGGGTAAGCAGGCCTAATAAGCCTTTTTGTATGTTAATTAATGTACATTTTTTTATATCGATTTGTATTCTCGTGGGTTGGTGAAGATACAAGTAATTTACATACTCAATTCTTATTAACTTATTGTTAAAAAAGGGGTTATCAATTTGAGCCATGATATTGTTAGAATAAGATATAGTAATTTTCAGTTTGATGATCTATTTGGGTTCCCAAGCACGTGTGCTAAATTTCATAAGTGTATGTATGTTTGTTTGCAAACAGACATTAATTATCCAATCTCAGGACCTAACAATTGTATCTAACTGACTGCAATATAGTATCTTATATGGTTAATGTGGTATTAACCTTATTTACTCAATTTTATCTCAAAAACAATATATATAACTAATATTTGTTTTAACTGAAAAATAATATAACAGAAACGGTCGCTTTTAACGAAATAAAGATACCTTCTAATAAAAGACATTCCTTTTACGCCTTAGGGTATGTGATAATAGGACATAATATAACAGAATATGGCTTCAGGATATAAAAGTAACAAGCATTGTAAAAGAACTTATTACTGAGAAATGTATTAAATAATAGATAATATTAATAACATATGTATACCCACTTATTATTAACTATTCAGCTTCACGCTGTACGGTAGACAGAACCTAGTACCTATTAAGAGACCGAGTTCCCAATTTTCCGCCGCATTCTAAAGGCATGTTGAGTGACGGAACCCGACGCCACGATTTATCTCAACACCAGATTTTCATTTAAAATATTTCATTTCCTCGAGTGGCAATCAAACCCACAAACAGTCGCGTTTAATAACTATATATACTATATAACACTTTGGCCCCCGCGCCACGACTGGCCTCAACGTAAATCATATATCTTTTTAAAAGGTTACATAGTCGTGTAACTTTTAAAAACAATCTATTTTACAATAACTAATAGTCTCGCACTCTATTCTTATACAACACACCATTAATTTATTAATACCGTCCACAAAAAAAGTATACACAAGAGCATCTCGATTACGCTAAGAGCTCGGTAACCGCTGACGAAAGCCAGAATCTGGTAATTTTCATTGTTTCTCATTTATTTTGTTATATTATTAAAACATGCTATAGAGAGAAATGGATGGTTGTTTGAAAGACGTCCCTATACATCAATTTTAAGCCTTAATATTAAATAGTTTTTTTTTTATTTTGAAAGTAAATATACTTATAACAATTTTGGAATTTGAACGTAGCGGGATTTGATCCCGGAAACTGGAACCCTGGACTCTCCAAGCGCTCTGACTAACTATGTCATATGTTCTCATAGGGCTACGGTGAAATACTTATATGCTTGTTGTTTCTAAAAAGTATTTTTCTATCCCTAAATATTTTTCCGTACTCAACCCAATAGTTCCTGAGATTAGCGCGTTCAACCAACCAATTATTTGACTATATTTCTATCCAGAACCACTGATGTCTACACAATCTGTAGACGCAAACATCTCAACTGTCATTAAGATCAGACGATCGTTTGTTAAACAAACAAAGATCTAGTAATAAAGTTATTTCTAGTGCACGCTACCCATTTACGCCATGTTGATAGAGTTACGTTGGAAAACACATTATTGTGTCTTCATATACCTATCTAGATAGTAATTTAAATAAATTTAAGGTTTAACTATAATCAGATGAACTTCGAAAACATTAATCCTGGACGAATGCCGTAGGATATGCATGGATAGGTTGATGGCAGTGGACGAGGCGGAAGAGGTATGCAGAGACCGCAGTTTTAGGTACTCTGATGTCTTTGGTTATCCCGCTAGGGATTAAACATGAAGCTATGAGAAGTTACGATATATTATTATAGTGCATTCAAGATATATTTCTATTGTATATGCAAATACTAATTACTGATACGTTCAATTTTTTTTTAGCTTCACGCTGTATCCCGCACACAACAGGATAGGCAGAGGGAACCTAGTCTTAAGACACTCCCTATAATTCCGGAGGCATCACGTGCTGAGTAGCGGAACTCTTCTTTGAGAATGCGAATCGAATCTAGGTACATGCCATACGAACGAACATGCCTGCGCCACGACTGGCCTCAAAGTTCATATTTGTATACGAAAGTTTAGTATAGTTAACATTGCATTAGAATTACATTAGAAAAAGTATGTATATTGTAGCTTTTAGGAGGCAATATTAATAAAATAAACTTTTACTGTTGCAACAGTGAATTACAGTTTAAAAGTGTCAACAGAGCTCAAAGGCTTCCAAATGGTGCGAATAAAAGCGGATGTTAAATGTAGGCATAAAGTTAGGCCGCGTTAAGTACCGAGTATCCTCACAGATAACAAATTTAGTTATATGTAACCGGATGGCGTATGGGCCCGATAAGAGAAGCTTGTATATATAATACATATCTCTATTTGGCTTAATAAGAGATAACTCAATTTTGAACCCTTTGCAGAATTTGAAATGAAATTAAAGAATGTGTAGCAGCTTCACGCCTTTTGAATAGCAGGATAAGTAGAGGAAATTAAGTGTCAAGCCACTCTTTTTCCCACTTCCCATTCTATTTCCAAAATATAGCGTGTTGAGGTGGAACTCCCCGCGTTTTGTTTTTTGACCAGAGCTGGGGGAGGAAGTTAAATTAATCCTATCCCCCGATTAGAAATCGAATCCACAAGCATGGCGTTTACAATCAAATTGTATGCCACTATATCTAACTATGTAAATAAATTTTGTTTTTGGCAATCATAATTTTACAAATTCCTTGGGTTTTTAACCCGCAAGTTTTTGTTTGAAGGGATTTCAAACTCAAAACTTCCATGACCCAAAATTATGTACTTCCTTATTGTTCTCAATAACTCGGTTATTGTATGAACTAGTCTGAAATTCCATTTTTTTACATGAAATAGCAACATGTGTATGGACAATGGCGATTAATCACCCAAGTCATGGACAGATGTGTTAGTTTCAGATTAATATTTGGTTGTTTTATTCTTATAGCCAAATATTTATGTAACCCATTTTCTTATAGTAGGATACGCAAAGGAAGAGAAGTAACGAATCGTATCTTAATACTAGGTTCCCCAGGTTCCCCCTGCGTACTCTGCTATGCGCGAGCGGCGTGAAGCTAAAAAAAGCTAGAGAAAATTTTGGGTCAATATGTATTTAGTTCTCCACTCCTTTAATTCGCAAATTACTCTTTACGTTAGAAAATGGAACCAAAATTTTGCCAATTTGAAATAACTGATTTATGAATATACATGGTCCTCTTGGTGTACTTTTATATGATATCAGTATTATTAGCTTTTTTAGTACAATCAAACTACGCCGCGATGACCGTCAAATATAAGATAATGTAGAATTTTTTTTGCAGCGTTGAATTCCGCCACTTAACACGTAATGTCGAACAGAAAGCGGAAAATGCAATGTCTTAGTATTAGTTTTTCTCTGCCTACCCTATTTTAGTCTTAACTTACATTATAAATCAATTAAATTATAAAGTAAAATATTTACATTCCAATAACATATGAAAATATTTTTTCTAAGACCAGTATTTTCAAGCTCAAGTCCACATTCAAAGCTATTAAGTATGAACTAGGTCAAACGCTCTTGGACCCGACGCCGTTAACGATCACTTTTCTAACAACGCGAATATTTATTTTGTATTCGATTGAATTTTATTTGTGATTATTAAGAGGCATGGAGAAGCAATATAAACAAATGTATCCCGCACACTGCAGAGTAGGCACAGGGACCCTAGTGGTAAGACACTCCGCTCCCCATTTTCCGCTGAATTCTTGAGGTATTTCGTATTGAGTGACTGAACTCTACCGCCTCAACTAGAATGTAACAAAAATAATATTCTAAATGTAAGACAGTAATTAATAAAAATAGAACGTAAGGCCATCATGGAATGAGACAATAAACTCAGAGGTAGTGAGTTTGATACCTACTCTGGAAAGAAAAAATGAAAACATTATTTGGATAATGTTCGTTACTTCTTACCACGAGAAAACTATGTGAGCAAACAAAAACGTCATTTTTAAAAACTATAGAAACTAAATAAATAAATAATCCGGCTAAAATCCTTATTGTTCGACGTTACGTTAACAAAAAATAATTTCAAATATTCAATTTTTATCAGCTAGGACACACTCGCGGATTGTTTTAGTTTGAATTGTAAAAGGATTTATATTGGCCTATCTTTTTATTGACTAGTGGTAGGACTCAACTTTGCCTAATAGATTAAGTGTTATATATATTTTTATATAAAGTAAATATCACAATTTAATCCCAAATACAGGAGTACAATTCAACTATGGCACCGTTTGACAGCACTCGTGGCGTGGGTTTGATTCCCACTAAAGAAGTCGGCGGAAAGTGGGAAACAGAAGTGTCTTGAAAGAATAGGACCGGAGTGTCTTAACGCTCGGTTGCCAGGTTTTCTCTGCTTGCCCTATTATGTGCAAGATACAACAAGAAAAAAAAATAGCAGTGAACCTAGTGACCAGACACTTCGTTTTCCGGACATTGGGGGTTCAGTTTCAGTAGTCTATTCATGTCATTAGAACATTTAGTCTCTTAGAAAAAATGGTTTTTTTTTGGACAAAGCGTGCAGCTGAAACGATGTTTTAAAAATAATAATGAGAATATAATTTTACCCTTTACGTACCTACCATCACTAACATTCTGGAGGGAGTCAAAGGGAAGTTAGTAAGTAATTCATAACTGTTTCCAATTTCCGTCCATTTTAGATACTCACGTGCGTGAAGCCCGCCGTCTGGTAGAGTGCTACCAACTTAACTATAACATATCTATATTTACATACAAATGTAGGCGTATTTCTCATATAAACATTTACTTGAGTGAAGTTACATACTAGGTACTAACTCACTGAGATATTAGTTTCAAAGTATGTGCCGTCGAGGTGCAACGGCACAGAAGCTATAAATATGGCAGTTGTAACTTCGAATCCCGCAGGCAAAATTAATTATTTACATTACTTCAATTCTTGAATTACAAAAGCGAGTGAAATATATAATTTGTTCCTCCGTGTGTGAATTGAACCCATAACTGCCGCTTGTACAGTCCGATGCTATGCCATACGCCTCGACGACGACATTTTTGTTTTTGCTCAACCGTTCCACTTTACTATTCAGTTTCTGAACTCGTACTGTGTGGGTTGACTCTCTCATCTACAAAGCGATGATTTTTCTTTTTTTACCCAACTGCGCGACTCAAAGGAGGCTAATATGTTTATTACTTTTTTACTTTTTACTTTTGCCGCAGTCGGGTTTTCTGTTTTTTACAATTTTTTATTACTTATTTCCAGTAAACAAAACAAATTATATCTATTTCATATTCACATTCACATCAGTTGCAAAATGTAATTCCTTGTTCATTCCACGAATCCGACATTGTATGGTGGGATTTGTATGAGAATTATGATTTAATATGGTGTCTACACGCTTGTAGCGCTTGTACTTATATTGTGCTTAACTAACGTTTCGGAAATTTGCTACGATTGTGCCTTTAAATAGATAGAAGCGAGGAAAACTTGTTATATATTAATAATAGTTCATTTTCAAAAATGAACGTTCATTTTCAAAAATGAACGTAACGTGATGGTTGTGGGTTCATTTCATTTGGGAAATGACAAATTTTGTATTTTTAAAAGTTTGTATGAAATTTGGCGACAAATGAGAAATTAATTAATTAATTTAAACAAACAAACTTAATTTTGTCAAGTTTTATAAATTGTACTTTTCGTTGACCTGCAATTATTAAGATTGTTACGGACTTTTCTTCGCCAAGAAATTGAACCTATGGTCGTCTCGTTCAGACTCAGAGACTTCCCAATTACACAATAATACCAAACAATGGTATTGTTGTGTAGTTGGGAAGTATTTCGTCTGTAGTTCTAATGGCTTTTAATTGTCAACCATTTTTAAGATAAAATCAGAAATTAAATCAAGAATAGGTTTGTTATAAGGCAATATTTCTCTAAAGAATATTCCATCTATATTCAATTCCTATCAATAGATTGGCTCCGGGCGGATCACGTCGCTCTTGTGAGGAAAATCTCGGAATAAAAACTAATAAACAAGCAGCTATTGTGTTTTAAGCTATTAAATATATTTTTTTAACTTTTCGCACATAGTCGGGTGGGTAAAAGGAACCTAGTTTTAAGATACTCCGTTCCCATTAAGAGACTTCCCCACTTCCCGTTGAATTTTGGAGACATTGCGAATTGAGTGACACAACTCAATGACGTTCTTAAACATACAATTTATTATTCTGATGACCGATGTTAAAGGGTAGCTTCTGAAACTCTAGCAAGACAACACGTGGCGTTCAGTTCCACAGCAATATCGAATTCTGGTGTAAAACCAAGATCCAGGTTTCTTAACTCCAAGTTTTTTTTGCTAAAGAAAATATTTAGCACCCAACTAGAGAAAGATAGCTTCGAGACAATCCATTCATCACTTTCTACCCAAATTGGAGGGAATACCCGGATGAGTAATGCAACTTACCGCTGCACAGAAATAAGAAATGAAAATAATTAATTCCCCCAATAGGTAATGAACCCACAGACATCGCGTTTACGGTCCGGCGCCTCACACCTCCCACAAAACATTGACACTAAATATTTTAAAAAACTTGTATTTTTTCATCCGCCATATTATACAATGAAACACAACCAATGACAGATGAAGAACGAAACTCAGTTATACCTAAATAAGATCGACCTACTTTTGAATTTAAGTGGAATATAGCACGTTGTTTCGTAATACGATAGGTTTTTTAGTTATTTTTTTTTATTTGAAGCGATAGTGAAATGTGCTTAAATATACGAGTATTTCAAAATCTATCTTGATGTTGTTGGCGGGCTGCACACTCGAGAGAATGATTATATTCATATTATTTTCATTTTGGGACTGTGGACTTTCTCTCTCTCGTTAAAAGATAAAACACGGCTTTGAATTGAGTATGTTAATATGTTAATATATAAGGTTAGCTAACCTACCGTGCTTTTTTTTTAAAAAAGCTGGATTTAAAAAATTACAGGCCCAAAATCTGCTAAAGAAGAGATATTTCTTAGCGTTCTATTGAATCACCATACCAATGTTGGCTGGGACTTACATACGTGTAGTTCCCCTTCAAAAAATGTTATGCAAAAACTCGAGTTTATATTTCGGCAAATTCAGAATGATCTTCTAGCGCTGCTCCCAAAGTACTTTCTAGAAACAACTACTAAATTTTATTTTACATGCTGTGTCCAGTTTATAAAAGGTTGTTTTCATTAGTGGGTCCCAAGTGATAAGACACTCCGTTCCCTACTTTCCGTCTTATTTTCAAAACATTGCGTATTGAGTGGCATCACACAACTCTAGCTCTGTCTTTTTACCAGTAAAATAATTCTTCCAAGTAGGAATCGAACCGACAACCGTTGCGTTTAAAGTCAGATAAGGTGCCGCTTCTCCACGACCGCGTCATCTCACCTCAGTCAAAGTTTACTTTTACTTTTCAGGAATTATTTTAAGAAATTATTTGTGTTTCTGAAGGAATCAATGCTTGTGTTACTTAATTAATATTATTATTATAAATTGATATTTCATGTCAATATAGACGTTAAGTTTTAATTAATTTTTGTTATAGTATTCAACTTTAGAGTTTATTTAACAAACTAAGGTTTAATTAAAGTAAGTGGATATGTGTATTTTTCTATTAAAAACACATTTATAGTTCATAGGATATACGCTGTGTCGCTAAACAACCTAAAACATATACAAGTCCATAATTAAAACATAACCTTAAAATCAAATTACCAATATTTTCTCTAAAACATTTCAAGGAGCTTTAGAAAGCCTCATTATACGAAAACGATGTCATTAAACAACATGGTAAATGAAATTGCGAAAGCCTCCATATTGGCTGTAGAACAAACAAAACTTTTGAGGGCACCAATACCTCTGACGACCCTCTAAGCTAATATACATATACATTTTAATGCCTGGGGAGATTGGAATATGTTGGTAGGCTGTACTAAATTAGTTTTTTAATGAATGAAGGAGGGAAGCTGTAAGTTCGTTTCCCACTCGAGGAAATGAAGTATTTAATATTTTAATTTCTTCGCTCTGGTAACGAATGTCTGTCGAATTTGGCTGAAAGTGGAAACAGAAGTGTCTTAATGAGATAGGAGTGTCTTAACACTAGGTTCCTAGGTTCCCTCTTTCTACTCTGCTATATGCGTATATAAAAAAAACTGAAAGTTTCGCAGAACCCTCCTATTCAGTTTTATCATTAGGTGACGTCAATAGCCATTGTATATTGGCCATATAAATTCTAATCGCATATATTGCACGCCGCAGTTATTACAACATGCATAAATTACAACGGTACTACCTATATATATATATGTAATGAGTTATTTAATAAGTAAAACTGAAGGTAACTGCTTTAATTTTTTTTTATTATTTTATTTTATTATCATTTTCATCATTTAAACATAGCATTATGTAGAGAGAACCTAGTGTTAGAACACTCTGTTCTACACTTTTAATATAACGGTTCCTCTAAATTTGGTAATACGTTAAGTTATTTAATAAGTAAAAAAATTAAACTTCTTTTTAATTCCATATTTTTTTTTGTATTGTTAGGTTAATTTAGTATTAATTATAACTCCGCTCTCCAATAATTATTTTCCAAGTGCTTTATAGTTATAGATATCAAAACACAAATGAACAATTTTAGAGTTTGGTCTATCTGTCTGAATTTCTGTTTGTAAAATACTATTTAATAAATAAAAATAATTAATCATTTTCCCAAAATACCTACACTTAAATAATATTATATACATATTCATACAGTTCAAGCGGGCGAAGCCTTACGGGGACTGCTATTGAAAACATAAAATACAATAATTGATTACGTTCCAATTAGGTCACAATTTCAATATAGCGAAGGCAGTTTTTCAATATGATCGATACTAAGCGTAGAGTTGCAGATTGTCGCGAGTAAAAAGAAATAAAAAAGCCTATAAGAAATCTCATTGTCGAACGTAAAAAGATTAATAGTGATGTTATTGTCATTATTGATTGAATTTTATTTAAAATGCTTCTTTTATATGAGGGAGGCAAAGACAAATGACTTAACCTTTTTATATAGGCATATATTTATCTCAAAGCAGAAAAAAAATGCATAATTATAATTATTTTTATTGCTACTTGGTCGGTTGAACGCGCTAATTTGCAGAGGTAGTGGTTCGAGTTTCTTTTTTTGTGTTTTAGCCATTTATTGAGAAGGACTAAAGATTATAAACAAACAAATAGCTTCATGCTGTATCCTGCACATAGGGAACATAGTGTTCATAATCTGTTCCCCAATTGGCGCCGTATTCTCGAAGCATTGCTTGTTGAGTGGCGGAACTAAACGCCGCGTTTATGTCGCACGAATATAATATTATATCCATTTCGATTATCGCTTGGAAAGTGTCATATACAACTATTACCTATTTCCATTTAAACATGCAGGCGAAGCCGTAGCTACAATATACGATAAAATACGAACTTCATAAACATACTACTTATAGATTTCTTCTCAGAGGCAACTCATCCAAAATTCTTTGAAAGCAATTCATAAAGAAAAGTTTAAAAGATTTATTATGTACTTTCTCGAATATAAATCAATAGAAGTTGTACAAACCTGGTAGTAATTTATGACTCTTTTCCATGTCAATAGTTAAAAAAGCGAAGTAAGTTATAAATGATTTACCAGGTTAATACTACTTCAAGAAATTGCATAAAACGTAAAGAATATAATATTATAGAGTACATAGAGAGAAACTAGTGTGAAACCATTCCCCACGAATTAAAGACGTGTTAGTGGCGGAACTCTACGCCACACAGAGTCTTGATAGTTCAAGAAAAAAAAAATAACCCTTTTCTATTTCTTACATAATACTATTTCCAGGCTTAAATGTACTTGTAAAGTACATTTAAGCCTGGAAATATACTTCTATTTATTTATTTTACTCATTTCCTTTTAGAAAATAACCAATTATAAGTAATAATTCATTCATATGAGCCTTTAAAGAGCTTAGTTAAAATTATTTCTTATGTATATTACAGCAAATCTCTTGAAAAACGGAAAATTGGAAAAGGTACTAACCTTCATATAAAATTTATTTCTTATACAAGTATACTAATATAAAAGCAATTACTCTATGTTATTCATAGAATCTAAATACTTTTTACACGCTTGCAGGTAGCATACATTTTAATAGAGTTAATAGTTTTCTCGCTCTATCCCGCATATAGAAGAGAAGAGAAGAGTTAAAATACTGTATTCTCCAAGTACCACTCTCTTTTCGAGATATTGCTTGCTTGGAGGCAGAAATTAACGCCTCGCTTTACATTGTTACTAGTGCAAAAAAAATATCTATGGAGTGGGAATATATATATATTTGCTGTGATATACATTCTCCTGAGTGGCGATTGAACATACAACTTTCGCGCTTACAGTCGGTAAAATTCGTTATATTTAGAAATTTATTATTAAAATTTTACAGCAGGTGGGCTTAGTATCCTGTTATTCTGTAAACACTTTTAATATTGTAATTTAAGGGAACTTAGGCTTTAAAAATCATACGATACGCATCATATTAGTTTGTATATTTTCTCTCAATAATATTCCAGGTGTAGTTTCATACGCATTTTTAATGGGAACGCTAAAAATGTCAATTTCATGATAAACATGAAACGCACAAAGGTGCTGAAACATTTATGCGTAACGGAGATTGCGTAGTAAATATTTACGCGGGCCTATTTCCGGTTGTTCTCATATTTGAAATCTATATAATACTTGATATAATATACAAAACTCTTACGTTACTTTCAAGTCAATATTATGTTAGTTATTGTCAGTCAAAACAACGCGGCGTAGAACGCTGAAATATGGCTGAAATTTGGCCTTTGGTTTAACAAAAAGATTAGACTGGATTATATGTCAGCTTCACGCCTGTATCCCGCGCACAGCAGGTTCCCCAGTTTCTAGCGACATTGCGTGTTGAGTGGCATAACTCAACGCCGCGCTTTGCCTCGACACCAGAGCGAAGAAATGGAAATATAAACGTAAATAAATATTTCACTTTTTCGAGTGAGAATCGAAGCCACGACCTGTCACACTGACAGTAACACCCTGTTCCCCTGCGTCACAGCTGGCCTCTACTTATAAGTAGTATATCAGTAAAAATAATTTCAGTCTCAAACAGATTTATTTCATTTCCAGTTAAAGTTTTAAATGAATCAGTATTTTTCCTCAACGTGCTTCGATTTCTTAATGTTTTGAATAGTCAGTCAGCGATGTGCGTAGGTTTTAAATTACGATACAAATTAACTGACGTTTATGCCTTCAAAGATTTCGTCAATTTGTGAAAACAGGAAATGTTGTTGCTTTTAGTGTATGGTCCCTTTGTGGATATTTAAACAAAATTGAATGTAATAGGTGTAGGTTCGATAATAGTGTTGGAAATTGTTATGCTCACTGTATCCCGCAGTGTCTAGTGCATAGACACTCCGTAACCTACCCAGAGCCCAGTTTTCGCGACATTGCCCCGTTACCTTGTTATTTGAGAGAGGAAACGAAAATATTTCAGTCCCTTGAGTAGGAATCGAACCCAAAACTATTACATTTACAGTCACACACGGTCCCACTGCATAACGACGGACGATAAATGCAAATCAGCATTTATTCAAATATAATAAAGGAAGGAATTATTAAAAAGCTCGGCTAAACATACTGTTCTAAGTATAAAGTATAATAAAATAGCTTGTTATATCAAAAAAATATATTACATTTATTCCATTCAACAATTGAAACGAGAATATAAAGTATAGTACAAGTTAGTACGAATATAAAAGTTTTATTTATAAAGTAAATTTTGAGAAACACAAAGATCTGACTGAAAAGTAGCAGAGCTCGAAGAAAATGAATAGGAAAAGCATTTTACTAACTCAATATTTGCTATCATTATGCTCACTGGAAACTGTTACATCGTGAGCCCAATTTCACTGAATACATTACTAAGTTTCTACCATTTTCCTACGTTTTACTCTTTTTTGCTTTATTTAGTTAAGAATTTGCTTTAAAACTTTTCATACTTCTAAATTACTAGGAATCTGAGGCCCTCGTGGCGCAGTGGAATTTATGTGATAGAACTCAAAACATGTAGTTTTCTCTGTACATCTACGGACGTGGGCACAGCTAGTCCTGAATTAAAATATAATCTAATACTACTGTAAATGATAAGATAATATAAAAAAGTAATATACATAGTGATATAATAAGTGATAAATCATAATTTTCCTTGTTTCAGAGGGAGGACCCCAGTATGAATCTTACCCTGAACGCTTCAGCAAAATGGGTAATTGAGGCATCGCGGGGAGTCCAAAATCCGAACACACTATTAGAAAAGTATTCTCTAAATAGAAAAGTAGACGACCCCACTCGGGCCCTTGTACTCACTTTCTATGGCATTCTAGTCATCATAGGCGCTGTTGGAAATGCACTGGTCGTTATCTCGGTAAGGAACTTAAAATATTCTATATCTTTATTGCAATTCTTTGATAAAATAATGAAAATATATAACGTTTTGATATTTTTCTGTCTGTTTTTAGTGCCTTGTAAGTATTTTTGCATTTTTATATTTTCGGCTTACAATCTTGATTTGATATTTCTATCATTAAAAGAATAACCATGCAGTTAAAGCGGGTGAAGCCGCTGGCAGCCCGCTAGTGTTATATAAAATTAATCCTATTACACTATCTTATCACAAAGGAAACATTTTAATTAAATTTCTTTTACAGGTAGTAAGAAAACCAGTAATGAGAACAGCCCGCAACATGTTCATAGTCAACCTGGCTGTATCAGACGCGTTGGTCTGCTGCGTCGGGACACCGCTTACACTGATGGAACTACTGACCAAACATTGGCCTTTACCAGACTGGCCGAGCTTATGCAAAGCTTGTGGTGCTATACAAGCTATATCAATATTTGTATCCACTATATCCATCACGGCGATCGCTTTGGACAGATATCAGGCAAGGTTGATTTTGTGTAATAGGTAATATTGGCTATGGTATGTTGCTTAATACAATTATACTGACGTAAAGGTCTCAGTTCAAATCTAACTGAGAGAAAAGGAGAGAATGGAAGGAGAGAGAGATACCTACCAGGTTTAATGTGTATGTTAGATAGATGTCTGTAGATTAAGCAGTTCTTTGGATAGGTGGAAAATGCAGATATTGGGGAGGAATGATTGCATGTCTCTAGGTTTTCTCTTTATCTATGCTATATATTAGAAGTAAGATGAAGTCTTATCTTATTAGCCTTATTTATAAACTACTTGAGTGATCTTAATTATACGATGCGTCATGCTCATCGTTTCTAGAATAATTTAAGTAACGAGTGTGGAATCTTGTTTTAAATTCGTACAGCTTCGACGTAACATATAAATGTTCCACGAATTTATATGGAAAATTCAATAGGAATTTCCTGTAAAATTATATTTATTTTCCTGCAAAGTAAAACAACTTTCGTTTAGTTGTAATTTAATTAAAATGAGTTTATCAACTTGGCCATAACGTGTTATCAAAGAAAAACTAAGTAAAGCTGAAACCATAATTTCGTAGAGCCACAGCATATAGTGGACTGTAAACGCGGTGATTGTGGATTCAATTCCCGGATAGGGTAACTAATTATTTTTCCGCTTTTATAACAAGATGAAAAGCGGTGTTAAGTGAATTGATTTGTCAATTGATTTGTGTGATTCTAAAATTGGGCGGTGCATGGGGAGTTTCTTAATGGGGACAGAGTGTTTGAACACTAGGTTGAACATTAGGTTCCTAGGATTCTTTTGTCGCTCTATCATATATTTAATACTTCAATCTCATCTATTTATATTTCGTACCATCAACGATGTTTACTAAACTGGAATATTATACCTTATTTCGTTAAATAACTCAGCAGCAAAAGCTCCTTGCATAGATCTTATTAGTTCATATAAAGAATCAGTAATTTTAATTTTCTAGGAATTTTCTTTGAATATGATTTGAATTATAGCTTCGAATTATTTGTTTTGTGAAATAAATTCAAAAGATAAAAGGGTCATAATCAGAAAAGTGGACATTTTCGAATTCGTAACGTAACTGATAAGTAACAACACTGATAATGTTTGTTACGAAACTGATGACATAAGGCATTATACACAACAAAATAACGATATTATATGAATAAAACCATTGTTGTTTTTATTTAATGAGAAACAAATTAAAATTTTAAAGATTCAATCGTTGATTTAACAGATTATAAATGTAAGAAAACAACAAAGTGACAATATTAACAACATAATAATGCTAGTTCGTAACGTAATAAACTTATATTTCTAAAGATCACAAAGTTAATGATAAAATTAAATCCACTTTAAAATATATCAAAATTTGAGTTGTTATCACTGGAATTAAGTTTAATTCTTTGTAAGTGTTTATTCCGCATATATTCATATTTAATAGGATTGGTCTGTTTAAGACGTTCTCTATATACTTTATGTGTTTCAGCATTTGACATAGGAGCCATGACGCTTACTGAAAATAAAAAAATATTTATCAATAGGTATTTAATAATTTTTTATGTTTATTGTTTAGATCTTTAACAACGCTAGTACAGAACGTTTTTGTTTTAAATAAAAGCCTCACCCGCTTGACCTACATATTTATTAATTCACTATCTCCAGAGAAAAAAATAGTAATTACAAAATCACAACTAATTTAAGGAAGAATAAAAAAATGTTTTTAAGTAAATCGGTTAAGCCGTTTCTGAGATAAGCGTGCACAAACACATTAGACAAACAAGCAAACAGGCAAAAAACTTAAAAATCATTATTTTTAGTTACTTTACGTCATCAAAAGTCACCAATTATTTTTTTCATATGCCAGCAATTTTTTTTTATATACATATCTTCCGATGGTAACGTAATTGTGAACTAGGCTTCATATTTTCTCAGTTTCGTTACGTAACGAAATGTAACAAAATTGAGAATGAAGTCTGAGAAATTCTAACCTTTTTAAATATTTACTCATAAGCCACGTATTGCATGTGCAAGCACTGAAGTTCTTTTTTGAGATTTTGTAAAAAGAAGCAAATAACATAAACAAGAAAACGAAATTATAGAATACTTACCAAAATAAAAGCCGTTTATAACCCTGAGATGTAATTTCACGCATTCCCTCTAAAACATTTGGAACCCCTCTACTGCTGCGAGAACACTACTGGTTGTAGCTACGATAGCATTGACTTTTACAATAATGGTGCCACAATAAAAACTAATATTAAATACCATTCAAAATAATTGCGTTCATATTTTAATTGTACGTTACTAGCCCTGAGTAACAAAAAGACAATATTTTGGGACAAATTTACTTAATTCATATATATTATTTATTAAATGATGTATCAATAAAAGTAGTTCTATTTAATATTATGCATAAAGTAAAGTAATATAAACATATCTGAAATCAAATAAAACCATAAATATTCGTAACAAATCAATTTTTAAAAAGTAAAGTGGTGAATGGGACACGTAAAATTGTATGGAAGCATTTTGAAAAGTTTTTTGCAACTAACAAAAAATACTATTATTAGCCATAATACATTTAAAATATTACAAAAATCTTTAAGTTAATAAGTAAATTTATCTTAAATGGCAAAATATTTAAATTATCTTTAAAATTGTATTTTTAAAACGCATTCAAAGTAGCGGGACAAGAAAAGACGCAAAATGTACACTTTTTCTGATTATAACCCAAAAATATATTTCTGTAATATTTTAAGTATAGAAATATAATATTATTTTCTACGACATTCAGTGTGGTCTAAATTATCGACTTATGTGAAAAACAGAATGTCTTTAAACTTGAATCACTCTACACCGGTTTATTTGCTTAAGCTATGTTGAAAATAATTTAAATTAAAAAAAAATCACGATGTATACTAATATAACTAATATTACTAATGTTAAGACATTCCGATCCTATTGTTTCGCCGAATTCTGATTGCATGTTGAGTGGCGCGCTTTTCTCCGACACCAGGACGAATAAATGAAAATATAAGTTTAAATAAATATTTAATTTCCTGCATTGAGAATCGAACCCACAAATAGTAACACACTTGTTCCCCTGCGCCACCTTAGGCCTCATTTGAAACTTCTTTGATTAAATTATTTTGAAAAGAAAATATGAGGAACATTTCTTTTAAGTAAACATCTTTCTAACTCAACGTTAGATGTGCAATGAAAAGTTGTACAGTCCCTTTGTTCCCTCTCTCATGCTTGCTCAAGCGGTAAGACAAACAGAAGTTGTCAAAACTTTTGTTTAGTCTTTTCTTTCATTGCATTCCATTTAAATTTCCAAATCAATTTAAGTAAATATATGCAAGTAGCATACAACATAGCAGGGTAGACAGAAGGAACCTGATAACTTAGTGTTAAGATACTACGTTCCTATTAAGACATTTCCCTTCCCCACTCTCCGCGAGTTGAGTGGCGAAACTCAACGCCGCTCTTTACTTCGTTTCCAGAGTGAGGATAAAATATTTGAACCTCGACTTTCTATCAGATAAATTGATAGTTTTTTTTTATATTACAGATAGAGATTGTTGCCTATATTAGAATTTATTACTTGTTTTGATGAAAAGTTTACTCCCTCATTTATTCCGCGTGGCCTAAGACTTAATGGCCCTATAAATCGTTATTGTACGCGTTTCTGTGTATATGGAACATCGAAATATTTCAATAATATGGTTTTTTTTTCGTATAGTGTAATGACACTCTATTCTCGATCTTTTACCAGAATTCGGGACATTACGAATTTAGCGGCGGAACTAAACGCTGCCCTTTGCCTCATATCTGAAACGACAGGAACGAACGAACGAACTTAACGTTATTAAGAAAACGTATCCTATTTGAACAGGATTAGAAACTGCGGCTCTTGGAGATTGTCCAAATATTCTAGTCGAGTCGAGTTCGAGTCTCGCTAATATCCAATTTTATACATTTTCTAAATATTTTTCTTTTATTACCTTAAAAAAGTTTACAAAAATTGAATTTCTTTAACAAAATTCAACAAGCAACTTCATTTATATGCATGAGAAGTTTATTTAGTGAATCTAATAAATAGATCGAGATCGTCTACACTGAATCTTACTTAGCGCGACTTTGATGTAAATGAATATTTACTTAATTGAAACGCATCTTGGTATAGAACTTTGAATATTTATCTTTTAATTAAATATTCTTTGGTGAATATTAATTAAAACAAATTAAGTCATTTTTACGCTGTATCCACATACAGCAGGGTAGGCAGAGGGAACCTTGTGGTAAGATACTCCGTTCCCCACTTGCCGCCGAATTGAATGATTGAACTCAACTTGACTTTTGCCTTGTTGCTAGATCGAAGAAATGAAAACATAAATAAACAATAATTCATTCCCTCGAATGGGGATTGAACCCAGAACCGTCGCGTTACAACTTCTAGATATTTTTATTGACATATACGAGTACATATGTTATTACTAAAATAACATCTGTAATCTATTATTATTATCAGTAAATACAATCGTTCTATTGTTATTCTATTGCTGCTTCCGAATTATCAAATTTATCGCTTATTATATAAGACTGATAACATAATCTAAGGCTCATGTATTATTTATCGTAATAATGAAAAATTTTGACTTTTGTTATAAATCCTTTTTCTGTACAGTTTTTTGCAAAGCACGCAAAGGAAGCTTAGTATTACGGCACTCAGACATTGATATATTGTATTGAGTGGCAGAACTCTCCGCTGCTTATTTTACGAGAGCGGGTAAATGAATATAATTTAAATTGTAGTGATAAGACATTCTGTTCCCATTAATTCTACCCTTCCCCGTTTCGCGTTGAAATGTCTAGGTATTGCATGTTGACTGATGGAATTCAATTACAATTTAAATCTATATTTTAATTCACGGACGAAAATTACCTTGTGCTCGACGTAAAGAAATGTATATTTATATCCTTATTTTCGGAAGTTAAAAAAAAAGTTTCGAACATCGGTGCTTGTCAGTTACTGGTGCCATTACCCTATAATCGAAAAAAACTGTGCTAGATTTACTTCTAATAACTTCCGACATAAAATTGACAGAAAATATTATAAGTTGGTTGGAAATTCATCTGAGTTTCACAAGTTTTCCTTGCAGAGAGAAATTTATGGAATATCCATATATTGCGGTGAAATGTCAAAGTAAATCTTTTCTTATTTACCTTTTCCGCAAAATGTGACAATTATAAAAATAAAACTTAGGTTAGCTCCTAGGTTAGCTCTAGTGCTCTAGTGTCAAGACACTCCGTCCTATACCTTTAGCCCAATTTTAAAAATATACGTTGAATGGAGGAACTTTAAGCTGCGCTTTATTTTGTTACCAAAGTAGGGCTCGTGTAGTGAGTCACTGTACCGCTGGGCCACAGCAGCCACTTTCTTTTTTCTTATATTAAATACGTTTATGTAAAAAAAAACTAGAAATACATAAAAAAAACAACTATTCTCGACTTCTAATCACTTTTAATACATTACCATGTTATTCCACACTTGTTGCTCATAATTTCCACGCCACAAATTTTTATCGTCCATATATTACTGGAGGGCTGTGTGACCTTTAGGTGAATGTATTATATAAAGTAAACAACATTGAAACCTTTGTGGTCCATTGGAATAAGGTCCGGTAGTTGTAGGTTCGATGCCTTTTTATGAAATTATTGTATTTTCCTTTTGCAAGAGAGACAAATCGCGGCATTGTGTTACGCTACTCAACATGAAATATATAAGTTCAACTCAAACCTCAAAGCATTCGGCGGGAAGTGGGGAACGGAAGTATCTTAACAGGAACGGAGTGCCTTAAAAGTAGTTCCCAGGTTCCTTCCTGTGCGGGATACAGTGTCAAGCTACAAAAAAAAATGAAAACCTATTACTAACCTTATAACATAATATAAGATATACATCATATTAGACGACAATGTACTTCATGGAAATTATAGTTCTATGGCGCCTATAGTTTCTCAAGCGCGTAAGTGCTTAGATAATAACTAATTAATTTGTTAGTTAGTAGTTAATTACTGTATATACATATGTTATTAGGTAATTTATTCAAGTGTTTTCCAATAAGGGCGCTTTATTATATGTATATTTATTGGCATGTCTTTTTATAGCTTCACGTTATAGGGAATTGGTATTTAGAAAATGGATCACTTTCCGCCCAATTTTAGTGGCAAATCAAAATAATAAATGGAAATCGAATCCACAACCGTCGTTTTTACGGTCGCAAGCGTGTGCCCCCGTACCACCACGGCTTTATTAGTTTAAATTATTTAAAATAAATATTTTTGTATCATTTTGTTTATATTTGATATAGGTAGCGCTATCGGTTTTATTAAGTGGTGTTATCTCGTGTCTAGTGTTTGGGTATTCGGTTCATTACATGTAACTCTCGAATGATAAACTGATAAATAATGGAGTTCATACAAAATCAATATGTTTTATATAAATATTGATATACAAAAGTGCAGCTTTAATAAAATAGTAGTTAAAATGTATTATTTTAATATTATAATTCAGAGGAATGAAGGGAACGGAAGTGTCGTAATGAGGACATAGTAACTTGACACTAGGTTCCTAGGTTCCCTCTGCCTACCCTTCTATATGCGGGATACAGCTTTAAGCTAAATCAATAACTCAAGTAAAGTAGTGGTAAAGCAAACAGCGTGTAAATCCTTCTTGTATTATATGCGCATGTCTTTGTGACTAAGTAACTCAACATTTGTTAACATCTGATCTTCCTTAGTGAAAACCACTAAGTTTAAACTACCAAAGTTTAGAGTAAACTTGTCTTGTATGGACGAATATTTTACATACCCTATAGGATAATATAGGAAATGAAACTTTATTTTCATTAATATTTTGTAAGACCAAAGAGACATGCTTGAAACTTTTTTAACCTTATAAACCAAAAAATAAAAATAAATAATGTTATAAACAAATATTCATCATCATGTAACGATTTCACAAAA
The DNA here is from genome assembly GCA_000313835.2 of Heliconius melpomene melpomene. NCBI lineage: Eukaryota > Metazoa > Arthropoda > Insecta > Lepidoptera > Nymphalidae > Heliconius > Heliconius melpomene. Next base: position 28,368 of record HE671115.1, on the reverse strand, counting down.
ATATACATAAAAAATATTCTATAAATATATTTTTTTAAGACGTATAATTAAAAAAATATATTAAAAACTATTAACATAAATTCCTTAAAAATCTTATAAAAGCCGATTTAGTATGAAAATGACTTTCTTAATAAAATTATTGTCGTACGTTTTTGTAGTCATTTTTATTTTTCCTAGACAAATTATAATAAAATTAGCATAAGCAAAAGCAACTTTATTATAAAGGTCCTAAATTACATTTTTCCTTACAGTTGATCGTGTACCCGACACGGCCTGGATTGCAAACAATGGGGGCCCTCATTACAATGTTCTTTATATGGGTCACAGCATTCGCCCTAGCATCTCCACTCTACGTATTCAGAAATTTAAAAACCCATACAGTTGGTTTACTAGGAATGGAAACCATAAGTTTCTGTATAGAAGACTGGCCAATAGACAACGGCAGGGCGATATATTCTGTATTTAGTTTGATCTTCCAATACCTCGTTCCGGTACTTGTGGTGGTGATAGCACACGTTCAAATCCATAAAAGATTGCGAGGAAGGAGACGGACCACAAGGAAAACTCCAGCAATATTGATAGCCATTGCTGTCACTTACGTGATAAGCTGGCTTCCGTTGAACGTGTTCAATTTGGTCGCAGATTTTAGCACAGAAGACTTATTAGATGAAAACTCCATGACCATAACATATGCTATATGCCATATGTTTGGAATGTCCAGCGCTGTCTCCAACCCCTTGCTGTACGGGTGGCTGAATGACAATTTCAGGAAGGAATTTGAAGAAATTTTATGCTGTTGTAGACTAAAAAACCAAATTAACAAAAACATGAGGATTAAGAATAGAAAAATGGACACGGAACTGACTGCGCTTGCGCAACTCGAGCACACAGTGACAGCTAACACAAAAACCTCTCAATGTTCCCAGATTTTCTGACTAAAGACGTGCTTCAAATAGCAGGAGGCCCATGAAACCCAAAACATTTGAACTTTATCAATTCGAATACTATTAGGGTTTAGTTATATAATCTAATGTACAGTTAACGGTGTAAAAAGTTCCTGTATCTATAGTTTCGTCTCTTGTTTATGTTTTGTATAGTGCGTGTGTAGTGTAAATATTATAGATCTTCTTAATATAAATGGCGATTCACGTTTTTTTGAGCCCAAAACGTGAATGGCCGGATACGAATATGTGATTTAAGTGACTTAATTGTAATTTTGTTTTTTCTAAATAAATTAACTTTAATGGAATTATTTTTATTTATACCTTCATTGTATTGATATGTAAATAATATTTGAATTATGTATATGTTGATTCTTTACTTTCTTTTCATTTCTTGTAAATATGAAAACAACAAACCTGTTATCAAAATTTGAGTACTAAACACTGTTTAATCTTTACGATTATGGCCTATAAAATGATTATAAACTGTTATCAATTAACTGAATTCTACTTTAGTTCTAAAAATATGGAAAATGTTTACTTTTTCAAACAAATTTAAGCCTCTCATTTCATTTGGTAAGTTGAAAACAAAATTACACGTGTTATCACAGTTATATAACTACTAAACCTAACTTTCACCAGAATACATTTGAACAATTGAACTATTGGAAATTACAGCTGTATCCTGCACATAGCAGTGTAGGCAGAGGGAAAATGGGAACCTAGTATTAAAACGCTACGTTCAAATTAAGACTGTTCTCCATTTTCTACCGATTTCTGAGCAGGCCCGCCGTAAGCGGACGTGCAAGGAGTGCACGGCACGTTTTTCGCTTTTATAATTGCATTGTGTTCTTATTTTTCTGTTTGGCACTCATCCACTTCTATTGGTGGGCTAGAAGAGATTTTTAGAGATAAACCCGTCATTGTAATCTAACTTCCACAATTTTTTTAATATTAACATTTTCAGCAATATTTGTAGCATGTATTGGTGAAGAATTGCAAGATATTCCTACAGTACCAGATTTTGGTTTCACTGAAAATAAAACTGAACATGACCAGGCTATGGAAGATTGTATGGAGGAATATATTGAATGTATAATTGTAGATCGGTGAGTTACCTTTGGGGCAGGTAGACTACGTACTTGATTACATGTACTTTATTTGATGTTGATGATTTGAAAGATAATATAAATTAAAAGTTACGCTTATAATATCTAAGAAATGGGAAATGTAAATAGGGATTTTTTTAACAAAAAATATATTTTTAGAGCTTTTCTTGGTTCATAACAACTCTGTAAGCAATCACCAATAGGCTACCGGCATTTTCTGGAAAACCGCCTTAAAGTTAGCCCAACCGTTTCAAAAAATTATATAAGTTTACAACAAGCTAGGAACATATCATACACTTGTTCCGTTTTGTCATAAGTAATATCCTAACTTCCTTGCTCTACTTAGGCAAAGTCTTGTCCGTAAGCGTGACAGATTGAGGTTTCGATTCCCATTCGAGGAAAAAAATATTACATTTCCGTGCTCTGGTATGCGAGATACAGCGTGTAACTAAAAAATATGCCAAAGTACAATAAAGAGCTCTCAGTCAACACGTAATGTCTCCATTTTGTTGGCAAGTATTTAACACTGGTTTCTATTCATCATCCTAAAAGAATCTGAAAATATATTTTATGTGAAAAATTATATAGTTTTAAGATTTATTTGTTAAATTATATTCATCATCATGCATTACCTAAAAGCATTCGGTAAAACTAGAATAGATTATAATAACCTTAATAAAAAACCCTAGGATGGAAGTTGTAAAAATTCTCCAGTAATATTTCAACATAGATATAAGTTTATTGCGGTCTCGCATTTTACTAGTACAGAAATGTTTCATTTCCACAAAAGCCTCCAAATTCCCGACTTACCAGTTGTTAGCAATTGCTCTCATATTTAATGGCGCGTAAAAAATTACTGAAACGAAATGGTAGTGGACTTTATGAAAAATATTAGTATTTCTGGTATGAAGTGACGAATGCATTTTCATGTTTTATATAAAAAAAAAATCTAGGTCCTTAGTTTTCCTCCATTTTCCCCCAAGTGGAAATCCAACACATAATCGTCGTGTTACAATCACGTCATTGTGCCTTTACTCCACGAGGGCCTCAAAATTAGCAAAATGAGAATATTAAATTTTCCACACTACCTTTTCAAATTTGCCAGTTGAAAGCCTCTCCGGAGTTGAAATTTTGCATGAGCTTGGGTAATTGAAATTTCAGGAAGAAAACCCTTTGTGCCGTAAATGAGAATGGGAAGCATAGACAATTCTACAATTTGTGTGAAATGGAATATGAAAATTGTCGTAATATAGAAGGTGCGTATTGTGTAAAGGTCCGTAATTAACATTTTATTGGGTTCCCTTAACTTACTTCGGAAGTGTAATGGATAAATATACCTACATACAATTTTCATTTTAAATAGTTGAGGCCTTCGTCAGTGGAAAATAAGCGCTATGATTGAGGACTCTGTCACCACTGTGGCAGAATAAATTATTTTCATTTCCTCGTTCTCGTAAGAAAGAAGGCGGCGTTAAGTTCCGTCACTCAACTCACAATATGAGCTGCTCATAAAATAATAGATTTGATCAGTAATTTCTCCTATCCTGCTCTGATATTTATATGTTTTATTGTGGTAAGTAAATAATTTTATATTAATATTTACCTATTTTACTATAATGAAATTTATATTGATATCTGTTAGATCGCCACAAATTAGCTCGAAATTTTGCGGTCAAACAACCACGTTTGTATGATATCAGTCGTGGCGCAGAGGCACTAGCGTGTGTCGTAAAGTTGATAGGTTGTGGGTTTGATTCCCACTCGAGGAAACAAGGTATTTAATATTTACGTTTTCTCGCTCTGGTAACAGAGTGTCCTAACACTGGCTCCTTCTGCCTACTCTCCTGTAGTGGTCCTCCTCTGATATAGTGTGAAGCAGATTTAATTTTTAAAAATCTAACCTAAAACAAAATCTAATGTTTTCATACTAGGTCCTATCTGTATTTGGGAATTTCCTTTGTAATGTACCCAGAGAAACCTTTTAAAGTATTCCATTTGTAACATAAGAAATCATTGAATTTCAATGAACTCTTTGATTTCAAGAAATCACAAGTATTTCAATAAACAATGAAATAATGTTCTTTTTCTTTGTTATTTAAGTTAAAATAACTAAGAAACGTTAGACTTTCATAGTATACTCCTAGACGTCCTTTTCAACTTAAAGATATATACGAGTAGTATATTAAGAATTGAAAAATTTTTTGTAGATTATTTAAATAAATATATTTAATTGTTTCAGAAAAATGGCATTATTTACACGACGACAATTGTGGAGCTGTGAAAGAACATAAGAACAAAACAGCAACTTGACCTAAATATATTGATATATTACACATTACCTACATCATTTTATTATCAGAATACACTTATTTTTGCATTTTCAGTCCAATTTGGAGACTCCATGTTGAGAGGTACCTGAAGACATGCTTTGTTTTCTCAAAGCGTGGAAGTGAAAAATGTATATTATTATTATCAGTAGTGGTAATCGAACATATAATTATTGAATACAATTTTTTTTTTTATATTTATAATGTATTTCCCTTTTAACCTGCTATAGGGAACACAGTGTTAAGACACTCCGTCGCCGCGCTTTGCCGTGCTTTAGTTTTGAGAGTTACCAGAACATGGAAATGAAAATATTTCATACTATTGATCGTATGGAACCCACAACTATCACCCATGAAATGCAAAATATTTAAGCTGCAAGTTTGTGTCCCTAGATAAAAAGTCATAGTTTCATTATACGAGTATTTTATAACAAATAGGAAATGTTTAACAATAAATAGGAAATATTTTACTTTTTATTGTTACAAAATATAATTAAAATTTTATGTATTATTTAACATATAGCCACTAATATACGATATATTACTATTATTCATTGCAATTTCTGTAATGTACATGAAACGCCTGTAGATAAAAAACAGCAATCAGCACCTTTCGCGTTTTATCATGCTCCATTCTGAAACGAAAAAGTTCGATACATTTGAGGAAGGGGAGAAATGAAAGAACGGGAAATACCCAAAAAAACACTTTAAAAATTAATTTAAGTAGGTACTAACAGACAAAATTGTAATATCGCGGTAAGGTCGCTAATTCCCCACCAAATTTTCCATCTCATCTTTCACACTAAAGAAAACAGATGCAAAGCTTAAAGTTTCTAAAAGAGATAAATGAGAAAAGTCTTACTTACGTCGCCAACTATTACAATTTTCGTACTCCATTTCACAGTAATTGTTGAAAGTCCTGTAGTATCCATCATAGTGTCTCGCACATACGATATTGCGCCTGAAAACATTTTCATAATCTTTTTGTTTGTTTTTTTTGGAAACGTAAAAATTCAAAGGAAGCGGATTTCTCTTTTTCTTTTTCTTTCTCCACTTTCCGCCGATTTTAGAGATATAATGACGGAATTTGACATCGCTATTCGTCGCCCATAGCTTGGAAATGTAAATAATTAAAAAAATATCATTCCCCTGAGTTCCGCCATTTAACATGCAATGCGTCCAGAATTCGGCGGAAAGTGGGGAATGGAGTGTCTTAGCACTAGATTCCCTCTATCTACCCTACAGAGTGCGGGATACAGCGTGAAGCTAAATTAGTTTTTTTTATGGGTTAATATTAAGGAAAATTTATACAATATTTATTAGAAACAAAATGTGATGTTATCTCAAATTTCCTAATGGATCGCGATCAGTGATCAATCATAAATTTTAACTACAAGAGAATTTAGGTTACTCGTCTTACGGGGAATGATAAATTAATATTGGAATTATATCATATAGCAATGAGTTATTAGTTAGTCCTACTCGACGGGGTGAATTATTTATGTTTCCCTACCACGGGGTTTGAATCCCTCACTCAACACACAATGCCTCGAATCTGAGCGAGGTGAGCGAACGGTGACTAGGTTATTTTAGCCTATCCCTTTGCCTTTGCCTTTATTACTAGACTTATTTAGCTCGACATTTTGAGATTTCCATTATAATTATAAGATTTATATTTGTAATTTTAACAATTTTGTACTTGTACTCCCATTATTACTAAACACTTATTATCCTGATTCGATTAACATATTTAAAAATAATAGTTTTGTTTAACCAGTACGGGGAAACACGTATACTATAAACATCAATAAATATGTCCAAGACTAATGTGTGAACTCGAAAACCTCACGTTTGGTTAAACATTATTATGAGGTAAAATTCTGAGTAGATATATACACAATTTTGAATTATATATGTAAAGTAAACTTAAATATTTGTTTTTAACTTTATTAGAAGGCCTGGACATCTAGTGTTAAGACCCCGTTCCCCATTAAGACAATTCCATTCCCAGCTTTCCATAGAATTTTGGAGGCATTGAGTGTTGAGTGGCGGAATTCAACGCCGCGCTTTGTCTCAGCACCATGGGGAAGAAATGAAAATATTAAATATTTTATTTACACGAGCCGGAATCTAACATACAACACTAGTGGCATAACGGCCTCTACAATTACAATTCTATTCCATAATTTATTCAATTCTATATAAATGTATTAATATAAAATAACTTACTTATAAGCAGTTGGACAATCTTTAATGAAAACAATACACCCCCTATCTATCAAATCAGATTTTCGAAACACCGAATTTTTTGGATAAAATCGCACTCGACCAGGTCTCGTTGAGTTTATATTTACGTAATTTGCTCTCATTTGTGTAGCAACTAAAAAAATATAAAGATAACATAAAAAAGTTTTGTTTTTAAAGGATTCTTTTTATGCTATAATGAAAGTAATTGATCATTTCTTAAATTTCACTTATTTATTTCATTTTTAAGGTTCAAGTGCCGTAAGAATATAAAACGGAACCCTTATATGGTTATCTTTTTGTCTATCTATCTGTAACTTTCTTTCTTTGTCTGTTCATCATGTCCATCTGTCAAAACCCTGTTTCTAAAGAACACATAGAGGTATCGAGTGAACTACTACCAATTACTTAGCGTTACAATTAAACAGCATTTAAATATAAAAATTAATAATATAAAAATTTAAATATTAATATCTATAATTTCCTGCAAATTTATTCCTACAGAATCAATATTTCAGCGAATAATATAACAGACAAACAAAAACTTACTTAAAAGAACGAACGCTATAGAATAACGCGACATTATATTTCCTCTACTGTTTTTAATATCAATAAACAACGAAACCATAAATTGTCACGTTTTATTGTTTTATATTATTTATGAAAAGGGTAAAAAGAAAATGGGATTGTCGTTTTGGCTTTATTTATGAAAACTTGAAATCAAACTCTATAAGGCACTCGAAAATGATTAAAATTTTTTGTATTTTTTAATAGGGCTCCGTACTAAAGGGGCTATCCGTTCGTAACTGTCTGTCTGTCTGTCATCAGGCCGTATTTCATTAACAATTAACACTTTTACAGACTGGGTATGCATAAAAAATATAATAATGGGGGCTCGTGTGATTTTATTTTCTCTTTGTGAGCGAGTCCTGAAAGCGTGACACATTCGTAGCAATTAATCATTTTTATTTTCCTCCGATAAGAAGACAATGTTGAGTCTTACCACTCAACACGCCTTGCCTCGAAGATTGGACAGTGTTTGATGGTAAAAGTGATGGTTGATGGTGTGATCGCCAGAAAAGTTTTAGGGTCTTTTTCTTTGTCTTTTCATTTATTTCGCTCGATTGGACATGTTGCAGACGTAAATGTTTCTTATAATAAAAAATAATAAAAATTAAACAAATATTTTGGCTTCGAAAACTTTGGTAATATTTATTTAAATCCAAATTAATTATAATAATACATGTTCTCATACATTTAATATACATATTATAAGTATATTTATATAAATCTAACGTCCGCCTCGTACTATAGCAGTCGCTTCCCCAACCACGTCAACAGCTGGTTTTGCTGAAATGATCGCATCACGTACGCGTTGTCCTGCTCTTTCCTGTAAAAGATAAAAATGTATTTCTCGTTAACAAATTATTTTTTTTGTAGAAAAAGATAAAAAGCTTTCTTTTTCTTTATTTCCATACCAAGGTAGAACAAAGAGAAAACAGAAAAGTGGTAATAGTACCCACAACCACCAGTCAAACACTAGCCCACTGCCAGCACAAGTAAATGACCTTCCAAATAAGTTATAAATTCCTAAAATAAGATCCTAAAAGTTAACATAATCATATAACATTAAGATATTTTTAATCTAAAACTATTTTTTACAATACGAATATATTATTACCAATTCCTTGAACGGGTTCCACGGGGCGGCCGCGACGGTGTTCAGCGCCATGAAGCAGGCGAACACGAAGAACAGTACTTTGGTGAATTTCATTTTGAATATTCAATATGTTGCTAAACTTCTAAAGCAGTGTCAGTGCAGTTCACTTCTGAATGAAGATGCTAACTAACGTTTGTTTATATTGCAGCAAACAAGAAGATAAGAAAGATCTTATGAGCTAAGCAAATATGATTCTTATGTCCATACATATAGAGTAAACGCCGTTTATAAAATATATTAAATATTCTTAACTCTATCTTGTTAAGGGACGTCCCATTAATAGTGATTCCCTAGGACATGAGGAAGACTACACTTTTGACGCATGGCGTTCAGTTCCACCACTCAACATGTCTCGACAATTTGGCAAAATTGGACATGGAGAGTTTAAACACTAGGATGCCTCTCTTCAAGCTATATGATTGTATAGATTCCAGCAATTGCCGATATGACGATTGAAAAACAATCTTTATTATTAAATATTATTTATATAAACAAAAAAATATATATTTTTTTAGCTTCACAATGCATATCCTTAGCAGGGTAGTCAGAGATAACGTAGCGTCAAACACTACGGTTACATATATAATGATTAAATTATAACTTGCATATTATGAAAGGAAAGATAGAGGGAACCTAGTGTTAAGGCTCTCCGTTCCTTTCCTTTCCGTCCAATTTTCGAAATATTGCGGGTTGAGGGGCGGCATTCATTGCTGCGAATGAGAATCGAACCTATGTATAACCCGCTATGTTTATAGTCCGACACTGGGTCGCTACAACGGACTTTACATTTTTAGGCTTAGGGCTTTGCCTCGTTAATAAAGCGAGGAAATGAAGATATTAAATATTTCTTTCACTCGAGTGGAAATCGAACCTACGCTTGTTCCCCCGCGCCACTACGGCCTTAGACAGATCAATCTAATATCATCATTTTGATACATATTGGGGAAGGACATACCACATGTTTACTACAGAAACTATAGCTCTATACTCTTTCTATATTTTTATTTTCACACTATATCCCGCACAATATGTTAGTCAGAGGGAACCTGGGAACCTAGTGTTAAGAACACGAGGTTCAGGAGAAATAGTACGGTACTTTCATGTTGAGTAGCGGCAATAACATATTAAAAATCAGGAACATGATAAATTTCCTGAAATGAGAATTGTACCAGCGCATTTAGTCACATGTTCGGAAATCCGGGGAATCACCTTCATTATGAAATATAAACATGTTAATAATACAAAATTGAAGTCACAATTATTAAATGCTCTCGTTAAAGATAACTAAGTACTTTCAAGCTATAAATTATTAATTAATTAATTATATAATAATAAATATGTTACAATTATCGTAAAATTTATTATTTATATTTACATATACATATACATAACACAATGTAAGGGGAATTACTTTTACTGTGAGGCCCCTTACAAGTTTGACCTGAGGCCATCTGCACTTTATACGTTCAACAAAAGTTTATATAGTGCTTATTAATGTAGTAATAAGATATATTTTAGCTTAAATATTAGATAGTCAGTTACTTTTCGATGTTGTTTGCTTATTGCAATATAAACATAGTCTGTTAAGCAGCTTCATTCAGAAGTAAACTTCGCATAGACAGCTTTAGACGGTTTCTAATAAATACATATAATAATTTATATTGAATATTCAAAATGAAATTCACCAAAGTATTGTTCTTCGTGTTCGCCTGCTTCATGGCGCTGAGCACCGTCGCGGCCGCCCCATGGAACCCGTTCAAGGAATTGGTAATATATTGTTATTGTCCAAATAGTTTTAGATTGGGCCAGTTGTGGGTTCGATTCTCACTCGACGTAATGAAATATAACATTTTCATTTTCTCGCTCTGGTAACGAAGCGAAGCGCGGCGTTATGTTCCACCATTCAATACATACCTCGAGTGTCTTCGCACTAAATTCGCCTTGCCTACCCTACTATGGGGGAAAATTTGTTTATTTTAACATTTAGGATTTTATTCTACACTCAGAAAAGAAAAATACTTCTTACTTACTTTTTATTCATTTTTTACTCAAAAGAAATTATTTTTTAATCTCTCAACTAGGAATATATTTCATTTTCGTTTACAGGAAAGAGCAGGACAACGCGTACGTGATGCGATCATTTCAGCTAAACCAGCTGTTGACGTGGTTGGGGAAGCGACTGCCATAGTACGAGGCGGACGTTAGATGTATATAAATATACTTATAATTTGTATGTTAAATGTATAAAACACGTATTATTATAATTAATTTGCTTTTAAATAAATATTACCAAAGTTTTCGATGCCAAAATATTTGTTTCATTTTTAGTTTTTAGTTATAAGAAAATAATAATTATAAGAAATTTTAATTCAAGCAAAGTGAAATGAAAGACGAAAAATTCTTTGTGGTCAGAGTGGAGTTTTATTAGGTAGAAGAGACACAAAAAAAATATAAAATAAATATATAATAATTTGAGGACAGTCCTGACGCAGGATCAGAAGCGTACCTCTGCATACTCAACAGAGTGTGAATTCGATTCCCACTCAAGGCAATTAACTATTTTCATTTTCTTGCTGTAGTGCTGCGTCGAATTTCGGAGGCATTGCGTGTTGAGTGGCAGAACTTAACGCCACGCACGCCTCGCCACCAGAACGAAGGAATGAAAATTTGTTTTTTAATAAATATTTCATTTTTTTGTGGAAATCCAACTCACGACCAGTTTTATTTACAGCCGCATATTTGTGCCGCTGCACCATGACTAATTGAAATTGATATTAATATTGTCATATTATATCCAAATCATAAAAAATCTTTACATAAATTGTAGCGTATGTGTTATTCTTATGTATAAGTTATATTATAGTAGAGCTTCATCTAAATCCGTTCAGTAATTGTTGCCTGAAAGTGAAATAAGCATCCATCCTCAAAAACTTTCATATTTTAATATTGGTAAAATATCATTAAGAGGAATATGAGAAACAGAAGATATAAATATATTTTAGGTATTGCATTTTTTTGGGGTTTACAATTTCCTTCTAATGCTACCAGCTAAGTTCTTACGTGCTAAAACCAGTCTTTGGCAGCGTAACAAGAACCAGAGATGGACTTAAATTATAATTATCTGCTCTTCTGACAATATGTCATCATGACGCAGTACGGCGGTACTGCGTTTGACTGTACACGCGATGGTAGTATGTTCGATCCTCAATCAGGTGAAAGCACTATTTTATTTCCTGCCTTCAGCGCGGTGTTAAATTTCGCTACTTAACGTACAATGTCTCAAAAAAAGAGACTACTCTATAATCGATCAACATTTTGATGATTGTTATTATAAAAATATTTAATTATTTACTAAAACATGTTTATATATCTTTAATTTTTGCAATAAAGGTATTTTTATTTATATAAAAGAATATTTTTTAGCTTCACGCTGAATGCCGCAGTTGCAGCATAGCAAGGTAGACAGAGGGAACATGGGAATATAGCGTTATACTAAAAAACTTTATAAATTCTAAAGCTTTGCTTGTCGAATGGCGGAATTCAACGCCGTGCTTTGCCTCGTTACCAGAGCAAGGCAAAGTAAATGTTAAATATTTCATTTTCAAGTTAAAATCGAACCCACAACCGTCACGATTTCAGTCACACCTTACACCACGGTACCACAGGGTCACGCCGGCCTCATAAATTTAAATTAAACGAATATAATAAAGCTATAGTAATATTTATTAATAAATTAATACATGTTAATATACAGTTAAAATAAGTAAATACATTGTCTTCAATTAACTAGTTTCCTCCCTTTATTATGGCAGTTGCTTGACCAACTACGTCAACAGCTGGCTTAGCGGAAATGATCGCATCACGTACACGTTGTCCCGCTTTTTCCTGCAAAAAACAAATTGTTTTTTTATTAATTGGTTTCACGCATATCACCAGGGTTAGCAGAGGGAGCCTGGTGTAAGTAGACGTTCCCCAATTATATGTTAAGTGGCGCAACTCAACACTGGAACCCAAAATATATATAAATATTTTGAATAACATAAAGAAATAAATTGTAAAAATTTGCTCTTCCATTTTACATTTTCCTCTCATAGGTAGGTAGAATCTGTCAAAATACTATGATAGATTACGTTCCCCGTTTTTCGTATGAATTTAAGACTGCATATTGTGTGGCGTATCTTAACGCCGGACTTAATGCTAACGAGCGGTGAAATGAAACTCATTTATTCCCCAACGATAGTGATTACATTCAAACGCTATTAGAATATTAGAATATTCTACAAGAACAAATAAATGATTTAACACTAAGATATTTCTAAGCTAAAATAACTGAGTATATTACCAATTCCTTGAAGGGGTTCCACGGGGCGGCCGCGACGGTGCTCAGCGCCATGAAGCAGGCGAACACGAAGAACAACACTTTGGTGAATTTCATTTTGAATATTCAATATGTTGCTAAACTTCCAAAGCTGTCTCTGCGAAGTTTACTTCTGAATGAAGATGCTAACAGTCGATCGCTTATATTGCAGTAAATAATGAGTCAAGAAAGAAGCTTGAAAATTGTGAGTTAAGCAAAAATAATCTTTATTCTTATGTATTTAAAACATAAAATAACATTTTTAAACACATTAAATATTCTTAGTCAAGTCCAACTTGGAAAGGGAACTCCCGCTAAAAGTGACTCCCCTTACCGTGGTAAAAGTAAGGTGTTTGATGAGCATCGTTTTGTTCCGCCATTCAACATGCAATGTCTTGAAAATTTGGGAACAAAGAAGTTTTCTTTGTCTATCTATCCTAGGATCTACCTAGAAGCTAAAAAATAACATGGTTTAGTTGTGTTTTCCAATTGACGGAATAATAGCGTATATTTATATTTTTTTTTTGTTTAAAAATATACTAACTTCCTCGGCATAAAATAAAGTTTTTCTTTACTTTTCATTTTTATTATATCTAATATAAATTTTATAACTTTTTCCATTTTGAATAAATTTAAAAATCAATTCTTGTTCTGGCTTCCAACCTTCGTAAATACAACCACACCATAGATTCCATACTCAAATGGTAAAACGGGACCCTATTATCCTATGACCACTGTCTGCCCGTTTGTCTGTCCCTCTGATTTCAGGCTGTAGCTTATGAACCTTAATAGTTAGACAGTTGAAACTTTTATAGATGATGTATTTCTATTGCCGATATAGTAATAAATGCTACAAAACCGAATAAAACAAACATTTAAGGAGGCTATCATACAACAAACGTGATTTTTGCTCATTTTTATAGATAAGGCACTTTTCGGTTGTCACATAATTGACCAATTTTTTATTACAAATGCTGATAATCTCCTGTAATCGACTAAACTTAATTCATTGTAATTACAATACGATAAAAACAATTACGACAAAATATAAATGAACAACAAAAGGCACTGACGAATTAAGTCTGTGGTCAGTAGATGCCATAAAAAAAGAAAAGTAAACGGGGAATCACTAATAGCATGGAGTCCCTAAACCAGTACGTATTAAAAATATGTACACTGTATAAATTTTGCAAAAGCAACGTTTATTTTATATGTATGAGAATAAATATTATATATATATAGGATATAGGATAAATTTACTTAACTAATAATTTGAAAGTAACTTACTCATGTCGTTTACTTATTGCAATATAAAGGAACGTCGGTTAGCATCTTCATTCAGAAGTGAACTTTACAGAGACAGCTTTAGAATTTTCCCAACATATTATATTGAATATTCAACATGAAATTTAGCAAAGTACTGTTCTTCGTATTCGCCTGCTTCACGGCGCTGAGCACCGTCGCGGCCGCCCCATGGAATCCGTTGAAGGAATTGGTAACTATTGTTATTTCCAGTTCAGCTCGGTTCTTAATTTATGGTGTTTCGAGCGTGTCATTGTTATTTCCTATTGTGTATTACATTTCTTATTGACGTGAAAGTCATTTGTCATGAGAGTGGCTTTTGGAATTATCATTTAATTATATATTTATTTTATCGATTTAGTATTACAATTCCCTCTAAGTACGTAGTACTAAGTCACTCTGTATCTCACTCGCCGTTCAATTCTTTCTTTGCAGGAGAAAGCAGGACAACGCGTTCGTGACGCCATTATTTCAGCTGGTCCAGCAGTTCAAGTAGTTGGTCAAGCAACTTCTATTATTAAGGGTGGAAATTAATTTAGTAGATTGGAAGAGTGTATTATTATTATTAATGTTATTTATTTAAATAAATGTTTTAAGGAAATATAAAATATATTTTATTTTCTTTTCTTCTACCTTTTTTCTTTTAGCTTAACAATGTATCCCGACTATCACGGTAGGCAGAGGGAACTTGGGAACTTAGTGTTAAGGAAAACCATTCTTCATTAAGACACTTCCGTTCCACACTTTTCATTGAATTCTTGGGACACAGTGTGTTGAGTGGCAGAATCGAACTCTCAACTGCCTTTACGTAAGGTGGTTGAGGGTTGGATTACCAGTCCCGGAAATTATATATTTAAAATTTTTATTTCCTCATTCTGGTGACGAGGCAAAGCGCGGTGTTGAGTTTCACCACTCAACCCACAATGACTTGAAAATAAGAAGTGGGGAACGGAGTGTATTAGCACTGGGTTCCCTCCACCTACCCTGCTATGCGAGGGTTAACCTTTAGATGAGATTTGCGCTCTTGGGGGAAAGACATGTTTCCTTTTAATAATATACCACATTCCTTTTTATAAATGGTTGTATCCATCCCTCTCACAAATTACATTACACGCCGTACTTTTTTACATTACTCTTTTTGACAGACAGACGCTGTGACACATTGATAAAAATATCATAGACAAGAGTAGGCCGTCAGCTAATTTTACAGATTATATAATATTACAATTTCGAAAATGTTTAAACTCCCATTATATAAATATTATTTATTTTAATTTGAATTTGTAAATACTACCTACAAATGTAATATGGACGTTTACCAAAACCTGTCATTACTTAGAATACAAAACAGCATCGTTGAAAGTAGGTATAGTATGAAGTTATCCATGAACACGCGGTCCATCGCACGACTACTTTGACCTGCTACAATCAAAAGCAACGTACATACCACCTTTGTCAACGGCAGTAAATGTTCACAAAGGTGACCTAACTGCTGTAATTGACCAAAGTTTCAATAGGTGTATTTTAGTGGTATTTATAGCAAAATTTCGCTGAACGAACAAATTAGACATTTAGAAATCAAAATATTTGTATAATAGCTTTATATATGAAGATTTTATTATCAGTTCCTGTACCTGTTGGTGTATTTATTTTATAAAATAGAAATATAAGTTTTTTCCATATAGCAAGCAGAGCGATCCTGGTGTGAAAACACTGTTCCTCACGTACCACCAGATTTTCGAGAAGTTGCGTGTTGAGTGGCGGTCTTACAGAAGAAGGAAATGCAGCAACTGCGGACTGAACTGCCATGAGCTATAGTATTATAAGTTTACTTTACCCTACTACATTTGATAATTACTTTTTCTTTATGTTCCAACCAGCACAAAAGTCCTCAAAGAAGCCTAAATAATATAACACATACAATTAATAACGACTTTATTACATAAAAGATAAATAAACATAGTTATGTCATAAAATAAAAAATATCTTAGTTTCTGTTCATTTCTTTTGCTGCAGCTGATGCTGCTTTAAGGACCACCTTAGCAGTTTTTTTCTGTAACATTATGTATTTCACCGTCTTGCGGCTCGTAATAGCGGTAATGCGTTGTCTGTCTGTCACTTCTTAATGGAATAATTTTATATGATAGATTTTTATGTATATTAAAAGTTTATTGGAATAAATTGATTTGAATGGTTTGGAATATTGGTTTATTTTTATATTTTCCGCATTGTTCTATCGATTTAGGTATTAAACATTAAACCATCTACGAGTAAGTTAGCTGGGGCCAGTCGTGGCGCAGGGGTTCAAGCGTGTGATATTCTCATTGATACGTGTGAGTTTGTAGGTTCGATATCCACGTGAGGAAATGAAATATTTAATATTTTCAACTCAACAGGCAATGCTTCCAGAATTCGGTGGAGAGGGAGGTATAGCAATATCTTAATGGGAGATAAGTATTTTAACAGTAGGTTCCAAGGTTCCCTCTGCTTACACTGGTATTTAGCATTCCACGTAAAAACATGGAACTTAGGACTACATTAATTTATTTTAGGACTATAATAGATTTTTTATATTTAAACCGATTGAAATAAAACAAACGTAAATTTGAAAGCAAAAATTACACACTTTCAGGTCTTATGGGCTTAAAAAATACTACATATTTACTTAAAAATAATTTAATAAATAATACTTTTATAAACACGGTATGGCACTATTAGGATACAAATATCATTAAATAAGGATTCATTTTCCAACGATCGCTGCCGCTTGCCCAACTACAAGTACTGCTGGACCAGCCTTGATGAGGCCATCTCGGACGTTTCTTCCCACTTTTTCCTAGAAAGTAATAATATATGATATAAATAATTGAGATAAAAAAGGACCGTTGTAGATTCGATTACTATTCGAAGAAAATTAATTATTTTCATTTTCTTCGCTCTTTTAACTATTGAATACGTAATTTATATTTATTAATTTAGATAGATTTTTTTTATTCATACAAAGCCTAGTAATTCTTTGAAAATTATATTAAACCAATATTTGAGTAAAAAGTAGGGAAATAAAGTTAATGTAATAATAAGCTTTTCATTTGTGATAGTTAAAATTCTAAAGGAAATTGTCTGTTCCTCGTAGCATGGTGGGAAAAGAAAAACTAGTGTCAAGATACTTTTTTTTGGTTTTCACTGTAATTCTAGACTATTCCAGTTTAGCTGAGAAATGGCGGAAATAGATGCTGTGTTTTGTTTTGTCTTACCAGCGCAAACAAATGAAAATAATTTTAATATAATCACTCCTTATCGTAGAAAAGGTAGTATAATTATTAAAAAGTTGGTAATATTATCATTTTATGGCTCTCATGAAAAGACATAACGCGGCGTTGAGTTTCACCACTTAATACGCAAAGACACAAGAATTGGGCGGTAAGCAATAAACAGTGTCTTTACATACGGATCCAGAGAGTAGATAATAAAAATAAAACATAGATAATATACATATAAAAAATTTAAGTAGCTACTTACAATTTTCTTTAAAAACTTCCATCTTGGCGCGGCGTTCACAGAACTAAACGCTACTATACACGCGAAGACAAACAAGAAAATTTTGCCAAAGTTCATTTTGACTGAAATGTAGGAAGATTTGCTTTAGAATACAATTAAACATTTCCGATACTAACTTTATATACAAATTACTAAATGAATTTAACAATTTCACTCTTCCGATCGTTTAAGCAGCCAATTTATTATATAGACCGTATGAGATTAGAAATAAGGGTCATATTTCATATTAATGTTGTTATTGAATTACGCATAAATATGTTTTGATAAGAGGTCGTGAGGAACTCCCGGCATCCGAGATACTAGTGAATCCCTCTCTCAATAATTATATTATAATTAAGATCCGCATTTATGACCAGTGTGTTTAAAGCATTGATATCATAATTGTATGTTTACTAGCGGCGCACACGCGGCTTCGCCCGCTTAAGCTTATATTTATATTATAGCTAAATTGAACAATATCTTTAAATAAGTTGTATGTAGTATATATTTGTGTTAACAAGTAGGTACTGTTATAACAAGAATTTACATATAAGAAGTTTAATTATAGAGATACCATTATTGCGTCAATAATACAAAAAGCTAAATCGGTTTTAAATATATATCTATTATTATTCTATATAAAGATAGATCTACAAATTAATAGTTGTTTTTTACTGTTAATTGTAAGCGATCGTTGAAATCCGCTCACAGTAACACTACTACATTAGTTTTGAACATTTCAATATCCCAAATATATATTTGAATTTAAATTCAAAATATTCTTCATTTAAATAAAAAGTTTAACTAAAAACTATAAAATATTAAAAATATTTTTGCATCGTGAAATGAACGTGTCACTAACACCAGCTCGGAAGGCAGTTCTGCTAAGAAGAGCCGGCAAGAAACTCAATAGTTGCTCTTATCAATGTCAATAGTACAATTTATTACATAGACTGGCATAAATCGGAAAATAAAGAGCGAAGTCAAGCCTAGTCAAATTCACTTACTACTTTAGTAAAAAGATTTTTATAATTAAATTAATTAAATTATAAATAAAGTTCGTATTCCAGATAATTTCATTAAAGGGAAGACACTTAACATATTCTTAAGATTTATTTAAATTATTATTCCTATTTATTTCCGATTTATTAATTATTATTAATAATTATTATACAATTTTTAATCCCCAGAATGGGAATTGAACTCACAACCGCAAGCTCAGCCAGGACGCCGCGATGGCCTGTATATATTTGCAGAAATTTAATATTAAAAAAATTAAATACATCAATATCCTACTTAAATATCGGTTAAACTGTAAATATGATACAAGGTGTAAATATGTAGGTAGTATATTAAATACCCCGCTGCGCTCCCTCGCGATACACCATTATTCATATACACAACAACGAACTCATATTAACTTAAACATATTTTATAGTGAATTTATTTTCAAATTGAATAAGATTGATATGAAATTTATATTATGTTATAATGCAAAATCATGGACGATCACTTATTATGTAGAAAGTTAAGTGACCAGTCACTACGTCAGTATATTAATATTTGTGAATAATATAAATACATTTGGCGCAGTGTCGAAGTGTCTTAACACGAGGTTGCCTCTGCCTACCCTGCTGTGTGCGGGATACAGCGTGAAGTTGATTTAATTTAATTAAATTTAATAAGAATATTTATTAAACCTTCATATTTCAAATCTGCATAAAAAAATGGAACGACTTACTTTTTATTAATTATGTGTAAATTTTCACGTACACAATATCGAAAAAAGAAATGAATTAATTAACTATTATTTTTTTTTTTAAATAAATAATAATAAATTTATTTTAAGAAAATAATAAATAAAATTCCTTTATTAAAATTCTTTATTAAAATTTTACTAGCTTTATTTCACCATCACTAAGAAAAAAATAGAAAAATAAAGATTTGTTTTAATTTGATTTTTTTTTACCTATAAATACTGCCTTTTAATTTTTAAATGAAATCCACCAACCCACGACTATCACGTTCGAACAATTAAATTTAAAGTGTGCTACAATGGCGTCTAACTGTATACGGTATGTAGGTATATTATATCACTAACTTTTACACGCGGCTTTAGACGCCTATAGTCAACTAAAAAAGAAATAATAAATGAAAATAACAAAATTACTTAGTATTATTAATATACATCGACCATCGCGGCCCAATAAGACAAATTCTAACTTTAAACAGCAATGGTTGTTGATTCAATCCCCATTCGGTGAAATGAACTAAATAGTTCATGGGAAATGGTAAACGAAAATTAATTTCCTCACTGCTGGGTAAACTACTGCGTAGAGTTACACCACTCAACACGTGGTATGTCGAATTTCGATCCTATGGAGAACGGAGTAACTGGTCATTCAATTTTCTCTGTAATTGCAGATGCTATCTAAAAGTGTATATTATACTCGTATATTACAAACTTACAATTATCGGTTTTCGTATCGGCATTAGTTAAAAACGCCTAATTCTCTTCTATTCAATACAAGGTAGTTAAAAGTACTTTACCGAAAGTAATTACTATTATATACAGTATGTAATATCGATACAAATAAATCTCGTATCATCTTGAATACAGGCAATTAACCTGAGGGGCTATCGATCCGCTTTATTATGACATGTAGGTCAGATGCCAATTTCACGTCATAAGAGATTAGGCACGAAATATGGAAATATTTATTTATTCCACATTTAGGAAAGAAGAAAACGTATGAAAATTCGAACGTAGCGGGATTTGAATCTGCGCTTCTTCCTCCTTTTTGGGCGGTTTCCGGTTTTGAGGCATGACTGCTAGACGCCAGGGGTGTGGGTTCGATTGGGAATGAACGGTAAATGAAATACTTACATTCCCTTGCTCTGGTAACAAGACAAAGGGCGGCTTTAATTACCGTTGTTCAACATTCGATATATTGAATTTTTTCTTCAATTATTTTATTTTTTCTTCTCGGCGAAACTAGTAGTAGATGTAGATATAATGTATAACCAATTAAAAATAAATCAAAATTAATTATAATCTTGTAAATTTCAATAATATTTTTAATCGCAATGTCTTTAGAAAATACATCAATCGAGTTCCAGACATTCTTTTTTATAGTTAGATATGAAAGTATTTAAATCAAATTAAATTGTTTTATACACATTTACTTGTAAACGAATAGATAGTGTTTTAATTGAAATTCCTTAACAATATATGAATTCAAATTCTTTAAGAATACATTGACGCCGTCGTGGAGCAGAGCACAAGAGTGACTGTGCCGCGCCGGTAACGGGTTCTATCCTCATGGGGAAAAAAATTACTATTTATTAATATTTTAATTTCTTCGTCCTGGCACTGCCACCAAGGCAAACGTCCACCCTTTACTTCTGCCATTTAACAATTAAACATTTTTATGTTTTTAAATCACACAATTTTTATTTTTTTCATAAAATAACCAAACAAAAATTAATTAAATTTTCCCGTGAGAAAACCTTTGCCCGTAGTGGGTATTATTTTAAAAATATTAATATTTTACAAAGAAAAACATTTCTCTTATTTTTAATTACACCAGAGGATAATTAAAATGTTTTTGAGGTTAAGAATAAACAAGAAAGATTGGTTTTGAATGTTTATTTCCTTATAATTTTATTATTTCTTAAGATTAAGACTAGTACAATTGATATTTTTTTATTTATTTTATATTCAAATTTTATAGGTAGGAGAATATTTAGTGTCAAGACACTCCACTTTCTGTCTTAGATAAGTACTAAGAGATTGGATATTGTTAATTTTTAATTTTTCATATAGTAAATATTAAAGACTTAAAAACATATTGAAATTCTGCTACAAAAACTTGTACCCAAATGCACGTGAGTAGGAAAATTTTACAACACTTCACAGAAAGACTATACTAACATTTTTTCATTATTTTAACATTCACTCACAGACACTACTACACTACTATACTTACACTACTATATTTCATAATATTTATAAATGCTTTTGACATAGAGTAGATATACTTCAAATAAACATAAGTTAATATTCTTATATAATAAATAATTAGTATTTATCCCCTAGCTATGGTGGCTGCTTGGCCGACTACTTGTACAGCTGGACCGACCTTGATAATGCCGTCTCGTACGTTCCTGCCGATTTTCTCCTGCAAGGGAAATAAGAAAATTATATATTTTTTTAAATTTAATTAAACTAATTTATCAAAGAAAATTCAAAGAAAGGAATAATTAAGAAGTATTAAGATTAAAGTACAATTTACATATATTTTTTTTAGGTTTACGCTTTTATTTAGCATTGTCTAATTTGTGAGACATGGCGTGGTCATTTTCTTAACAGAGTGAGAAAATGAAAATACAATTCATTCCCCGCAGTGGAAATCGAACCCCCAAATGTCGTATTTCCAGTCGTACGTTATCCTACTGTCCTAAGATTTCGAATCGAACTTACAACTACCATCTAGTAAAGCACTGACAAATAATACTTACAATTCTCTTAAATATCTTCCACTTTGGGCTGGGGGCTCCAGTGACGGCGCTTAACGCCAAAAAACAAGCGAAGAAAAAGAATATTATCTTTGAGAAATTCATTTTTAATTTTATGTTTACGAAATAATCGACAAAAAAAATGCGAATGATGCTTGTCTTATGATATTCGTTCAGTTATACTACTTTATATAGTCTGTTACTAAAGTTGCCAAATTTACTTGTTCAATTAGCAAACTTGATAATATAAAATTGAACTTTATTGCTATAACAATAAAATTCATTTTGATTTCTTTTGGTTATTTTGACTGCATAACAATTTGGTAATAGTAAGGTCATCTCCGGTTAGACTCGGGGTGAGTTTACGAGATACGGGGATTCCTTTAAACCGTTCAATCTGCGGGACTTTTTTAATCGATATTTTTTTTCTTTTCTAAAGAATTTTTGTTAATAGCTTAAATATTAAGGAAAATTACTATAGAAAATATTTTTTGATATGATCTCTGTACTAAAGGCAGAGAACGACTTACGCCCAATGTTAATAAAGTATCTCCTATCTCCAGTTAACGTCAATCGTGTATTGTCCGACATGTCTATTCAATCACTAACCTGCATGCCGTCTTCCATCTCTGTCTATTTCAATCTATGGTTGCAATTTATGGATTAGGATTGATTATTAACATTGGGCGTTAGTGATCAATTACTTTAATTTTGCAAATAAGCAAAGAGATTCTATTGTCAAGGTACCCAGTACTACACGAATTCGTTACGTGTTCTACAGCATAACTCAACGCCGATGGTATTTTACCAAAGCTGGAAAACGATAATAATTTATTCCACCTAGTAGGAATCGAAGTCAAAACTTCTTTGTATTTAGACACTCCCTTACTCTGATATCGCCCATTTTTCTAGACATTAGAGTACAGTGATAATATAAATAGAATAAAGTCAATGCCGCATTTCGTCTTGTTACCAGAGCGCGGTAATGAAAATAGTTAATTTCTCCGAGTGAAAATCGAACTCGCTACTGTCGTGCTTACAGTCAAACGTTGTTTGTGCAGCTGCGCGACGACGGTGTCTAATATTTTTAACACTATAATTAAATTTCCTATATATCACTATAACTATAATCGAGGCCGCCGCGGTGTAGTGGTACAAGCGTGTGATTGTAAACGCGATGTTTGTGGGTTCGATT
Organism: Heliconius melpomene melpomene; assembly: GCA_000313835.2. NCBI lineage: Eukaryota > Metazoa > Arthropoda > Insecta > Lepidoptera > Nymphalidae > Heliconius > Heliconius melpomene. The sequence goes on along the minus strand of HE671115.1, from coordinate 5,118 downwards.
CCCACTCGGGGAAATTAATAATTATTTATTTCTTCGCTTCAGTAACATGGTAAAACGCAGCATTGAACAATATCTCACACATTCGGCGGAAAGAGAGAAGCGGAGTGTCTTAACACTAAGTTCTCTCTGCTAAAACTGCTATATGGAGGCTATAGCAGAACACAGCATGAAGCTGAAAAAATAAACAGTTATATACCGACTACAATAGCTTTTATAATTCAATATTTATAACAACATATGAATATGAAACCTTTTAAAAGGACATTGTATAGCTAAATAATATATTTTGCTTTGAAATTAATTTTCTTTGTAATTTATTGTTTAATATATTAAAGTGTGATTTATTTTTATGTACACTTCTAGTGTTATTAGAATAACTTACGCAGTAGAAATAATACGAGTCGTATTGTATTCACAACTTTACAAAGACTGATATCGATATAGGATTGCATAAAAATGCAACGATTAGTTGAAATAGCTACAGTGTGTTCTAAAATAGGAAATTCAATTAAAAATATTTTTTTGTTTAATATTATTTATTTTAAACCTACCGCAATTTTTACACGACAAATACATTTCTTTAGAAAAATATATAAGAACTCTAATATCTTTTCCGTATGTCTAATATTAGTAGTAGATATACATAAACGCCATAAATTAAGAACTGAACTGATATATACATGTGTGACTGTAATGCGACGATTGTGGGTTTGATCCTCACTAGAGATAAGAGTATGAATTAATATATCTTAATATTTTTATTTCTTCATCTTGGCACCAAGTCAAAAACCCGGCGTTGAGTTCCGCCATTCAACATTTCACACTTTACACTCCGTTTTTCACTTTCCGCCCAATTTTCAAAACATAGAGACTATTTTAGTATAATCAGATCGTATTTTGCACACAAAAGAAAAGAAAAACAACAAGCCTATGCGTCATACAACAAACAGCCTATATATAACAGATGTCACTACCGCAAATGTAAATACACGATAAGCGGTACTTCACCGAGGAATCATGACGACATACAATCTAAGCAAAATTACATTATATGATATTTCTTCATTTTTTTTAAATAAGTTTTATGTATTTTCATAAAACTTACTCTTTGACTTTATATGTTTTCTGCATACAGCAAGGTAAGTAGGCAGTAAGGACCTAGGATTTGGACATTCCGTTTCCCATTTAGAATTCTGAAGCGAGAATCTACCAGAGCGGTGGTTGTAAATTTAAATTTTCTTCCAGTTCAATTATTTTTTTTCTAGCTACCAAGTCCTTATTGCGTATGACTAGTACTTTCTAAATTAAGTGGTTGTGATATACGAACAAATAGCCAGAAAGACAGACAAATAAACAATTAGACATACATAAATAGGCATTCAAATATACTCACAAACATACAGACATAACTATAATATTATAGTTTATTTATTTAAAAATTCCAACAGAAATAAGTAAGTAAAAGCTTTATTTAGAAAGCAATTTACCAAAAGGCTTATATGGAAAAATCTTTTCACGCCAATCTTGGGAGATTTTGTGAAACACGTTCTTATTATATTGTCTTCGTGAGATGTAACAAGTAATAAGAGGAGCTTATTTGTAGCAACGTTTGTGATTATGTTTGCTGGATTTAGTAGGCGTCGCTTAGCGATGTGAAATAAGTAAATTTTTCGTCTTTTTTATATATTATTATTATTAAATATTTAGTTTTTAGTTTTAGCTTTTTGGAGAGATTGCTCTTATTATTAGACTTCGTGACTGTACTTATTTATTTGTAAAACTACATAATATTAAAATTATAAATTCTTAAAGTGATTTTTCTTCGGAAAGTAGGCACGGAAGTGTCTCGATAGAAACGAAGTTTCTTAACTCTACGCTCCCTGTCAGCGGAATGGCGGGAACAGTGTGAAGATAAAAAATTACATGCTTAAACGAAGTAAAAGCAATAAGGTTGAAATCCTTCCAAACATTACAACATCACGTTATAATTTTAACTTTATTTGAATCTCTCTGAATCTCTCTCCATGGTATACGCCGTATAATATAGCAGGCAGAGAGATCCTCTAGGTTCTCTTGACTACTTTTGACTCTAGTCAAAATAGTCGATTCTCCACTTTCTATAAATTGATAGGAAACAAAAATGAAATGAAAATGCTTTTCAAAATTCCCATTAGTAAATTGAAACATAAAAAAAAATATCGACCAAATCTTATAAACTTTCAAACATTGGATTATTTATAGATGACAAGTATACAGTCATGACACACCTAATTGAGGATCACAGCTTAATTGAGGATAAATAACCAACAGATATTTTCGGACTAATTTTGGTTTGAAATGGTAATCGTTCATAATTATTCTTTTTATTTAAATGAAAAACAGAAATATAGATAGACCTTTGTGTTTTTTTGCTGTATTACTGTTAAGACTCTCCGTTCTTTACGTACCGTCTAATTTGTAGAGATATTGCGTGTCGAGTGGTGGAGCTCAACGCTGCGGTTTGTCTTCTTTCTAGAGCGAGAAAATGTAAATAATTCGTATAAAATAACATTATTGTTGCAAAATATGTAAATAAAGTCCACACAAAACAAATATTTAATCGATAGTATGTACAAATAAGTAGAGTATTTTCCTTGATTTTAACCTAATTTCATACTTTTTATTATCGATATTATTTTATAACTAGTAGTTGCCTGCTAATTCGTTTAAAAATATTTCGTATTAAAATATGCCTTTAATCATTTCCTGCTTTTAACAGAGAAAAAAAGTGTTAATGCTCTCCGTTCTCCACTTTCTTCACATGTTTCAGAGAATTCGAGTAACAACGCTATGTCAATCAAAACTTGATATACTTTATGAAAATATAGATTTCCATTAAAAAAAATGAAATATATGACATAGAAATCCCTACGAATTGAAAATAATCGAGTTAAGTCTATAGAATCTATGGTCACCGACCTCATCTGTGACGTCACACAGTCTTCACAGACATATACGTCTAACACGTAATAAATAAAAAACTAAATAACGCTCATAAGACTTATATATTATTTTTATTTACTTATTTTTGAAAAAGATTTTTAATTGCTATAACTCTTTAATTTATTGTGGCATTTAACAGATTGTTTTTAACTAAATTAAATACTACTATATAATTTTTATTTTTCTTTACATAAGATAAACAAAAGAAATAAATAAACATCTTCATTGAGGAAACGAATGCGCACGAAAATTTGCCATAATAATATTTGAATATAAGATTTTACATACGAGTACATATTGTAATAATTTTTACTAATAATTAAAACAAGTATTTTATATAAACGTAGAACCATTACTTACATAGCAAACGGTATGTAGAGAATGGCATTTAAGTGGCTTTTGGACTGTATGACAAATGTTCAAAGGAATACCTCCATATATTGGCACTCAGAGAGAAATTGGAATGAATAACTTTTGTGCGATAACATTTAATATTTATAGCAAAAATTCCATTGTTGCTTTTAAAAAAAATCATATGAATTACTTGTGTCGTATTTTCTTTATGTTTTTGTTGTAACTTTTCCTCGCTAATTTTATATTTATATAAAATAATTTTCATGTATAACACAACACTTGTTGTTGTTGTTGTTTCTTGATAAAAACACATCTAACATAAATCTTTTTGAAGTAATTTATGCATATTATTTTTTCTTGTTATCTGTTTAAGTTAAGTTAGTTAGGAAAAAAATGGCATATATAACTATAATTACTTAAATTCAAAACCAGACCTGTGAAGTGCCGGGTCAGAATAGCACTTCCCCATTTCTTCCCGTGGGTGTCGTAAAAGGCGACTAAGGGACAAATAAGAGGGATGGGCAGCAGCATCTCCTCTCTCACACAAAAAAAAAAAACTGCGCTCGCCAACACGCTTGCCCAGCGCGGTGAGTATGGGCATTTTCATCTCATGAGTGTCTCAAGTAAAAACAGGCCCCCAGTTCTCGGCAGACCCGCTAGGCCCAACTACGGTAGCGGTTGTGGTATCGGAGGGTCAGGGGGTGCTAAGAATCCCCGGATTACGGCAGGCTACCAAAAACGACTTTATCTGGCAACGTACAATGGACGCTCGATGAGACTGGACGAACACCTTGTTGAACTAGAAGTAGAGTTAAGCCACATTAAGTGGCATATTCTAGGTTTATCTGAAGTCCGAAGAAAGGGGGAGGGCGCGATAAACCTGGAGTCAGGCCACATGCTTTACTTCCGCGAAGGTGAGCAAGTCTCCCAGGGAGGAGTCGGTTTTTTGGTTCACAAATCTCTCATAAGCAATGTTGTAGAAATCAGTAGTGTGTCGAACAGGGTTGCATACCTTGTCCTTAAATTATCTAACAGGTACGCCCTGAAAATTGTACAGGTATACGCGCCGACTTCGACACACTCTGACGATGAGGTTGAAGAAATGTACGAAGACATCGCTAAAGCCCTCAACAACACCTCGAAGGCTCATTACAGCGTTGTTATGGGAGATTTCAATGCTAAAATGGGAGTACAAAGAAGTGGCGAATCACACATTGGACCCTTCGGTTTGGGCGATAGGAACCAAAGGGGTCAATTGCTGGAAAAACTTCCTCGAGTACCAGAGGCTCTTTTTAATGAACTCGTTCTTTAAAAAGAAGCCTCAAAGAAGGTGGACCTGGAGAAGACCCGATAGAGTAACAAAAAACGAGATAGACTTTATTATCGCGAATAAACGGCACATACTTAGTGATGTCTCAGTGATCAATAGGTTTAATACCGGAAGTGATCACCGACTCGTACGAGGCACACTAAATATTGATTTAAATGCTGAAAGAACGCTAATGATAAAGTCTACTCTCCGACCATCAGCGTTTCAAGTTACACATAGTTCCGAAACGTTCCAGACCGAACTCCAAAACCGATTCAACGCACTGGAAACCACTAGCAACATTAACCAAAGAACCGATGATCTGGTCAAAATGCTGCACAATGTCTCAGCCAAATATTTTCCCCCAAAGCGACGAGTCAACGCAACGAAACTCTCAGCTGAGACACTCGAGCTTATGAGAAAGCGAAGAGAACTGCCACCACCGTCTTCGGCAGAAATGAGTGCCTTAAACC
>HE671114.1:149809-189757 GCA_000313835.2 Heliconius melpomene melpomene | reverse complement strand
ACAACTAAGTTATAAATAAAAGAATAATAAATGAAAAAAAATATTGTAACCTTCAAAGTGTGGAAATCAATATTAAAATATAGATGAGTAATTGAAGCAAGCATATGTTACATCTTATTATGTTACAAGCATAATGATAATACAGTTATCTTATGTTTACACAAACCTAACTTCATCATAAAAGTGATTAGAAAACGTGAACAGAAAGAAATAATAAGAAAATGTTTAGGTAATGCTAATAGAAACAATGCTGGTATCGCGACGGTTATGGATTCGATCCCTATTATAGGAAAAGAGTTATTTTGATTTCCCCACTCTGCTAAATAAAATGCGGCGTTAATTTCCGCTTCTTAACAAGCAATGTCTCGAACTCTGGTGGAAAGTGGAGAAACGACTGTTCTGTGCAATGTAATATGTGAGATACATTGGAAAGCTTTTTAAAAAAATTATAAAGAAAGTAGCTACATGCCACTGTGGCTTCGGGGCCTCACCTGAAGGGGGTTGACCATCGAGAACGCAGTATCGTTAATATAAGCTCTAAGAGCGTCGTCTGAGATGGTTTGGCCACGTTACGCGGCGGCCTAAGAACTATGTCGGATGCAAGTGCCTTTCTATATCAGTTCCTGGAGTGAGACCTCCTGGACGCCCAAGGAAGCGCTGGCTGGATGTCGTGATGCAGGACATGAGAGCCAATGGTCTAACCACCGAGGACGCAAAAGACCGTGCAAAGTGGAGTAGGTTGAGTAGGAGGGCAGACCCTGGCAATAGCCGGGATTAATGCCAGGAGGAAGAAGAACGCAGTATCGTTAATACCGGAGGAAAGAGATGTAAAAAATGAGAACTCCCCCGGAGCATTTATATGAAGAGGTTGATGTCGGTGGACGAAGCGAAAAAGGTATATAGAGACCGCCGTTTTTTATCTTTAGGGTAAAAAAGAATAAAGAAGGGAACATTGACCTCGCGACCACTCCGCACCTTGTCAGAATAAAAAAAAACTTTAACTTTAAGGATAACAATTTTATCTTTTGCATTGTACAAGAAGAGATGAATAGATACGAATGAATAAATTATATGAGAGGTCAAACATCATCTTTTTCATTCATCTAAACTGATCTTAGGAGCGATTGGTACTCCAGTGTCCTTATTTATCACATTAATCGAAGAAATGAAAATATTAATAAATAATTATTCATTCCATCTAGTGAGGATCGAACTCACAACCGTCATGTGAACAGTCACACTCTCGTGCCACTGGGCCACGACGGCCTTTAAATGTGAATGATTCAAAAAAACGCTAACAACTCCATCTAAAAACTAATTTAGATTTAGAAGCGCTATTCTGAGATAAACTGTGCAATTAACAAATTCATTAATTATACATAATATAAAATAAGACAATGAAACGTATGAGTCATACATAACATAACGGAGACAAAAAAAAAACAAAATGTCTAAATATAACATCCATTGTCTAGATTGTGAGTCATTTTAAAAATAATGTAATAGTATGGCTGATGGGAGGTATTAAGAATTTCTTTTAAAACTGCACACGTCAAAGGTTTCACTTAGTGTTTGTAAAAGAAAACCTATTACGGCTAAGAAGATAGCCGAGTGTAGTTAGGTCATATAAACATGTATACTATTAGTTTGCATATGCTATTTAGTCGTCGCTCAATTTTCGAGACATTACGTGTTGAGCAGCGCAACTCAACGCCGCACTTTGTCTTGTTAACAGAGCGATGAAATGAATGTCATTCCGAGGTAGCATCAAAAATGTAAATATTTTGCACATAGATGGGTAGTCAGAGGAAACCTGGGAACTTAAGTTAAGCTTAAGTTTATGATTAAGACACTTCCGTTCCCCAATTTCCACATTGAGTGTTTTGTTCGTTACTAAAGAGAAAGAAAATATTAGGCCTCGTATATTTTCCTTTCTTCTCCTCGTATATTTTTTTATGTATTTTATCCTCACTCATCACCATTTCAAAGAGAATCTAGTGTTAAATAATTCTGTTCTCCACTTATCGCCCATTACAGAAACATATAGAGTTATATGACAGACTCCAAAGTAGTTTAATAATACATTCTCATCAACGGAGCTCGAACCTGCTACCATCGCAAGTAAAGTGAGGCATTTACAATAACGGCGAGGGCCATGCACCTATCCAAATATATTAACCTTATATATATAAAAAAATAATGTTGTCTTCATGTGTCATTCACCAATGTTTTAGCACACGTTTAAATATGGAAAGAGTTAAGAAAAAACATAATATTATCTTAGCAATAAAACAGCAATAAACCCTGTAATAATAATTATTAACAGGTGTTCTTTTTAAACGAAATAAATAAAAATCATGTGAGGCCAGTCAAATATTTATTTTAATTTATATTTTCATTTATTCTCTCTGGTGTCGAGGCAAAGCGCGGCGTTAAGTTCCGAAATTCAACATGCAATGCCTACAGAATTCGGTGGAAATTGGGGAACGGAAGTGTCGTTATCCTCATATTTGAACGCGCAAAGCCAGGGCGTGGTATTTGTACACATCACAAGCAATGTTGACTTAAATCAACACCCTAAAATGTTCCTAAAAGGGTACTTTACCCTAAAATTTACCTAAAAGGTAGTATATACAGTAAATAAGGTGACGAGTCCGTGTTAAATGTTTTTAACATCAATTAGCGAAAGCATCGTATTACATACACATTGTTACAATATAAGTAAGTGTTTAAAACAGGCGTGATATTTATTATTTACTTTAGTTATTTTGCCGTGACTTTACTCGCAAGGATTGTTAGTTTATATGACACTAGCGGACGCGCGCAGCTTCGCTTGCGTATTTAGGGGTGAATTCTAAAAACCCATGAAACATGTGTTCAATTAAATATTTTTAAGAGTCTAAATTTCAAATTTTATAAAAATCGGTGGCGATTTAAGAATTTTTCAAATTTTATAATAATCGGTGCCGATTTAAAAAAAAATCTATACAAACTTTCAACCCCTTATTTGCACCCTTAGGGGGAGAATTCTAGAAAACGATGAAACACGTTCAATTAAATACTTTTAAAAATCTAAATTTTAAATTTTATAAAAATCGGTGAAGATTTAATTTTTTTTCCATACAAACTTTTGAACCCCTATTTGACCCCTTTAGGGTTAACATTTTTCAAAATCCCTTCTTAGCGGATGTCCAGATTACGAAAGTTAAACATCTGTCCAAATTTCAAATTTCTACCATCAGCGGTTACGGCTGTGCGTGCGTCTTACCTCAGTCAGTGAGGACAAGTCCTTTTATATATATAGATTACATTTAGTTATTTTTCAGCATTCAAAATTTATCCTACATATAGTAAGAAAGATATGTAGACAAGATATAGAGTCAAAATTCTCTGTCTTAGGTTTTCCATTTGAATTCGGGACATGGTGTGTTAAGTGGCGGAGCTGAACGCCGCGCTTTGTTTCAATAGAACGTGAAAATGAAAATACATTAATTATTTCTCATTATAGGGATGTGTCAGCCACTACGCCATGATGGCCTCTCCCATATTTCCCAATAATATTGTTTCAATATGCAATTTTTGGCATTTAGAATTTAGTACATTTAATTTAATGATCCAAATCTGTTGTGTGGGTGAAGGAGGACTTGACCTGAAAATATGAATATTCCCACGAGTAAGATTTCAACCTACGACAATCACGGTTGCGAATTAAGATATATATACTAGTGGACCCGAACGCGGCTACGCCCGCTTGAAGTATACGAATATTTATTAAATATATTTATGAAATTATTTTCACTTTTCAATAGAGAGATGCGTTAAGCAACCTCATTTTGGGTGACGTTTTCTAACAACAAACTTTGCAAATCGTTGCTCAGCAACGGTCGCATAGTGACGGTTGTTATTAACATGGCGGAATAAATTGCATGTCAGATTAATAAGTATTTTAATATATTGGTATATATCGAAAATATTACAAATATGGGAAAAAAAAGTATCCTATGTTCATCCCGAGACCCTCAAGTATCTCTATATGAGTATTTTATCACAATTAAATTAGCAGTTTGGCCCTGATTCCGTAAAAGACAGACAGACGGAGTTACTTTCGAATTTATAATATAGGTATGGATTATATATGTACGTTCATATTCGTACATCTTTGCTTATCATTAAATCTTTACTCCCTTAGTAAAAAATGCAAATAAAAATATTTATATTATTCTTAAAAAATTCTTTTAGAACTCAGATATTTTTTTACCGTATCATTCTAATCTTAAGATTCACATCACTATCTGCAATCTTTTTAAAGTGAAGATAAGTCATTATACGTAGGTGATATAATATAGACTAGATGATAGTTCCTTTTAGAGACTGAAGATGTCTCTAAGAGGAGATATCATCTAGTCTGACTCTTAGATGTCACAGGTTATGAAAAATTCCATTTAAATAAGGAATATTATATTTTATTTTTTAATAATAAGACGTCCCTATATATTTTTTTATCACATAAAAACAGTATTGTGAAAATAATTTAATTAAGCGTGAAGCTAATTTAATTTAGATTTTTTTTCATCCTATATCTTATAAAACAAAGTCGCTTTTCGTGTCTGTCTGTTGTTTCTAACTCTTCTTCTTCTAAACCACTCATCAGATTTTGATGCGGTTTTCACCATTAGGTCGAGTATTTTTCGTAGGTTTATATATAGTTTATTATTTGTACATTCTTATGTAAATTAATATAAATACGATAAATATGTATAAAGTCCTACCCGTTGAGACAGTTTCGCGCATGCGCTGCTTTAATGGTAAGTACTACATGAAAATAATGTACTGGAGTATTGTTCCTCTTAATAAGATCTACAAAAAAGTCCGCGACGGCATATTGGTATCTTTTAAGAATAACGTGTAGTGATCATTTTTCTGTCAAAAATAATAATTTCAATATATTTTTTATTGTGAGTCATATTTTTCCATAATGGTATTAATCTTTATCCTTTAAAATACTTTATTAATTTTCTACGTTAAACGAACATAAAATTTGCTTTTTACACTATTTCGAAATTGCGAATAGTTTTACAGAAAAACGCATTTAATTGTTGACACATCCCGCCATTGACACATCAGCTGTATGTTACTCAAGTTTCACTTATCCCTTACTCTCAGCACATAAATAAGTACATTAGTTACGTTGGCCATTTAATGTAGATCCAAACTGTCTTTTACTGTTTTTCATTTTAATAAGTACTTTAGAAGTTGTTACAATATCAAAACATCCTTGCTGCGAAACGGCTCGCCACTCGCCATGCGTCCGCCGCGCCCGCCTGCCTTACACGCATCGGTGGTTCAGTGGTAGAATGCTCGCCTGCCACGCATGCGGCCCGGGTTCGATTCCCGGCCGATGCATTCTATTTAATTTTCCTCACAGGCAGCCACGTAGTGCTTGCTTTTCATCCGAGACAGAATACCCTCTTCAGCATTAACCACAAGCTCGAAAAAAAAACTGCCTGCCTTTATAGCAACGAAGATTTAGATGCGTTTGTACGTATTGGATAATTGGAGTTGAATGTATTATTTCAGCGCGATATATTTGGTTTCATATTTATTAGTAGGTAGGTTTTTGTTTATAATTTCTTCCGTTTAAAAATAGTCATTTAAATATATTTTAATAAGTACTTGAAAATATTAGTAGCACAGATTTAAAATTACGGTACCTACTAAAAATCCTTGCTGTGTAAAACAATTCGAAAATCCTTTGAAATCCTCAATTGAAACTACGAAAATGCGGGTTGCATTAGGGTTTAATTAATTTTCACATTATCTTAAGTGCTTTGCAAACATACATTATATGAATAATCCAGTAGTAAAAGCGGGCGAAGCCGCAAGAGGGTCGCTAGTTTGAGAATATAATCACAGTTTACAGTCCCCGGGCAGTACACCGGGCACGAAAGTGTCTTAATATTACAACGAGGAAAATGAAAACCATTCATTTCATTCGAGTGAGAATCGAACCTACAACCGTGGCGCTTATAGTCACGAGGTCTACCATGGCAAATTTAAAACTGAAAAGACCTAAGAGATGAGTTGGCAACCAGCTCTTCTGGTACGGCCTACCGCTGGTAGTAACTTTATATTCTTTCAACGATTCATGATATATTTAAAATGACGGTTAACTATAGCAGATAACAATATGCAAACATCGTTAACCTATTATCGATAATCAGTTAACTGTATAATTATTATTTATTGTAGTAAATATTGTTAAAACAAATATGTAGGTACTTATAATCAAATATTATCAAGTACATTGCATTGCATGCATCATTTTATAGTATCCGTTTTTATTTTGTTTCAATATGAAAAAAAAAACAATGTTTACATAGTACCTACATAATACATATGAGTTTGAGGTCGTCGTGGCGTAACGCCGACGGTTGGGGGTTCGATCCCGACTCGGGGGAATGAAATATTATTTATAAATATTTTAATTTGCTTAGTTCTGGTACCAAGGCAGAAAGCCTGGCGTTGAGTTACGCCGCTCAACACGTAATGCCTCGAATATTAGCACAAAGTGGGGAACGGAGTCTCAACACTCGGTTCCCTCTGCCTACCCTGCTATATTTTTTTATTAAAACACATCAGTTTTCCATCGATGTGAGAACTGCGAAACGGATTTTAATGCGGTTTTCACTAAAATGTGACAGTGTAATTCAAATTAGGATAACAAATATGCATATTAAATCAGATTAAAGACGCAAATACAAAAATAAAAAAAGAAAAACAAAGAACTCCCCTTAATTCCCCAATTTGGAACTTAAGCACACAACTATCGCAATCTTACATCACGATATTGTCAATCGATGATAATTATCATTAAGTAATACACATTCGTGATTATTACTACATTTACAAGCATATTGAATTTCATAATTTTTCATTTCACAACCTGTCATTGTTTCAATGAAAACTTAATGAGTTGATAAGGTGATGGTGCAACGAAATTTAATTACATTTATGTACATTTATAGAGGTTGTTTATTCAAATTTCACACGTGGCCGTACAAAATAAGATTAAATTTTGTCAGATTTCCTAAAATATAGAAAAAGTTTGTTAAGAGAAACTAAAATAAACAGATACAAATGCGGCATATTATTAGTTTCATTTTTTATCGCATAGTTGTTGGTTGGTACAGGAGAAAACTCAGTGCCGCTGTCAATAGACTTTACTTTCTATCCTTAACTCTTTCTAACATACATTCTCCTATTGTGTAACCTTTTCTCTTTTTTACCATATAATCTCCTTCGTGTGACATTGGCGAAGTGATAAGTGCTCAACTGGCACGATAGGAACAGAACAGAGCACTACTTTCTGGCCAAATTCAAGACCTTACGCGTAGAGTAGCTAACGCTAACATCAAACTAATACCTACGCTAATATCAAAGTTGATGATGGAATGTCATCACATAGCTTAATTACCTATACGCTAGCGTTTTAATCACAACCACGGGACGCACATTCAAATCCTACCCCTATTTTAAAATTATAATAACTACAAAATTTCAACAACAATAATTTCGCTATAGTTACAAAAATAACCTTACTTGCTAAAATTGAGATGTCGCGACGCTAGTATTTCTGGCAGAGTGCCCCACAGCGTCTGGTGCAGGTCTCTGACGGGCGCGCCCCACCAGCTCGCGTGCCAGTATCTGACCGTTGATGATACGCAGCATCTTACACCTGTGTGATAAGAGATGGAAACATCAAGTAAAATACAACATAAGCGATTGAATTGTTAATCTTCTCTTTTTCAAAGTCGGTCGAATATTTTTTAGCAGCTTCGCTTTAGGGCTTTGGGGCCAGGACTATTACCCTAATCGTAGAAAAAAATGAAATTGTGTTTTCTAGCTCTGTGATGATTTACGCTTTCATTTAAAAATATATACTCTTCATTAGACTATAAGGACCTCTTTATATTAGTACGTATATCAAACACGCGGACAACCGGTAGTGATAAACGAACACAATGCCCCTTTAGATATATTCCATTACACACTACTATTTTAGTAGTAAAATTTTTCAATGAATTACATTCAGTTAGCAAAACAAATAATTTATTGTAACCATACTTTTTTTTCAATTTCATCACGTATGAACCAGAGTAGGTAGCTTAGTGTTTCGTGTTGAGCGGCGGAACTAACCGCCGCGCTTTGCCTCGACACCAAAGCGAAAATATTAAACATTTCATTACCTCGAGTGGAAATCGAATCCACAACCAATCGCATTTACTTAGTCACATTTTGTGCCCCTGTACCACGAAGGGCCTTTTACATTAATTATCAATTTTAATTGAAAATAAGCGTTCCGTATTCCCACATTAAGTCCTGTATCGTCCGCGAAAATTCCTACCATTATTAAAGGGCCAGATTATATTCCGAATGGTATTCCATTATGTTATTTAAATAATATTTTGTGAAATACGCGCTTTTATTCTTCATTCATTTATTTCATTTTGTGATTGCTCATAAATTTTAGAAAAGGTAAATTAAAGGTGTGGTAGAAAATGCGAATTTGGCACTGGATTCGAAGCGGCTACGACAGCGGTTGGTAGAATCGATGCCAAGCCGCCCACTTACATGTCTGGTCTTTTAATAAATATAGTAATATTGAAAACAGTCAATATCTGTACACGAGAAATATTTAAGAAAAATTCATAGAAGAAACAAAAATATTACAATAATATGTTTTAAATTTTAAATGTCAGTTTCAACTTGGGCGACAAAATTTAAAGCACAATGCTAATAAACCGATACTTTCTGTATACTTTGTAACTTGTCATTTTTTTAGCTTCGCCCTTTAAGCGGAGAGAAAGAAGCAAGTGTCAAATCATTTCGCGTGAAGATGAATTAAGTGGCGGCGATCAACGCCGCGCTTAGTCTTTAAATACAACAGATACTATACATACACTTTCTTATTAAACGTCTCACGTTAAATTTAAATAACGTTATTATTATAACGTGGGTGGGACATAATAAAATAACTTTGTACTACCGCTAAAACAAACTCGACAATTTAGATAGTACGATGTCGTTCACCTCATCTAGTCAGTATGGGAACGTGAGATGCAAATTATGTCAGTCAGTTAGCGAGTATGAACTATGTAAATAGTCTAGATCTAGGCACAGATATAGACATTTTATTTTATATTGTTACATAATTACTCATATTTTGAAACGATAATATTGGAGAAGAAACATTCTTCTTAACATTTCATGGATTCACCGATCCAGTGGATGTCTATCGCGATGCAGGGTGAGGAGTCTAATGCAGTACTTGGACCTTGTGACAGAAGTATACGCTTTACTATGACCATTTTCAATAAAAAAAATCGTCTTAGAATGTGCATTAACTTCAAATTCTCAAAGAATAAGTGGAAGAATACAAAAATAACGACAGATGCCATACCACAAATTGTTATAGAACCTAATAGAAATGGCATATGTTTATTTAAGTTTAAAAGTAAGCTCCAAGATAAAGAACCTTAGACAAACTACAGAGTTAAATGCTGAGCACTAATATTTAAAAATAAAACAAGCAAAATTTAATATTTTCACTTCCTCGCTTTGGTAACAAGGCAAAGCGCGGCGTTGAATTCCTTCACTCAACACGCAATGCCTCCAGAATTTGACCGAAAGTGGGTAACAGAGTGTCTCAGCACTAGTTTTCCTGCATCCCCCTGCCTACACTGCTCTGTGTAAAATACAGCTTCAGTCACAATTTAAAGATTAAAGCAAAAACTTTTTTAATAAAAACGACAAAAACGACTTAAAAATAGATACTTCCTTATAAAAAATGTGACATATGGTTATTTAGTATTAAAATATTACTACTTAATCAAGATAATATATTATTTGAGATTTATGACATGCCGGCAAACGTTCAAAATATGAAAAATACTAATACTATAATTTAACCATTAAAATAGACAAAAAAAATGAATTATTATACTACAATAATAAATCTGGCAGAATTACCTTGAAATTAACATGAATTATTCTAAATACTAGTTGTTCAGAATATTTTAGATAGCATTATTAATTTTAGGTGCAGTTCGAAAGTGTTCCGGCACAAGAGAGCTATAGGTTCGATTCCTATTCGGGGTAACGAAGTAGGTAGGGGTAAAGAAAATATTTGGCCTATAAAGTGCAAATATTTTTATTTTCCCTGTCCAATTAGCGCATATCGTCGCGTTAGGTTCCGTCAGTAAGAAAATAATACCTCTTAGTTTAGTCTTAACACTATGTAGGGGAGAGCGGGGCTAAAAGTTACCGAGGTAAGTTGTTCCGATGGAAATAATTTCGCGGGGAAAAGTGATAGGAATATTTAGTAAACATATAGTGAAATACAATGTGATAGCGCACCCATGACCAGCATATTGAACAATCCAGTGGCACCCGAAACCAATGGAATAGCACACGGGTGTCGCTAGTGCACGTTTGTAAATATTTTCGCATTTGATATTTTTGGTCTGTCTCACAAATTTTAACGATTAGCCTCGAGTATTTTAGTGTTTCTTTTACATATATTATCTACTATTTCGGAACACTATTTGTAAATTATTTGTATTTTTCCTAATCTTATTTATATTAATTTTTTTTCAACACGTGTTTTTGGGGCTAGATGTTCCCTTTTTTTGTGGCATGTTGTGACCTCGGAAAACTTTCGCTAATTCATTTGTACCCATAATGGGATGTAAATATTGTAATTTTTCATACTAAAAAGTATTGTAATTTAGTAACATGCGGACTTATGCTCGAAAATCAACTCGAGGTTATGTGTCATATGAGTTGATGCAAAAAGCAGCGGAGGTAGTTTTGAAAGATTGCAAGAATAAGATAAAAATTATTACCATAGGATTACATATACATATTGAGCGCGAAAAGATAAAGCTATAAAATCTTTGTTTATTATTTTGGTTTAACAAAATCAAAATAAGTTTTATTTTATACTAGTGGGCCCGGACGCGGCTACGCCCGCGAAAATATAAGCCTACATAATTAAAATAAGTTAAATAATAATGATAAGTGGAGATTTATTATTAGAAAAAATATCTGAGTAACCGAAATGAACAAACAAAAGAAGTAAAAGTAACTAAAGGAAATTCTTAATATTAGAAAAAGTACCTAAAGTTTGCCGTGCGCGCGTACTAAACATTTTTCTATATTAAATAATTATTAATTTTTGCGAACAATATTAAATAAAATCCCAAATTATTAAAATTACGACATTTTAAGTGTATAACATCGGTAAAGACAACCGAACTGAGATAAATTAATTATAAGCAGCAAATAATTTAAATTTCATAAAAAATAAAAGTAATTCGAAAATATATAAAAATTTACAAAACCAACAAAGTCTATCTATCTGCCCGTTCGCGTCGGTCATACTATACCACTCGTAGGCTAGGTCATTTGGAATCAGTGACATCTTAATTATTTATTAGAATGTTATACAGTAAACTATAATTTCAATCCAGATGAAATGCTAAAAGTGACTATTATATTTATTTTCATAAGGATGAATATCAAATTATAGAAATCATCTAATTTTTGTTAATGTATACAAATCTATATCGGCGCGCGTCATGTATGCATTAAGCAAACTCACTTTGGGTGACGTTTTCTTAAAACAGCAAACTTTGCAAGCCGTTGCTTAGCAACGCGTAGCGACGATTGTTATTAGCATGGCGGAATAAATTGCTTGTCAAATTAATTATTTTAATATATTGGTATATATCGAAAATATTACAAATATGAGAAAAAAAAAGTATCCTATGTTCATCCCGGGACCCTCAAGTATCTCTATATGAGTATTTTATCACAATTAAATTAGCGGTTTGGCCCTGATTGCGTAAAAGACAGACAGACAGACAGACAGACAGAGTTACTTTCGAATTTATAATATAGGTATGGATAAAATTATCTTTTACTTTTTAGTTCGTTGTTTTTCGGTTCAGTTTTTTTTGTTCAAAATTAATTCTTTTTACGATTTTAAGTGATAAGTAACCTTAAAAGGATACTTTTTAAATGAGTGTTGGTTGTGGTGGTAGTGGTTGTTAACGAGTGGCATCTGTTGTGATATGTAAAACTTGACTCAATTAGGTATTATTTTTGTGGAAACTAACATTTTGGTATATTGACAAGAAAATACATAAAAAAATATTCGGGCGAATTGGGAACCTCTCCCTTTTTTGAAGTCGGTTGAAAATGAAAACATATTTTTTGAGGTTGGTTGAAAAGAAATGCAACGATGGGGAATCTTACTTCTGACAATAATTTTAACAAAGTTTTCCCTTGTAACTATTCCAGTATAATTAAAATTTACCAAAATAAAAACAAATTTTCTCAATTTTGACTAAATTTTATAATCGGAACCTAACCAAATTTTCATCAAACTATCCTTGAAGTGTATCCTTTTAAATAAGAAAAAAATCATTGGAATCGGTTAGCATGATATTGAGTTATTCGTCATTTTGTCGCACACATACTAATATAAATTTAATACTTATGTGATTTTCTCATAGATACCATTGTCAAAAATAGAATTAAAAAAAATTGGTTCCCACATGGGAAGCACTACCTTTCAAATAAAAAAAATCATCAAAATCGGTTCACCTAATCAAAAGTTATGAAGTAACATACTTACATAAAAAAAACAGTTAAATTGATAATCTCCTTTTCTTACAGAAGTCGGTTAAAAAAGATTTGCTTTTGCGCCTGGTGATTATTATGATACTGTTGATTATTCCTTAAATAAACAGGCTTTGTTCGATTGTTTATTGTTTTTTATTGTGCAAATAATAGCTTTAAAAAATATTATAAAAATATTATAAATATGGTAACAATTTACCCCGGTCTGTTAACAACTTGCCCCAAATCGGGGTAAGTTGTTACTTTCCGACTTCAGTCACAAAAAAATTCATAATAAAAAAGTCTTACAAAGAATACCCCAAATTACTGTTTCAATTGCAAGTCTAGATATGTAAGTTCAATTTGATTATATTGTATAAATACTGAAATCAAGTATTCGTAGCAATATTTGAGGTTAAAAAAAAATCGGAACTTTTGGCCCCGCTCTCCCCTACCTACTCTATTGTGCCAGATGCCATTTTATAAAGGAGATAGAAGATCAAAAACAATAAAATTTCATCCAAATGCGAGACTTATGTATGTCTCTCTCTCTATCCATACCGATATTATAAATTCGAAAGTAACTCTGTCTGTCTGTCTGTCTTTTACGCAATCAGGGCCAAACCACTAATATAATTGTGATAAAATACTCATATAGAGATACTTGAGGGTCTCGGGATGAACATAGGATACTTTTTTTTCTCATATTTGTATTATTATCGATATATACCAATATATTAAAATACTTATTAATTTGACATGCAATTTTTTCCGCCATGTTAATAACAACCATCGTTATGCGACCGTTGCTAAGCAACGATTTGCAAAGTTTGTTGTTAGAAAACGTCACCCAAAATGAGCTTGCTTAACACATCTGTCTATTGAAAACTGAAAATAATTTCATAAATATATTTAATAAATATTTGTATAGTTCAAGCGGACGTAGCCGCGTTCGGGTCCACTAGTATATATATATATATTATACATATCTATAAAACTTCGATACTTAGCCGAAATACGCGAATCAAAACAAAACAAACAGCAGTTACTCATCCCCAGACATACCAATCGGAGTTCAATAACTGCTTTATGATTGAACTTAATGACCAAATCCTCATTTAATTTAAATCGATTTCCGCAACAACCGTTTAAACTATTACTATTTTGTTAGAGTACTCAGACAATGAGGGGACTATATTGAGAGTAAAACAAAATTTTAGGTCAAATTTTTTTATAAAGTATAAAACAGTTTCACGCACTTTCCCGCGTAGCATGGTAGGCTGAGGGAACTTAGCAGGAACTCACCCTATTTTACTTGGACATATCGTGTTAAGTGACAGAACTCATCGACGTTTTCATCTTATGACCTCTTGTCTTCTTCTTGAAGAAATAAATATTGTTTATTTGTCCGAGTGAATCAATGCCAAACCTTCGCGTTTACAACCGCACCTTATCCACTGTGCCACAACGGCGTAATATAAGATTCTCAATACTAGGTGCATTGGGTTATTCAGATATTTTTCCATGGCGGAGGCATTTCTGGTCGTGTAAGGGAGTGTTTTTTCAATTTTTCAGGGGGACATAACCGAGGAAAACAAAAAAATACTTCAAAAACAAAAAGAAACAGATCTGTTCAGACTTCAAACTTGAAGTCTATCTAGGTTCACCAAAAAATATCTCTAAATAATATATGTGTAGATAATTTCCCGAGAAGGGATCGAACCCACAATCACCATGTTTTCACTCAAACTTCGCAATGGACGTTTTCATTTGTGTACCTATGAATTGTGAAAACGCTTATTTTTCGTTTAGTGTGAAACATATTGAATGTATCGTACATTAAGTGAAAGCCTATTTTTGGCACAACTTCAGCAAATTGGCTGCAGTGGCGTTCGAGCTTCGGAAACAAATATTTTTAAAACTATTTCAATTTCCATTTGAATGCAGTTAAAATGTTCAAATATTAAGTGTTTTTTTTAGTTTCACGCTGAATCCCGTATGCTGTATCCCGTCAATTTGCAAGGTAGGCAAAGGGAAGACAAGACACTTAGGTACATTTCCGACTTTCCGACGAGTTACCGAGGCATTTTGTGTGGCGGAATTCTATGTCACGCTTTGCCGTGTTACCAGAGTGAATAAATGAAAATATTAAATATTTCATTCTCGCAAATGGGAATGGAACCCACAACCTTCGCGGTTACAGTCACACGCCTGTGCCCCACCACTAGCTTCTTAATAGATAAAAAATACTTTTTTATCTTCAAAATATTCACAAAAGGATTACGCAAATAATACTGAATAATTTTCCATATTTTTTGTGTAATAAAAATATATTTTTAGTTAATATAATAATTATTAATTCAAAATAAGTTTTTCTTTAAATATTGGGTTTCATTAAATGAAATCAATATGTTAGATATTGCGGCGTCAAGTTTCGCCATTCGACATGCAATGGCTCCAGAATTATGCAGCCTCATATCTGCAGCTAAAAAAATGTACTCATAATATTACAATTTTATAAAATGTTTTATTAAATCAAAACTGTTAGTTAATTCATAATTATAAACAAATGTTTATAATTATATAATCTTTATTTAGCGTTATTTTTTGCATCCGTTTTGTAGCGTTATATATATATGAGTGCTTTTAAGATATTGACAAATTTTGTAAAAAAATTCAAGGCCACTTACGAAATACATAAAATATTTTACGAAACGTGACTATAACTTACACTATCATTAAGAAAATTATAGTCTATCTGTCTGTATATAGGTAGATATATAAAAAAATCATACAAATATTATTAAATAAAATATTTTAAGTTTTTTAAGCACTTTCATAATATATACTTAAAAGTTTAATATTTCAACACACGTAAACTGTGAAGGTCAAGATATAACACAACGAGCCATGAACTGTTTTAATGACGTATGATACAGTTATAACGACCATTTCTTTTTATTTACAAATCGTAGTGTTAACAAAATATGTATAAAGCTTATTTCCCTCTCCAAAGAATATTTAGAAGAAAAACCGGTCAAGTGCGAACGAGGGTTTCTCCACCATTCATAAAAACCTCTATAAAAACGAGTAAAAAATATCACTTTTATTGTACAGCAGCGATTAAAAAATATTTATTTCATTATATTCTGTTTTTTGTTTTAATATTTGCTATTATACAGGCACAAGAAATGCAGAATCTGTGACAACTATCTAATTATCACGGTTCATGATATAACGGCCTGGTGACAGACGGACACAAACGGACGGACAAGTCTCAATAATAAATAGGGTTCCGTTTTACCCTTTGAGTAGGGAACCTAATGATTTGAATTTCATGCAGGATAACTACCAGAGTATATAACAAAATTGTAACTTTTATATTGAAAATAGCAACTGTTGATCTTGTTGCTAGACTTTACCGACTCATTTGACGATTGATAATTGCTTACATTTTTTAAATATTATTAAGCCCAGGTCAGTCGTGGTGCAGTGGTACAAGCGTGTGACTATAGACGCGACAAGTTATGGGTTCGATTCCGATTCAAAGAATTTTGAAATTTTTTTTTTGCTCTGATGTCGTGGGAAAGCGCGGCATCGAGTTCCGCCAAACACGCAATGCCTGCAGAATCGTGCGGGATACAGCGTGAAGCTTAAATAATATATATTATTAAGCTAATTAAGCCTTAAACGACGATAAACAAGTACTTAAAGACAAAAAATAGACATTACGGAACACTACTATGCTATCGTATATCAAATTGTCAAGGTCAATCGGTAAATTGTAAGTTAGGAAAATGTCTATAGATCTAGTAGATATATTTAATAATAATATTTGTATAAATGAGTCCACATGGAAAGGTTAGAATATAAATATTTATGAATATAAGAAAGTATGATATTTCCAACTGTTCATTTCAAGGAAATATCTAATACCGAATGGAATAAATATATTCAAGGCTTTCTGTGTCGCAGGTTCTATTTTTGTATTGCGCACTTTGCATGACGACGTGGGTAGTATGAAAACGTTGATTCTTATTATTCTAAGGCAATATTAAGGGCATATGACATAAATTTGACTGTATACCTATAGGTATATGAGAGAAGTAGGGGGAGACCTCCGTTGACTTTCAGGAACACAGGAAGGCATGAATGAAGTGGTTGATGACAGTGGACAAGGCGAAAGAGCCTCTTGCAAATCAAGTCTAAGATGGTTCCCAAGTGGCGTTCAAGTCTCTTTCTCTCTCTCTCAACGTTACTAAGAAAACTGTCAAGCATTTCCAAAAATATACACAACAGACCTTTTCATTTGCGATATTTATTTGCAAAATTTTAAAATAATGCAAAAATCGATTCGAATAACGCTACAAAACTACACCTAATTGTTACTTACTATCGTTGGTATCGTATAGTTACGTACAATGTTCACAAGGACAACGCAAACTGTCGTGCTCCGGCTGACAGCTGACATGATGACCGAGAAAAATCAAAGTTTTTACTCACGCCAACTCACGTTTAACGCATTAATGTATAGTTTTATATGACCATAAAAATGATTCATAATATCTTTAATATATCAATGTAAGTAAATAATATATTATCGTTTTTTATATACTTAAGTTTTTTATAAATAATTGCGTGAACGGGGATCATCGGATCGCATCTTTTGACTGTAAAGCGATGATTATGAGTTCGATACCAATTTGGGGTAATAAATAATTTCATTCATCAGTCCTGAAGTCCTCATGTAAATAGAAGAAGGAATGTCTCAACACTTCCTTCTCGAATCGAAGATATAAATATATTAAAACATTTAATGTCCACGAGTACGACGGGCCTCATAACATATAAACTTAAATGAATACTTAAGAGTTTTTTTAAAATAAAATATCAAGTAAGTAAAAAAATATAATATTCCCACATGATAATATAGCTACTTTTGGATTCTTATTCATTATCCTTTGAATCATTACTTCCTCATAGATTTTTATTAATTATTTCATACTAAGTAATCTTACAAAATCTTATAATTTGCTGAGTCATTACCCTGCTTGGAACCATAATTTAGCTATTTTTTATATTTTATTTTAGGTAATGATTAAATTTTTCTCAGCACAAAGTTTAATGGAATTTTTCGAATACTTCACATTTAGAAAAAATGTATGATGTTGGCCAAATCAAGAAAAAAAAATTGCAATGAAAGTATGATTTATAACACCATGCTGTATCCCGCATATAGCAGGTAGGTTGAGGGAACCTAATGTTAGGAAACTCCGTCCCTACATACCACCCAACGCACAACGATAGCCAGTTTCAGTTTTAGTTCCACTCGCAGAAATAAATTATTACGATTCGCAAACCAGTTACAACTATCTGCCTGAACTTTACAAGAAACGCCGAAAACGTTATGTAATAGATACTTTTTAGGAAAAAAAGTCACACTGTGGCCTTGGGCGGGGCCATAACTGGCGTACGTTTTAGAAAACAAATGAAAAATTGAACGTAGCTAAATTTCAATCATCAGAACGAACATCATCATCATCATCAGAACGTATGGCTTAGTTGGTCAGAGTGTTTGGAGTTTGGACCTCACATCATCCACAGTTCAATCACATTGCACTCATGTTTTATATTAGAAACTTTGAATAGGTACCTATGTAATAAATGTAAGTGTTTATCCAAGTAGAAGGGACTGGTTCCTGTTACACAGGTTCCTTTGGCGCTGTAGTCGGGGACTTTCACTACAAATTCTATCTAGTTACCATGTTTAAAATAAATTAGACCGTGGTGGCGCAGCGGAACAATGACTGACTGTAAGCGCGAAGGTTATAGTTCATTTCCACTTGTGGGAAATAATTGTATTCATTTCTTCGCTCTGGTAACAAGCCGAAGCATTTAATTCCACACAACACGGAATATCGCGAAAATTGTACGCAATAATTGATCTTATCACTAGGTTCCTTCTGCCTACCCAGCTATATAAAAAATAAAAATTGTATTTCTTTATACAGGTTGTTTTATCAGCACTTCTCTAAATGAAACCACAGTTTTAACTATTCCTTAACAAAATATCCCAAAAATGAAATATCCGAGTTATATTATAAAATTTACTGTTAATATTTGTTATAATAAATAGAGTACCGATAAACGGTAGGTATAAATACGAGACGTAAGTATTTTTTTTTCTTTCATATAACATTAATTTATAGTCTTACCTATATGAAATTTATAAACAAAACTAACCTATCCATGCGTAAATTTAATTAATTAACGTATAGCATGCAGAAATTATGTTGCAATATTACTTCCTGTACTATAGTTCATCAATAGATTAAGTAACTATTGTAGTAGCGAATAGTGTTGGTACCTAATCGTAGTCATATAACGTTTTACATTGGGTGCAGGTGTTATCTATATCTATATAGAAACTGACAAAAAAAAACTGTAAGTCTGTATATGGAAGACATATGAGGAAGTCTATTTTTGGAGGCATTTATTAATGTTATAGAAATATTCAAAACAATTAATTTTAAGATTTTTTCTTTTTGTCTTATTAATATTTAATAAACAGATAATTTATTTAGAAAATTACCACCGACACACCTATATTTTAACATAAATTAATATAAATTAATAGAAACTTACCACTGTATCCAATAGGTTCATTCTCTTTTAATTTAAACGTGAAAGGTATATGGACCCTCTGCATGAGGAGGCGCGGAGGCTGCATCGCCCTCGGCCATGTGTCCTCTCGACCTTCGCCGACTATACCTATGAATTCCATATTCCTGGAACAATATAATAAAAAATTTAATTTTTCGATTCAATTTCAAATTTTTCAATAACTTTTCAATAAATTCGAGTCAAGGTAAGTAATATTATGAAAAGTGAAGTTGGTAAATAACAAAACAAATACCATTTAAAGTATAATTAAAAATAATTTGATAATATCTTAAGGTTATATGGCAATTAACGAATAACTTGAACACCACTGCTATGTTAAAGTATATAATATACATACAGTTAACATGCATTGAAGTAAAGATTTTATCGTAAATTACAAAATAATATTGTGATTTTATCAGACAGAATACACTTTAAATTACTTTATAATATATAAATATGAGGCTTTCATGGTGCAGCACCAGAATGCAGAAGAAAAAAGATATTTATAACTATATGCTAACACATTGTAGGTATTACATAATATACATAATGCCATAATTAATTTACTTACAATTAAAATTAAATAAATGTTTCTGTTATGTAACAGTTCCCCTATATTCAGCTTATCCCCCATACAGCATGAAGATAAAAAATGCCACAATAAAAACCAATAATTGTTAAAAAATATGTAATTGTAAAATTCTGCTTATAAAAATATTTATTAATTTTTAAATCACAATATTTCTAAAGAGATTTTTCTTGTTTGTATTGTTTTTGGCTTTAAAAGATTGTAACTAATAGTCTTGACATTTGAATATCTATTAACATTTACATACTAATACATTACTAGACTTATCTAAGTTGAAATGAAAAAAAATGCTGAATATGCATTTAATAATTCTATAAAAAGAAATAATACTTTGGATATTATTAATGCCATTAATTATTTTCAAGACATAAATGTTACTAATATGTATACCTTATGGTGCAGTGGCACAGTGTCTGATACCACACTTATATACAACAATAATTAGTTTGATTCTCACTCAGTGGAATTAATTAATTACATTTCAACATTCTGGTAAAAGGAATAAGCAGTGTTATGCCTAAAATATATATATTTGGACATTTTTAATTATCATTAATCATGTTTAAGATAAATATAAATATTTATTACTAGGTTAGTTACAAATAAATAGTGTTTACTTTTAAAATGTAAATGTATAAGATAGCACATAAAGAATGAATAAAGTCATTAAAATTTATAGTCTTAAAAAAGTTATGATGTAATAAAATTAATGACAAAAATAATTACTAATAACTTAAGTATGTTTAAGTACTTAAATATGTTTAAGATTTTTATATATTATGTCACTTAATAAATTAAGTATTGGAATTCATAAATATAATGATTGTTAAAATTTTTCAGTTTCATATAGCCTGGAATATAAATTTTCTTTAAGGTTCAGGCTTTGTCCCGCATAAAACAGGGTAAGCATAAGTAAAGGGAACCTATTGTTAAGACACTCCATTCCATAAGCACCATCCATACAATAATTATTTTTAAATAATTTTTGCTGTCTTGTTACCAGAGCAAGGAAATGAAAATAATTAATTTCTGTAAGTGGGAGTTAAACCCACAATATCTCATTTACATATAGACTGACTTGTAAGATTCTTATAAGAATAATTCAAAAGACCTTGTTTTTGAATTAAGAAAATTTATCTTTTAAAGTGAATACTAAAGTCTTATTTCATGAATTGAAATTTCTAGAATACTAACATATTAACCTTCAAATTGCACATAGCACATGTCACAATAATACTTATAATTTCTTTTAATAAAATGTAATAATCACAGCTTACAATGTTTAATTATTTTTATGTCTGAAACAAATTTATATATTTTGAATAAGGACAGTTATATTTGCAAGCTAATAAAATTATATAAATATAAACAATTATAAAAATATTTTAAAAATTTAAACTAAACCTAGTTAAAGATATTTTTTACTTTGGAAAGTTGGCTTGCTAGTAACTATTTATATTTTTTTATGCATTTAAATATTTATCTGTAAAGTTAAATTTTATTTGATTCAATACTCTATATATATAATATTCCTTACTAACCATCAGTATATCTCATATAAAGCCACCTAGATAAAATATTTCACTTTGTAAACAGAGTATTTTTATCTTGTAGATTTGACATTCAGTGAACCAGATGATATTGTTATCATAAAAGCATAAAACTTCTTCAATACATATTAGTCTATACTACACTTTAGAAAAGGGCATACTTTATAAACAAAAAGAAACGTTACCTGAGAAGTATGACTAACATCACAAAAAGTGCAACGAGGGCACCGATCATTATAAATATATTCGGCAAATCTGCCAAAGTCAATCCAGTGGAGCCCATTTTGACTTGGGTTGTATTATCACAAAACAACTAAATAAGCACGACAGCCGCTTGAACTGCACATCGGTTCATTTCACAAATATACAACACAACACTTATCTCCACATCTCGTCAACACAGAAAGTTATATTTTGCTAATTTCGTAAACAATTTGCAGCGAGTGGTTTTACAGTTACTATTGCTCAAGTATAAAACAATAATGCAATACCTCACACCGGGTCTAACCTTGAGTAAAATGGGTTAGTTTATATAATAATTTTATTTTATTATCTATAATAATAATAAAAACATTGATTGAAAGGAAAACAGAGGAGCTCGAGTCGCGGCGCACATTCGCCCCGTGCAACGTAATTTGACAGAATGGAATTGATGTAGCGATGACAGAATAGTGAGGTCGACCGTCGACTGCCGAGCGAGCGATTGCGACTAGCGACTACCGACTAGCATTAATGGAATCATTCGATTTGGTTTATTCTTCACTCACGTGACATTTTTTGTAATAAATATAGTATATTTAAATATTTTTAAGGTAATAAACAATTATTTTAATTACAGAGTTTTGGCACGTGCAGCGTATTCTTTTTGTAACACGTGTATTGTGACAAATGTGCCTTTGTTCTCATATTATATAATTGTTAATTGTGCGCTAAAAAATGGATTACCATTGTTAATATTATTATTAATACCTAGACATGATACTATTTTACTATTATTTGTTGATTAAAATAATAAATGAACATAAAAATATTTTAAGGAAAATATAAGCTAAAAATAGTTAGGAAACAAAATGTATTTTAATTTTACTTTTAGTGGGAAATAGATGAATTACTTATTTTACTATTGAAAAATAACACATTTATTCTGGATCAAAGTCTTTAATTTCTAAACCACCAAATCAGAAAATCATAGTTTTTTAAAATTAAATATCTAGTTTGAAAATTAGGATGTAACACAAAATATGTTTAAAAACAGCATAATAATTTAAAAAAATCGATTAGGTATAGTTATATAGTACATCTCTAAAATTCGGGATCGTCTGAGTGTCAGTGCGCCAGGACTAAACGTACTTCATTGCGTCGAAATGATAAGGCGTAATAGTGATATTATTTTTGGCAACATGTTTCCTACTGAGATATAAAAAAAAGTATTTCTCAATTTCACATATTTTTGTTTGTTTGTTTGTACACACTGCGGTTGTGGGTTCGCTTCGGAATTGGGGGAATGTTTATATTTAAATATAATATGCATTCTTCGTTTCCCAGCTTTAGTATTTGAGGCAAATCGCGGCGTTTGGCCCCGCCATGCAATAAAAAAAGAACATAAATTATCGTTTATTATTAACTTTTCTTTTCCTATGACCTGTCCTACAATAAAATAGTGAAAGTTTCGTGAAGATACATATATAAATTTAAGTAAATATCTATAATACATAGAGTATTCTTATTATTCGTATCACTTATTTTTCTATTATAATACATAGTCGCATTACTTATTTAATTTTAACGATAACTTTCTACGAAATTTACGTTTTATTCGTTAATGCAAATTAACTACTAATCTGTCAAACCAGTACCTGCCTATTATTTATTTATTAGTTCAAATATATTTGGCATTGCAGGTATTTCCCGAATGTTAAAAGGACAGGAAAGTTTCGATCAGTATTTTTATCAAGGATACAGGTGTTAGGTATATATTTAATTTAATTGCTAATAATACGTTCCGTGAAATCAATATTTTTTTATTATTTTTGTATAATCTGAAATATATATTTTTTATTCATTTATATTTTATGGTTAAATGGTTTGAAAAGTCTACTTTTAAAGTATTTACAATATTACAGGTACTTATATTTTGTTGTAATAACCTCCCGGACGTCCAAGGAATCGCTGGTTGGATGTCGTGATGCAGGACATGAGAGCCAATGGTCGCCACTGAGGACGCAAAAGACCGTGCAAAGTGGAGTAGGTTGAGTAGGAAGGCAGACCCTGGCAATAGCCGGGATTAATGCCAGGAGGAAGAAGGAGGAACAAGGCATTTTGTTGTAATAAATATTTCACCGCACATAGAACCCGGGAACCTAGTGTTAAGTACACTCTGTTCCCATTAAGAAGACACATCACATACAAACAACATACAATCTGTCGTGTTTACAATGTGTGATCCTGCGCCATCCACAACTGGCCTCAACTTAACTATGGCATTTCTATAATCTAAATTATTTCAAGGTAATCCTTGAAACAGATATATTGAACCGCCATATAAATGCGTACATAAGTAATAAGTATTATCTCTGTTGTTTAATTCAAACGAATATTTTTCAAAAATAAGAACTGTAATGGCTTTATAATTGATAATAATTATGCATTAATTCAGATCTAGGAAAAACAATTTATCTGGTCTGACAATTAATAATATTAAGAAAACAAATCAACCATTGGAATAAAAAAGTGTCGACCTTAGGTAACCCTTCTGTGCGCAACTTTGTCTCTAATTCTCTGATAATATTTATTCTAATATAAATTGATAACGTTTGTTACTATATTATTCATATAGATAAAACAATACTTACAAGGATATATTTGATATTCATACTATATGTTTGTACTATAGATATTTGTGTAATGTTTTTTACAATTTCTTGGCTCTGGTAATAAGACAACTCGCGGTGTTGTCTTCCGACTTTTAATACAGAACGACTCGAAAATTATACATACAAGGATAGGAAATAAGCAAACTATCTTGGGTTAGTCACGTTCATCGTATAGACAACAACAGAGTCCTTAAACGTCTGCTTGAGTCGGACCCTGATGGTAAGAAATACAAGACCTAGAACAAGACCTAGACCTAGGCTTCAAAAACTGGAAAAGAGCGGCACTTAACAGAGAGGGATGGAGAAAAGCGTTGAACACTCAGTGTTCTAGGTTCCCTCTACCGCTATATACGGAATATATCATGAAGCTAAATCTAAAATGTATTCGGCTGTTCTTACATACAAATACAAAAGAATTAACATCTAAAAAGACAAACTGACATGAAAATTCACATTTATGTTATCGGTAGGGTTGCTGATTAGCCCTCCCACTGCGGTTGTCATGTACACAGGCGAACTTAAACTGTAAACAAACCGAACGATCGATATATTTCCATACTTAAAGTAAAAGCAGAGCAGCTTTCACGGCGTCAACATCTCTTACAAATTATATATTAGAAATAAACAAAAAGGAAACGGGTAAAAAAATAAAGATAGGGACAATAGAGAAAAAAGAAATTACCACAGATTATAATTAAAAAAGAATATATTTAATTGGCAAGAAATGCAAGTTTTCGTATAATATTTCGAATGAATAGTGAAAATAAATATAAAAGTTATTCAGATTTCAAGATTTGGAACAACGTGGCGTCCTGCATGGAGAAATGGTTCGGTGATAAGCGCTTGTGGCTGTTTGGAAATAACCTGCCGCTTCTGCCGAGGAGGTTTGTCATATTGAATTACTTATAATTTCTTTAAAGGCTTTAATTTTTTTTAAATAAATAACTATAATTGTAGTGTTATTTAATTTTTGAGACTTCGTGGCATTATAGGACGTTTACCTGTAAACCCGATAAGTGTGGGTTTGATTCCCATTCAGGGTGACAAAGCGCGGCGTTGAGTTTCGCCACTCTACACAAAATATCTCGAAATTTTGGCGCAAAAAGGAGAAAGGAGCTCTTAACAGTAGATTGGGAACCTTCCCTGAGCTCTATCTACCCTTTTGGAAAAAGCATGAAACTGCTATGCTAATTTAAATAATGAAAATTATTTAATTAGTAAAAGTTGTAAACGACTAATAAAAAGATGTAAATATATTTTAAAATTCTAAATATTTCATTGCTATTTTAATAGGAAACTTCATTTATCTATTTATTTAATTTTTAAGATCTACATTTTATATAATATAATGAAAAATAAAAAACTCTATAGTATATTTTTTATCATTTTTATTCTGCGTAATTACAGCAATTTTACTACCTCTTTTTATACTGAAACGCTCGTTTTATTTGTATATTTTTAATTAAAAACTATATTTTATATAGCACTAGCGATCCGCCCGCGGCTTCAACTGCTTGAATGTAACAATTATTTATTTACTAAACTGAATCGTAAATATTTTAAAATACATATACATATTATGTTTGCATCGCACTTATACGTGACCCCCCCCTTAAATATTTTTTTATTCTGCTTTTTAGTATTTGTTCTTATAGCGGCTACCTGGCATATGCAGAATACAGAATAAAGCTGTGAAAGTTTTTATAATATTAGTATAGATAGATATACTGATATTATAAAATGAAAAAAATTGTTTGGTTGAAGGTAATCTTAAAAAAAATATAAAATATATATTTTTATAACATAATTAAACCATTTAGTTGTACCTAGCAGTTAACTCTGTTTAATAATTAAATGGAATATTAATAGAAAAAAATAAGACTTTCTTTTCTATCTATCTATCTATGTATGTATTACAAAAAGCACTATCTTTCTTATATTAATGTTTATTTAGCAACAGTCGCAAGTACGTGTCGATTAAAATAATTGATATGAAATATTACACATTGCAATTAGTTAATCGTTCATAAGAACCGTTGCAGCACATTTAGTTGATTGAACTGTATTGCTAGTAGGTAGTGTGGGTTCGAATTTTGTACGAAATAGATTTTCAAGAGAAGGTAAAAATAAAAAAAAAGGTATAAAGATATAATTATTCCTTTAATATATATTAAAAAAGTTACATTCTAAAAAATTATTATTTCTTTCATGCAAAAAAGACTTGTATAAATCAATTCAATTCTCATAATATTTTATAAAATATTTTAATGATATTTTTTCAAATTGTGTATTGAATAGCTTAGATATATTTATAAGAAGAATAATATTAAATATTGTTTACCCAACGATTTCCCGCTTGGAATTTACCAATATCCAATTGATTATTTAATTTTTTCATAAGTACGATTATATTATTCTTGTTATTACTTTTTTATTCTATTTAATAACAGTTATATAAATGTTCTAACAATAGAAATAAAAATATTCATAATATATATAAATGGTATTAAGTTACGCCACATAACCTTCAGTAAATGTATTGCATATAATACGAGGTATCTATTAAATATTGGAAAAATAAAAATATTATTTTGCCTTGTAGTTATATGAAGAGCTTTCTAAGAAATCTATTATTTATTTAATGTTGCCCTCGTTATTAAAGAAATTAAAGTAATGGGGAAAGTCATTAGGAAACGTCCCTGATTAGTGATTGAATCCACCACCGTGTTGTCAACGGACAGACATTCTGTCACTGTGCCACATTGGCCTTTAAAACTAACTTTTAAATATTAAATTATAATTAAAATACAAATATAAAAAAGTAGACTATCGTTGTATTTTCCCATAAGAGAATTTTCTAAGAAATCTGGTATTTGAAATGAAAATAATTAATTTCCACACATAGGAATTGAACTCTTAACTGTCATCCTTACGATCTGATATTGTACTGCTGGGCCACTACTCACTTTTAAATATTGACATAATATTATAGAATACTTCTTTTCCAATTGATAGAAGAAGAAAGTAAAAACGTCAGTTAACTGTCACCCATTCGGTTGGGAACAGTTAACTCTACCGTACCGTGAGTTTACCCGTTTTTAACCCACATCCATATAATAATTCAAATTCTTACATAAATTATGGAGAAAAAACATTTTTCTTGTACAATTTGAAAAAACTGATAATTCGTTGGATTAGAGATGAAATTACAGTGACAGCGTGTGCAATATGAAGGGACAGATCGATAGGACCATTGTATCGCCCTACGTGGTATCCGCGAGGTAGGTACTTACTTGATAGTAAAAATGGGGTTGAATATTTTATGTTACTTCCTTTTTTTTTAAGGATAAAGAATGTAAGAGGGGGAAGCCAGTCGTGAGTTCGATTCCCACTCGAGGAAATTAAATATAAGATAGGATACTTAATAAGATACATTATATATATACTCGTAATTCATGATTCAGAATATGGAAAAGGTGAAAATATTTAATATTTAAAAGAAAAATTATTTAAAAGAAAATATTATTTATTTTTTCGCTCTGACAACGAGGCAAAGCGCGTATGCCTAAAGTGCCCCACCACCACTGCCAGCATCTGCCCTGCTATATGCCGTATGCAGCATGAAGCTAAAAAAGCTACCAGAATTGTCTCAAAATGACAATGAAAACTTAGAGCAATATATATTTTTTAAAGCTTCTAGGTGTATCCTGCATACAGCAAGGTAGACAAGTGGTTCTCGACTTTCCACCCAGTTTTCGAGATGTGGAACTCAACGCCGCGCTATGTCAAGTTACCAGAGCGAGAAAATTAAAATTAATATCCCCGAGAACCCAACCCACAATCATAGCGTTTACAGTCAGATACTGTGCTGCTGCCATTAAATATTTATTATAAGTAGATTTTCCTTATTTGTGCAATATTTAAAAGATAAAACAAAAAAAATATATATGAACACCGAACGTACGTTTGACCTCTAAACTTTTAAGTGCTTGTTATTAATAGATGAGAATAGGTATTTTAAGTAAACGTTTTTATTATTGATCCAAGTAAAAATTTTATATTTTTATTTAAGCGTGACAAAAACGTAATGTTTTTGTCAGCATTCGTATTATAAATCCAATCAAAATCAGCTCCACGCTGTATCCCGACGCAACAAGAGAGCCTAGTGTTAACACACTCCGTTCTCTATTTTCTGCCGATTTTTTTTGAGGCATTGCGAGTTGAGTGGTGAAGCCAGGCTTTTTACATCGGTGCCACAGCGAAGAATTGAAATATTAATACATAATAAATAATAACTTCGAGTAGGGATCGAACCCACAACCGTCGCGTTACAGTCTCAAACTATTACTTACTTTTTTTTTCTTTTTTTTAGCTTCAGTCGGAACCGGGGAATCTAGTGTTGAGACATTCTCATTCTCTATTAAAACACTTCTATTCTCTACTTTCTACTGAATTCTTGAGGCATTGCGAGAATAAAGCTAATTAATATTTCTTTGCCCCAACTGGCAATTGAACCCGTTGTTGCGCTTACAGTCGCTCGGTTGTGCCCTTGCACCATGACGGCCTAGCTGGCTATAATTTAATTATTTAGACTAAAATCGTGGTTTAAGATTTTTTGTATATAAATAAATATTTAAGAATTACACAATATAATCTTGTATGCCAACAAAACTCACGCCCATATTGACTCAAAGACTTATATAATTGTAAATATTTTAAGCGTATTTGGATAACGTGTCTATTTATTTCATACATTTTTTTTTGTATTTCGGCTATCGTTAATTTATTTCATTTACATGTGTATAATAAAAAGAAATAACAAAAAAAAGTGTTTCTATGAGAACATTTTGCGTGCATTTTCTATTCTAGTCTTTTATTTCTGGAATTTTAGGGATTTTTTTTTTCAATTTTTTTTTCTATATCCTCGCTCTGGTAACGAGGCAATGCGCGGCGTTGAGTTACGCCGTTCATGACGCACGAATATTAATCGTTTTTAAATGTAGCATTCTAAAAATCTTTTTTGAATAATTTTTCATTATTAATTAATATGGTACTTATATAGATACCTATTATCCTACGTTTTTAGATTTGTTTGTTATATGAAACTAGTTTAGTCGATATACTTTATGGCTTGATGTCTAAAAAATATTTTTAGATTGATATTTTAAATTAAACCCGTCTTATAGAAATAGTTTATGAGTTTTTTAATATGTCATATTTAAAAATATCTAAGGCATAAGGAACTAGTTTGTAAATATCATGTCCGTATTATGTTTTTTATTTGTTAATTATAGCTGAGCTCAGGCGTGGCGTAGAGGCACAGACGTGCGACTTTAAACGTAACTGGTTGTGGGATCCATTCCCACTCGAGAAAATGAATGATTTAATATTTTAACTTCCTGGCTCTGGTAACGAGGAGTGTTGAGTTCGGCGTGAAAGTGGGGAACGGAAGTGTTACTGGGAATGGACTATCTTAACTACGTTCTCAGATTCTCACTGCCTACCCTGCCATGTGCGTGAAAAAAAAAAGAAAAAAATGTCGAGTTGAATTAGGTTGCATGCGAGGTTTCTGGAGCTCTTGGCAGGCTATTGCCGAATGTCGGAGGGCCGGACTCTTCATGCCGACGGCTTTATGTCGGTGTGTTGAGATCCATGGCATTGTACGGTGCACCTGTGTGGGCTGACGCTCTCACCGCTCACAATAAAACCCACTTGCGGAAAGCGCAGCGGGTTATAGCGGTGAAAGCAATTCGAGGTTACCGTACGGTGTGGTGGACGGCGGCTACACTCTTGGCGGGCGATCCGCCTTGGGAGCTGCAGGCGGAAGTGCTTGCTAAAGTTTACACTTTTCGAGCAAGTGAGCGGTCGCGAGGTGAGCAACCATCGGCAGAGGTTATCGCGCGGATCAGGAGAAGAGCGGACGAAGCCCTGATCCGGCGTTGGAGAGAGGACCTGGGGTCACCGGCGGCAGGCCTAGCGACAGTGGAGGCAGTTCGCCCACACTTGGATCGCTGGGTTAAAAGGAGTTTTGGTGTCCTGACGTTCAGACTGGTGCAGGTTCTGACGGGGCACGGTTGTTTCGGTAAGTACCTGCATCAGATTGCACGTCGGGAGATGTCGCCGGTGTGCCACGAGTGTGATGCCTCCGTGGATTCGGCGCATCACACTCTGGCTGAATGCCCCGCTTGGGCCCCACAACGCCATGCCTTGATGGCGGCAGTGGGTAGAGACCTCTCACTGGCCAGTGTGGTAGGGGCTATGCTGGACTGTGAGAGGAACTGGTCTGCAATGGTCTCCTTCTGCGAATCAGTAATCGTATTGAAGGAGGCCGCGGAGCGGGTGCGCGAGTCCAGCTCGAACGCAGACTCGCTCCGCCGCCGTAGGCCAGGGGGTAGAAGAAGGCGGTATGCGCGTCTTCTACTCCCCCTACCCTAGAGGAGCTACCGCGGGAGGGTCAGGTTGATCTTCCTGCAAGGTTATTGCGGATGCCCTAGGGCACCCTGAAAGCGATGATAGCCTGCAAAAGGCGGGCCTTCCACCGAGGCGTCGTAGTAGTATGCGCGAGCGATCCTGCGGCGTCTCATTTTGGTGGAGAGGGTTTCCGCTGGGTTTTAGTGGGTATGATCGGTCTCACCGGTGAGTCCCACAGTACCGCTCATCCGTAAGGCACGCCTTCCGTATGGGCGGTCTGCGTAAATGCATTTCCCGGCGAAAAAAAAAAAAAAGGTTACATGCGAGGGTTAAAATCTTTCTACTAGGGAAAATGTAATTTTAAAAACATTTTCTTTTCCCTGTTTTCGCCAAAATTCAAGATATCTAAAATACACTCTACATATTATATCACAAAATGCGTTAAGTTAATAAAATTGTCAACATAGAATAAATATTTTTTTTAAAGTCAAATAGTATTATTTGAAAAAAATATTATCCTATATCCTTAAGGTATATCAAAGTTTTCAATGCATGGATCAAATTATATTCATTCCTTCCTTCCTTCTCTTTATTCCCAGCTTCACGCTGTATCCCGCACACAGCAGGGTAGGCAGAGAGAATCTTGCGTTAAGACCCTCCGTTCCGCACTTTCCGCCGTATTCTCTCTTCTTCTCTTTATACTTGACCTTAAAAGTTTTTAAGCTGTAAATTATATAAATTTCATATTTTACTGACGATAGTGTGACGCAAATGGAAAATGTATGACTAAACTAAATAAAATGACTGTTATGGGTTTGAACCCCGGGAAATATATTGATGAATACTATTTTTTTCCTTATACATTAGGTGTATTTAGTCTAATGTTTTTATTTCTTAAAAAATATTACTTTTGTAATTTTTTAGTTTTATATGATATTTTTTTTTCAGCTTCATTCTGTATCCCGCACACAGCAGGGTAAGTGGAGGGAACCCAGTGCTAAGACTCGGTTCCCTATTTTCTGCCGAATTCTGGAGGCATTGTGTGTTGAGTGGCGGAACTCAACGCCGCGCTTTGCCGACCACCAGAGCGATGTTGGGTAGACTGATCACCCCTAATTGTAAAAGGGAAAAAAAAATCTTTAAAATTATACACATTGTTTGAACTTACGTATTATCTTATGAAAAGAGTTTCTATAAACTTAAAAATTTACAATTATTATTTTAAAAATTAAAAGAGTTCTCTCTCTTCTCCCAGGTCGCGGGCGAGCAGCCGTGCCATGGAGAGATATGAGAAGCTGGCGAAGCTCGGCGAGGGCTCCTACGGCCTGGTGTACAAGTGCCGCAACAGGGACTCCGGGGAGATAGTCGCCATAAAGAAGTTTGTGGAGAACGAGGACGATCCGTTGATACGGAAAATTGCGCTCAGGGAGATTCGTATGTTGAAGGTTTGTGTTGGAATTTTTTTAGTTTTTCATTTAGGGCTAGATTCTATATCTATATAGATTTTATGTCTATTATAGAATATCGTTATGTGGCTTGAACTGTAAATCATTTTAATATAATCATTCTCCCGAGAGGAAATTGAACCTATTAATATAATTATTATATCAAAAGAGATTAAAACGCTGTCCTGCTTCGCATATTTTTTACAGCTTCACGAAACTGGGAACCTAGGAATATATTGTTAAGACACTCCGCTCGTTCCTATTAACATCTCTTTTTCACTTTCTGCCGGTTTGGTTGCGCTTACTACCTAAATATTTTTTTAATAAATATTTCCCAAAATAAAACTTGAACCTACAATCCTTACATTTTATGAATAATATCCAAGCTACAACCACAATGGTGTCAATTTAAAATATACATATTACAAAGTAAACAAACGTGCAGACACATTCCCATAATAAGATAAATGGCACAATTAATCAAAAGAATATATTATATTTCCTTAATAAACAATGACATAGTATGAGTATCGTGAAATCGATTATACTGGGTGTCCCAAGAGTCAACGATAAAACGAAAACAGGTGATAGACCAAGTCGTGACAGTTATGAGAAAAATATAAAAAAAAATCTGTGTATGTATTTTTCATATTATATTGATTTAAAAAAGTATCGAAAAAACCGACACCCTGTGATGATTTTTCAAGTCCTAAGACTACAAATATTACTCTTTTTTCTTTTTTTTCTGTAATGTAATCATGAGTAACCCTTCTATGAATTACAGTTTAAGATTGAAACATACCTGCATCGGTTTTCTGTAAAATGCCGTGTTTTTGCCAAACATTAAATTCAAAATATTTAGTACACCCAACTTTAACCGAGTGTACTATAAAAAAAATCTACTACACTGTTTTTGCAAGTAACTTTAAAAGTTGGCGCATTTTATCTGGATTCCGATACCTCCAGACTCGTGCAAGACAGATCCAAGGTACCTGAACTTTTCCAACTTAGGGGATAGCCCAGGACTTATAAGGACAGTGCTCGAGTCCGGGCTCTCGAAGGCCATATACTCGGTCTTTGGACACATTGCCAATATGCATTTCATTCTTGGAGAATGGTTATGTAACGCAAATGCTGCAGCTAGAATGTATCGGAAAAGATACCAAAAAGCTGAACGTCATCCCGATTATCGTGTATTTCGATTTTTCTCTCTTCAACAAAGAAGTAATCCAGCAAGTATTGTACCATTTTGGAATCCAGATTAAATACGCCACCTTTTAAAGTTACTTGCAAAAACAGTGTACTACATTTTTTTTATAGTACAGTCGGTTAAAGTTAGGTGTGGTAAATATTTTGAATTTAATGTTTGGCAAAAACACGGCATTTTACTGAAAACCGATGCAGGTATGTTTCAATCTTAAACTGTAATTCATAGAACGGTTACTCATGATTACATTACAGAAAAAAAAATGAAAAAAGAGTAATATTTGTAGTCTTAGGACTTGAAAAATCATCACAGGGTGTCGGTTTTTCCGATATTTTTTTAAATCAATATAATATGAAAAATACATGACACAGTTTTTTTTTATATTTTTCTCATAGCTGTCACGACTTGGTCTATCACCTGTTTTCGTTTTATCGTTGACTCCTGGGACACCCTGTATATGAATAATATCCAAGCTACAATTGCAATAGTGTCAATTTAAAATATACATATTACAAAGTAAACAAACATACAGACACATTCCCATAATAATAATAATAAATGGCACAATTAATCAAAAGAATATATATATATTTCCTTAATAAACAACGACATAGTATGAGTATCGTGAAATCGATTATATATGAATAATATCCAAGCTACAATTGCAATGGTGTCAATTTAAAATATACATATTACAAAGTAAACAAACATACATACACATTCCCATAATAAGATATATGGCACAATTAATCAAAAGAATATACTCGTATATGTATTTCCTTAATAAACAACGACATAGTATGAGTATCGTGAAATCGATTATATATATTTTTCATGTAGCTGATGATGATTTAAATGTCAAACGTCCATTATCTCATTGTTTCGTGAAGGAAGCTGACGTCTTCCTCGATTGACTTTTCAAGGGTAAAGATTCTTTGTGAAAGTGCGTCACCAGAGTTGGTCTCTTGTCTTTTGTTGTATTGAATGACGTTATTTTTTTTTGGTCAGTCATGGCCCAATGGTACAAGCGTGTGACTGTAAACGTGATAGGCTGTGGGTTCAAATTTTCTTCGAGAAATTAAATATTCATTATTTTCATTTCTTGGATTTGGTAGCGAGTCGTTCAGTTTCGCCATCCGACTCGCAATAGCTCGAGAATTCGGTAGAAAATGGGAAACGTAAGTGTCTTAGTCACTAGGTTCCCACGTTCCCACTAGGATAT
The DNA here is from genome assembly GCA_000313835.2 of Heliconius melpomene melpomene. Classification (NCBI taxonomy): domain Eukaryota; kingdom Metazoa; phylum Arthropoda; class Insecta; order Lepidoptera; family Nymphalidae; genus Heliconius; species Heliconius melpomene. The sequence goes on along the minus strand of HE671114.1, from coordinate 155,110 downwards.
TTTTGGGGCCACGAACGGAATTAGAATTTCGTGCTCAAATCCCGAAAATAACACGGTAGGCAGAGGGATCATGTTAAAAATAGTGTTACGTGAACGAGGAAATAAAATATTAAATATTTCATTGTCACTACTGGGAATCGAATCCTTAACGCGACAGTGTGCTTACAGTAGCACGCTTGTGCTCTTGTAATAATAATAATAAAAATCTTTATTTCCACAAAAGGAAGTAACTACGTTAACAACAAAGCGTTACATGAGAGAGGCTTGTACAAGTTACACAGTATAAAATGGTTCCCTACCCCCTAAGCTAGGAACAAACCTGTATTATTATAGAAAAATATAAAAGGGGGAAAAGTATATTTGTATATAAAAGAGTTGAATACCACAATCCTATAAAAATATTTTTCCGGCATACGGCCCGAGTTCACGCGAAGCGAACCACGAGCCACGAGCAATGTAAAGAACGAGTGTAATGTTTTGTTGTTGTTTCAGAACCTGAAACATCCGAACCTCGTTAATTTGATCGAAGTTTTCCGAAGAAAGCGCAAACTTCACCTCGTGTTCGAGTACTGCGACCACACCGTGCTGCACGAGCTGGAGAAATATCCATCTGTAAGTTTTAGTTCTTGGTATACGAGTATGTGTACTGTAAACAAAAACAAAAAAAAACCAAAGCAAATCGGGTTCATGCTGTAGAAATGTCTTCAAGCTATCTGAGTAGCAGTGTTAAGATACTCTGTTCCCCTCTTTCCGCCGAATTCTGGAGGTATTGCGTGTTGAGTGGCGGAACTCAATGCTGCACTTTTCCTGCATACTAGAGCGAGGAAATGAATGTCACTTTATCTTCACAATATGTTTTTGCAACTGTTTCATCACTCATTTGCTCCACGTGACCAAACCAACTGAGCACGTTCTTCATATATGGATTCAATCAGCTAACAGTTCCTAGCTACCACATCATGGTCATACGAATAGAACGCATCTTCACCGCATTCATCATTTCAGTATAGCAGTTAAGGGCTATTCGAACTTCGTTATCTGTCTGTCCTTTCATTTTTTATTTTTTAATTAAGTTTCAGACTTTACCCTGCACATATTTTATAGACAGAGAACCGAGTGTATAAAATATTCCGATCACCTCTTTTTGACAGAATTCGAGGCATTGTTGTTGAGTTACGAAACTCAACGCCGCGCGTTACTCTCTTTCTTCTTTCTTCTTTACATCGAAGAAATTATATTTTGTTCTCATTCTACCTACTACTAGACAGACACTGCTCTATTGCGATATCTACTCTATAATTTTATTTCGAGACATTCCTTTATAATATTTAAAATTCCTCGTTTCATTATCTTAAGTACCTATTTTATTTTAATTACTCAGCATAAACTTATAAAAAGGTTAATTTTTGAATGTAACCTTAGGAAATAAATAGAAAAATGTCAACTTAGATATCGTGGATATGAGGAAAAGCAAAAACGCGTTTTTTATCCAACTTTGAAAGACAAGCAAAAACTTTGAAACGGCAAAAAGCTGAGGTAATGACATTATGTACTTGTAAGAAATTCAAGTGAATTTCTTATTATAATACATATTAAATACTAGCAACCCGCCCGCGGCTTCGCCTGCGTGAACTACGTTATTATTAATTTCTGTCTCCATGAGTACCTACGTCCTTTAAGTGACAAGTTCATGCAAAATTTGAGACTCCTAGCATTTGTAGTAACGAAGTGTCATATAAACTATCAACCCCCAAAACAACGACGACGACAACGACCTTTCGATTTTATATATATAGATTATAATATATCGGTAGATACCAATTCATTTTATGTATTTGCACAGTTTTAATAATACTTAAATTCTAACAGACGTCCCTGAGTATAACCGTAATAACAATAAATTAGAATTGGTCATATACCTACCCAGAATTGCAGCTCCACTATTGCATAAAAACTGGTTAGATTCCAACACCATCAGCCGACCGTTTCGATTGCACGTGTTCTACCATCACGTGAGTGTCTTGTGAGGTCACTACTGCTATATTATGGGGCGCAAGCGTGCGACTATAAACGCTATAGTAGTAGGTTCGATTCTCATTCGGAGACTTAAATATTTAATATTATTGCCAATCGCCGTATGGTAACGAGGCAAAGCGCGACGTTGAGTTCAGCCACACAATAAACAATGTCTCGTAGGTGGCTAGGGTATTACATATTTTTGATATTCGGGCTTTTAAACAACAAAGCTTTCTTCAAATTCTGTCCAGCAGCACTTGCGTAAAACTTAAACAACAAACAGACAAAAAATACAATAGTATACAAAGATTTTTTTTCAGCTTCACGCTGTATCCCGCACACAGCAGAGTAGGCAGAGGGAACCTAGTGTTAAGACGCTTCTTTCCCCACTTTCTACCGAATTATGGAGGCATTGCGTGTTGAGTGGCAGAACTCATCTCCGTGCTTTGTCTTGCCTACCCTGCTGTGTGAAACTGATTTAAATATAATTTTATTTGAACAAAATTTATTTGAAATAACTAAAAATCCCTACAAAGTACGCAAAATATTGTTACAAGGTATATTTCGTTGTACAATCTCGATCTCGAGGCACGAGGGCGCGACAGCAGCTTGCCCAATTATTTACCAGCAACGCGTGTTTGGTTCCAGTAGACTGACACCAGTTACTACTGAGTACCTGAGCCTATCGAAATGGGAGTAAGGTTTCCATTAAAATTGAGTATATTACCTTCATTTCGTATTTGTATACCTTTTAGGGTTCCGTACCTTTTTTAAAAAAGAAAAAAGGGTCCGTCATAGAATCGTAAATATCTCATTGTTTGCGTTGTTTTAGGAATTTGGGAATATGTTCTGTAAATAATCGTCTAAGCATCAGCCTTTCATTAGCAATGTAATGGATTTTTTCTATGACTAGCGGCTTCGCCCGCATACCACCAATAATACTTTTATTATGCCCCATTTGCCAACGCAACTTAACGTCGCAATATGTAAATAAAGTTTATATTTTGAGCGGAAATGGAATTCTTAATGATCACATCCAATTAAGCACTTGATTTAAAATATGAAATGTAAAAAATAATATTATTTTTATATGAAAATAAAAAATAACTCGACTCTCAGTTGCAATTTTTGATAAAATCTTAACGATTACTTCTATTTCGTTTAACGACCTCTAGCAATCGTTGATTTGTTTTTTTGGTAGGATGCTTGTTGTAATATACAAAGATAAAAGTTAAGATATCTATCTAAATTAGAATATGAATATGTCGCCCTCAAAGAGGATTTTTTTCGTTTACGTCTTATTCTCAGTATGTCTTGCAAATAGTTGTAGCTTTCTAAGGGAACCTAGTGTTAAGACAATTCGTTTCCCATTTTTCATAAAATTTTACAAAATTTGCGTGCTAAGCGGCTGAACTCAACGCTACGCTACGCTCAATTAAAGCAGTAGAAGGAAAATAATTTAAATCTATACATATAAAATCAAAAAGTCACTCACTCATCACGAAATCTCAGAAACTACATGTGCTAGGAATCTCAAATTTTGAATAGGTGTTATTTATAAGACGTAGGTGCTCGCTAAGACGGGAATTTGCAATATTCGACTTCTAAGGGGTTGTTTTTGGGGTTGAAAGTTTCTATGAAACTGCGTTACTACAAATGCTAGAAGTCTCAAATTTTGCAACGTCCTATAAGTGACGTACTTGCAGGACGTAGGTACTCATGGAGACAGAAATTAATAATAACGTAGTTCACGCAGGCAAAGCCGTGGGCGGGCCGCTAGTATAATATAATAATTTTTCAAAATGGTAATCAAATTCACAATTATTCCGTTTACACTCACACTCTGCACCACTGCGCAACGTGGCCTTTTTTATTATATTAAACTGAAGAAATTAAATTTCTTCTAGCCCAAGCTTTACAAGTTCTTCACCTTTGCCCTTTTACCCAAGGACGTCAGTACGCTCCTTTAGGTACTTTAAACACCACGGCTGAAGTAAAATGTACCCTATTTAACAATCTGATTTAGTTAGTTATTACAAAAGGTAATTTATCCATTATAGTTAAAATTAAGATCTGATCTCCACACACAAGACACGTGATTGTTATGTTAGGGCGACAGGTTGTGAGTTCGATTTCCGCTCGGGGAAAGTAAATATTTTATATTTGTATTTCATCGCTCTGGTAACAAATGAAGGCATAGCGTTAAGTTCCGCCACTCAAATACGCCTCCAGAATTTGGCGGTGAGTGGTCAACGGGGTATCTTAATGGGATCGAAATGTCTTAACAGTAGGTTCCCTCTGTCTACCCTAGTATGTGCGGGATACAGTGTGGAACTGAAAAAAAAAGAATTCGTACTTATGTATAACCTTATGAGTCCTACAGTATATTCAACAATTATTTAATAGCCGCAATAATGACTCTGAGTCATTAATATTTTTAGAATATTTAATCATTATAAATGTATTGTTACTAAAATATTAACTACTAAATAGCTTGGAAATACCTCGAAGTTTTTTCCAGCACATCAGTTTGTGTAGAGAGTACTACACTAGTTATAAGATTTGAGACTCTCCGTTCCCCATTTTCTACTCAATTTTGTTTATAAGAGTGGAGGAATAAAATTAATTTAAATTCAAATATTTCGCCGGAGCAGGAATCGAATACACAACCTTTGCGCTTACAGTTACATGTTAGAAATAAATATATAGTTTATGTAAGACAATAAACAAATGATGACATCTAAGATCGGACACAGACGAATGTGTAAATATTTCATTATATTCTTTGCCAATACCTAGCAGTGTAGAGGTAGTGGGTGACCTCGGTAGTTAGTGCCGCTGCCGGTAGTTTTCGTAAATATTTCTAAACGGCGGGACTGTCTTACGCTTACATATACTCCATTTATATATATGGAGTTTTTAAATGGTCTTGTTATCTATATATATAAAAGGACTTGTCCTCACTGACTGAGGTAAGACGCACGCACAGCCGTAACCGCTGATGGTGGAAACGTGAAATTTGGACAAAAGTTTACTTTCGTAATCTGGACATCCACTAAGAAGGGATTTTGAAAAATTTTAACCCTAAAGGGGTGAAATAGGGGTTCAAAGTTTGTATGGAAAAAAATTTAAATCGGCACCGATTTTTATAAAATTTGAAATTTAGATTTTTAAAAGTATTTAATTGAACACGTGTTTCATCGTTTTCTAGAATTCTCTCCCAAAGGTGCAAATAAGGGGTTGAAAGTTTGTATAGGTTTTTTTAAATCGTTACTACCTAATTTT
>HE671114.1:107368-149709 GCA_000313835.2 Heliconius melpomene melpomene | reverse complement strand
TTTAAATCGTCACCAATTTTTATAAAATTTGAAATTCAGACTCTTAAACGTATATAACTAAACACATGTTTCATGGTTTTCTAGAATTCACCCCCTAAGGGTGCAAATAAGGGGTTGAAAGTTTGTATGGGAAAATTCTTAAATCGCCACCGATTTTTATAAAATTTGAAATTTAGACTCTTAAAAATATTTCATTGAACACATGTTTCATGGGTTATTAGAATTCACCCTTAAATACGCAAGCGAAGCTGCACGCGTCCGCTAACTCTTAACGGATCGTTGTCTGTACTACATGGAAGATATATACAAAAAAATGTTATGTTATTGGCATTTAATAAACTAATAGAACCAAAAACAATGTTTTATAAAGGTTTTGTCTGTTGATCTGTTTGTCTGTGCGTTGGTTCACGCTAATCTTAGAAATGGCTTACACTTTCGGATTTAGTTGCAGTTTTCACTATTCTATTTTTTCAAGCTTCCCTTAACATTTTGTTTATTTAAATAGATTTATCAAAAGAGGTTGTACCGTAAAGAAGGTTGTGGTACTTGATCCCGCGCCTCTTAGAAACCGTTCAAGAGGCCGGGGTGCAAATCCCGTTTTTATACGATTATACGACAGAAAAGGTTTTTTCAGATTAAAATTGAGGCAGTAGTTCCTGAGATAAACACGTTCTACCAGGATTTTTGTAGCTTTTATTATGTAAATGTTATAATATAGGAACTGAGCGATACGACGTGCAGTATTAAAAAACAAAGAAAAAATATATTTTATAAAAATCGATAGTTTCGTCTTTTAATTCACGAAGTTTAATATTGATCAAAGAAATCGCGTGTTTTGCTTACAAGTCGCAAAAAGGAGTACCAGTTTATTTTGTTCTCATTACATTCGCCTTATATGGTATTCGAGACTGTTCGACTTCATTATTCGCAAACAGCACGGTCAAGGTCTTTAAAGTTAAAAAAGGAAAGAAAATTTAAATAGAATCAATAAAAATTAAAGTTTTTTTTAATTTCGTGCTAAATCCCGCATAGAGCGGGGCAGCCAGAAAAAACCTAGTGTCAAGACACTATTAAACTTACCAATATTGTATGTGGTTGTTTGTTAGCTCTATTTTTTTTGGTTTTTTTCCAAAAAAAAAAAACATTATATTTACTCTTAATTTTTAGAAACAAACGTCTTTTTGAGGCCTATCATGGCACAAGGCGTGTGTCTGTAAACAAGACAGATAGTGGGTTCGATTCCCGCTCAAGTAAATGTAATATTTAATATTTTCATTTCTTCGCTCCGGCTCTAAGTGCGGCGTTTAATTGCGTCACTCAACAGGCAATACCTCAAGAATAGGTTAGTATAAAAAAACATTTAACCATAATAATAAGATACCTATTGATTCCACACAGGGTTGTCCAGAGCTGCTGTCCAAACAGATTATCTGGCAGACCCTCCAAGGCGTCGCGTACTGCCACCGACACAACTGCATACATCGCGACGTGAAGCCGGAGAACATCCTGCTGACCAGCGATGGGGTGGTCAAGCTGTGTGACTTTGGATTCGCCAGGATGATCAGTGCGTATAAATTATATCTATATTTAAAATTAAAATCTCCCGTACACAGCAGGGTGCAGAGGGAACATTGTGTTGAGACACTCTGTTACCCACTTTCTGCTGAATTCTGGAGGCATTGCATCTTGAGTAGCGGAACTGAATATGTAATCCGAATAAAGATAATTATAATTTGACCAGGTGGAAGCTGTTCCTCAGAATACTCTGTCCATACAATGATCCCATTCGGTGTTGATGTCCGAAGACGAGCTAGTAACTTTTTATTTTAATTTATTTTATTAAACATAGGTATATAGATATTTAATTATTTATTAGAGTACCTATTAGGAACATATAGTATTTTATGATTAAATAATTTAATATTTTTGTTTAGTATTATAATTTGTTAATTTGTAGTTTTCCTTTTTACAAGCGATTTGGATTTTGGTTGTGGGTTTGATTCCCATGCGGGGGAATGCAAAATGTAATATTTTCGTTTTTTAGCTGTTGTACCTAATGAGATAAAGCGAGAAATTGGCGAAAAGGAAGTTTCTTAATAGATAACGAAATATCTTAACACCAGGTTCCCAGTTTCCCCCAGCGCACCCTGTCTTGTGCAGGGTACAGCTTTAAGCTAAAAAAATATGTTTTATATATTGCGTGATATCGTTATTCGTATGGTTCAAGGTATCTTTGTTATCGTAATCATGTCATGTCATTACCATAGTTTAATATACGATTGGTAGCGTTTAGTTATTTTGTCGAGTGGGATGGAAGTGGAGTGGAGTGGAACACTTTTATCGTCTTGTTTGTCTTTCCGTATTATTCTAGATTTGCCACTTGACCAATTAATTTTAAAAAATAAAAAAAAAATTTTGAAAGAGCAGCTGTAGAGTTTCTTGTAGGTCCTTTTCAGCACAGTTGCCTTCCAAGCCATAAAAAATATTTCATTTTCGATAAACGATAAAAAATATTTTATTTTCGATTCTTTTTCTTTTTACTCTATCCACTCCATTAGAAAATAAATTAACAGAAAATTAATGTTTATTTACATTAACTTAAATAAATTCAAACAAGTTTGAATTAATTTAAGTTAATGTAAATAAACATTAATAGTAGTTGTAGTTTGCAAGCTGTTATTTTGGTTCTTTTTCTTTGTCATTGTTATTATCTCAGCTGCTAAAGGTGAAAAAGGAGAACCTGTCCAAAACCAGATTAGCGCTTCGTGAACGTTTACTGCGCGCATATTTTTTTAAATGTTAATTTAAGTATTTTATTTAAAGACATCCAAAAAGTTCGTTAAAAATTGTATGCATTTCTATTTATATAAAACTTTTTTTAAACGTAATATGTTTTTTACGTGGCATATTAAGAAATAGTTTAAACTTTAAGTGTCATTTAAATCCTGAAATCTGGCTTCCCTTCTTTTTATATGTAACTCTCAGTATGTACCTAACTGATATAACTCCGTCCGCATCTATGTTTACGTGAACTATAAAATAGATATAAAATGTAGCTTTATCGTGTTCCCGCAGGAATTTTGACAATTCGTCTCTTAGTGCTCCCGCATACTTCTCTACTTCAGAATTTCAGAATTTCAACTTCAAAATTTGAATTCAAACTCGAGAATTCTGTGTATGGGTACGAATGTTTTAACACTAGGGAAACGTTTCTAGATGCTACGTCATAAAGCGTGAATCTGAAAACATTTTATTCAAAATATTCTTTATTGAAATGGAATTTCACAAGCACTTTTGAATAGTCCAATGAACATAAAGCTACCACTGGCGTAAAAGGCAGTTCTGCTGAGAAGAGCCGGCGAAAAGCTCAACAGTGACTCTTTTCAATATTGAAGTTACATTAGTACCTATAGGTGTTTTATACCGAAAATGAGAAACCAGAGCATCACAAGAGCAAAAAAAGACGAGAGAAAAGAGCGGGAGGAGCTAATATGATGTTCTTCTTGACCTGGAATTTAAAGCTAATTTAAATGTTACTATTAAACTAGTAATCTACTCGTATTTAGATGTATATAGCGATAGCTATCCGGGTTAGCTTATCAGCAATCGGCCCTGTTCTTGTAATGGTTCAATGGCTTCAAAGTAGGTGCTTTATGATATAAGGAATTATGGTATCGTTTTATAAATTATGGTTTAATACAAATTTTTAGTTTAGTTCTGACACCTACCAAAATAATAAATGCAATATCTCGATAATATTGTGGTGAGTGGAGAACTGAGTGATATATGTGTTTTTAACATTAGGTTCCCTATACGTAACAGAGTCGGTATAGGGAACCTAGTTAATATATTTGCAGCATACAACGTGAAGAAAAATTACATTTTAGTTTAGTTTCAGTTCCTCTAATTGTTGCCAATTTAAAACCATTAATGTATAAAAAATCGAAATGAAAAGTTTTCATTTAAATGAAAACATTTAAAAAATCACTAGTTAATGTTTAATTCGAAATGAAGTCATTTACTAAGGCTCGTAATCATAAATCGCATTCTAGTCTGAGATCGATCTTAAGATTTCGATCCGTTTTTATTCATATATATGTAATTAATGAATGAGAAAGACATGTGTGTTGACGAACGCAACGACGCAACACGAAGTGTTGACTATTGAGTTAAATTGTCTAAAATCCTAGATGATATAAATAATATTACAAAACTTGAAACGAAGCTTAGATAAAACCAGTCAAGCCACAGCTAGCTATTTTGAAGTATGAGGCAATCTAAAAGCTGGTACTTTGAGATGATTGCAAAATTGACATTTGAACGTGGTTATAGAACAGTTGGATCGGTGTCACGGGCGTTCGCACTACGATATGATTGGGCTTGCTTTACACTTAATTAATACGTTTAAACATCCCTCTTGAACATGAGGAGGACGGAGTGTTTTAGCTCTAGAAGTAATTGTAATAGTGGAGAAGAATCATCTATAAATCCCAACATCTTTCCTCCCTTCATAATCCCTTTTAATTGATTTTTTCAAATAGCTTTCAGAATCAATTTATAATATAATTGTAGGTTACATATCTATTTATATTAAGTATTGCTATGTCCACTGTATAATTACTCATGAACAAATGGACGTTTAAATCTTGATTCGTCAAACTATCATCATTAGTAAGTGACTGTGTAGACTGCTAATTGATGACTGTGGGTCAATTAATGTTTTGTAGACATGTTCAAAGTGATTCATTCAATATATAACCTATTATTTGAGGACTATTATTGAATGACATCATCGTCATCATGATCATTATCGACATTTTGAGGACGTCTTGGTGCAGCCGTATAGGGTCTGATTGTAAACGTGACGGTTGCGGGTTCAGTTTCCACTCGGGGAAATAACTTGAATTCCGGTTCTCACTGCTATACAACTCACTCGTTCGTTGGACGTGTCCAAACCAGCTGTGCACGTTTTTCTTTCTTTTCACCGTGACATCCTCGCCAGTACTATCCTACTATATAAGGAAAAGCGTGAAGCTGTGAAGATTAAGATTATTATTGCGCGTAGCAGATAAAATCTAGAGTCAACACTCCCCGTCTTCCATTTTTCGACTAAATTCGAGACATTTCCTGTTGTGAGTGCCTAGCTAGCTAAAATTAAAAAGGTTGAAACGTATTTGCTTTCTTCTATCATATTTATAGCCAAGAGTTCCGCAGCCTTGGCATTAGCCAAGGTCAGTGCTGGTTCTAACCTAATGAAGGAAATTACTAACGTGACTTGCGATCCTATAATGGCAAAGTATTTTTAGCTTTCTCGTATATAAGTAGAGCTAGAGCCTTTATACAGTAAGATATTGGATAAAACTTTGACGTCATTTTGACGCAGTTGATTGTTCAAGGTAGTTTTTAGTTCAAATTTTACTAAAGTTAGTATTTGTAATATAGAAGCGGATAAAAGGACCTGTAACTATTAGTATTGTAGTGTATTCAAAACCGACACAAAATATTTTTTGTAATATTAATGGGGAACGGGAGTGTTCTAGTGGGAACGGAGTATTTTAACACTAGGTTCCTTTTATGTCGCCGGCTATATGCGGCAATTAGATTTTCAACCAATCTTACCTGGTCTTTCACACAACATGTCCAGGTCCTGGCGAGAGCTACACAGACTACGTGGCGACGAGGTGGTACCGTGCCCCCGAGCTGCTCGTCGGTGACACCATGTACAGTACGCCGGTGGACGTTTGGGCTATTGGTTTGTATATCATTAAAGTCTTTTATTCTAGCCTATAGAGAATAATACATTACAATTTAATTTTTAGATCAAATTTGACATTACATTGATTTGGTCGAAAATAAGACTTATTTATTGTTAGACTTAAAGCAATATTTAAATTAAATGTTCTACAACGTTGGTTATTTTCAGTTAATTTATATTTTTAACATTTATTACAAAGATATTTTTCCTAGAATAAAATAGTAATAAAGAGGCCAGCGCGGTGTTGAGTTCCCCCAGTCAACACACAAAAATTAGTCTCTTCACACTAGGTTCCTATGTTCCCTCTGCCTATCCTGATATGTGCGAGATGTAGCGTGAAGATAAAAAAAGTAGTATAAACTAAAGCATTATTAATTTCCAGGTTGTGTATTCGCGGAACTTTTGTCGAGCGAAGCGCTGTGGCCAGGCAAGAGCGATCTGGACCAATTGTATCTCATCCGAAAAACTCTTGGAGACCTTTTACCCAGGCATATGACGATATTCTCTCAGAATTCGTTTTTTCAGGTATTTTAAATTTACATCTTTAATGGAAATAATACCTACTTACTCCTTATTTTGACATTTCGACTTTTTTGAGGCCACACTTAGGGGCTGCAAAAGTGCGCTGCAAAATCGACTGGTTGTGGGTTCGATCCCCACTCGAGGAAGTGAAATATTTATTTAAAATGTATTCTTTGCTCTGTATCGAGGCGGAGCGTTGAGTTTCGCTACGCTACACGCAATGTCTCCAGAATTCGGCGGAAAGTGAGGAACGGAGTGACTTAGCACTTGGTTCCCTCTGCCTATCCCGCTGTGAGAAGCTAATTTAATTTTTTTTTAATACATCCATTAAAAAATTATTAGGGCATGGCGTTGCCGGAACCAACAACGTTAGAGCCCCTAGAAAAAAAGATACCGCAACGATACACTCACAACGAATTGGTATTGGACTTTTTAAAGGTAAGAAATTAAAATATACTATAATTTATGAAGTGTTAGATTAAATAATTATTATTTTAATGATTAAGAATATCCATCACATCCAAATAATGATAGTGACTTTATGATAGGTACTGTGGTATATACCTACCTACAGTAGCTTTGTTTGGATGGTCTAGAAAACGTCAAATCTCGTTTTTTTCTTTCTCGTGTTAAAATTCGTATTGCAGTCCCTTGTCTTTGGGCTACTAAACGAAATAGTTTACAGTTTTTTTAAACTTAATTTTTTATCAAAAAGCCTATTCTAAGATTGTATGTTAATTTTTATAGTGTATCTATTAACGACATGTTTTCCAGAAATGCCTCGATAAGGACCCCATGATGAGGTGGACGTGCGAACAGTTATTGCGACATCCGATCTTCGAAAATTTCTTATTCACCGTACCTCAGTCCGATCACGAGGATTTTGAAAAGGCGAGACGAACTCAGGTAAAGAAATATTTTTTTTTTAAGCTTTACGCTGTATCCCGCACATAGAAGGGAAGGCAAAGGGGGCCTGGCGTTAAAACACTCTGCTCCCATTAAAACACTTCCACCATCGCCACTGTTCCCGTCAGCCCGCCAAATTTTGAAGAAGATCATCCTACCCTGAGCATAACAAAAGCAAAGGAAATCTGGGAACATAGTATTAAGATACTTCCATTCCCCTATTACCGTCAAATTCTGAAAGGCATTGCGTGTTGCTCGTGCGCCACTGATGACCTCCCTGATGATTCCCACATAATTAATTAATAATAATCATAAAACTGTAGCAAGAATACGTAGAACAAAGTCAAGATGCGGAAGACGTATCGAATGTCACCGACACCACCATTTCAAAGAAGAGTAAAAAGAAGTGATATGTATAATTGCAATATTAATGTTTCAGGTGATTTTTAAATTTGAAATTTAATTTTTATACAGTATTATAAGCAGATGTATAATATAAAAAAATATTGTAATCATTTAGGTAAGTGTTGCTTTTCAAAATTACTTTGTTAACAAAAGAAGTCCAGTCTGACTGAATATTTCAGAAATATATTTATTGTCTTAAAAAAGAGATATAAAAACGTTGGTAAACATTGTTAGCAATGTATTCGTGTAATAAAGAAAGTAATTAGCATTAGGAGTAGGAACTATTAAAACTATATTATAAGTAGAAGTCTAAAACGGTAGGTCCATATAGAAAATGAAGTCATGTAGAGAAAGACCTATTTAATTGTAGTTAAATGTAACCGAAACTTTGGAAAAAATTTAATAGTGTAATTCTAGACATTAGCATTATTTACCTGTCTGGAAAATAATCTAAATAGAAAATGAAAATTCGGAGAAAAGTGTTTTGCTTTTTTTAGCGTAGGAACCTTGCAAAACAAAGGCTCTGAGAAATTAAAAAAAAAATACTGTTTAAAGCAACAGTCCAGCCCCCAGAAAATATTTTTTCGTATTTACGACCTTTGCCTATCCAAAAAATATCTTTAAAAACGATAAGTTCCACGAAGGCATAGACTTCCACATAAGCCAACCAAATCCATGATTAGAACCTGCGGTTCAGGTACAATCACGGTATGTATCCGATAACATCGCATTGCAACTAATTTGCATATGGCAAAGCCATATCGTGGCTGCTAATATATCAGGGCTTGAAAAGGTCAACACCTGTTCACCTGTGAAAGGTCAGGTTGGATTCGTTGAATTGGAAACGTATGGGTTATTGCAGGTTTAGACAGGCAATTTGAGGTGTTTCTTTATTTTTTAGATTGAACCTGGAAACCTAGTATAGACACTACGTATCAAAGGCGGAATTGCTTGTTGTGTTATAACTTATAAAATGAAGGTTTTCCAAATACTTTTAAATAAAAAATATTCTAACGTAGAATTAATAATATTTAATCGTGTGAGGCTACTCCATATAGCACACAATAAGGGAATAGTGAAAAACTGAATGATTTATTAGGTACAATTTTTTTTCGGAATTCACTAATCAAAATTATTTCACAGATTTATAATTAATATAAATTTCTTATTCTATATATCTACAGGTACAGTCATCCCCAATGCTGCCACAATTAATAGTGACGGAACGTTCACAGCCAAAGAAGAAATCCGATCTGGACGTCCGCGGCCACCTTCCCACCATATGACTAGCGCCGCCCGCGAGACAGCGGTTATAATATTAGGCTTTTCTATTATTTATGTACAAGTTTAATCTGGACCTACATGTTTATAAATTATTATACTAAGTAATTAGAGACTTTAGAGTGATGGCCGTGGATTCTTTTTTTTTAGGTTTGCGCTGTATCCCGCACGTAGCGGGACAGGCAAAGGGAACCTGGAAACCTCAAGTTAAAAAAACATTTCTGTTGTCCACTTTCCGCCGAATTCTGAGACATTGGGTGGTGACTGTTAAGTAGCGGAACTCAACGCCACGCTTTGCCTCGACACCAGAACGAAGAAATGGAAATATAAGCGTTCCCTTCCTCTGCCTACCCCGCTATGTGCGGGATACAGCGTGAAGCTGATTTGATTTGATTTAATAATTTTACTATTCTTTAACCACTGTGAGAACCTATGTACCTACTAATTTTATGATAATGTGGATACAGATTAAAATAAATTCAAGCTTAATAAAATAAATAAAATAAAAAAGTTATTTAAATTTTCATATTATAAAAGGACAGCTGAAGCATATTGAATTATAATATTTAACATTTTTGTAAATATCAATAGTGAATTTTATTGTATGAGCTTGATCTGTGAATAGCAAATTAATATAATAATTATTATTAAATAAGAATTCTTAATGTGTTTAATACATGCTTTATAACTTTTACATTGAAAACTGTTTAAAGTTGTGCACTTGTACAATAAATGATTATAATCTCCCAATATAAATAACAAATACTTAAAATAAAGCTAAAAATGTATTTTGTGTAAAATAAGATAATATTTTTTATAAATTGTTTCACTTTAGCAAAGCAAATTGTTAGTTCTGTGAAGTAGAAACTTTGAGGGAATATATATAAATGTTCACTGTATTTCTGTTGTTTTATTGCCTGAAGAATTAAAAACAAAAAAAAAATGAAAAAATATATATAATTAAATAATTACATTTTAACCTTTTTAAAATCTTTTTTCATTACCTTTTAACCTTTTTTCTTAAGATCAGCTTCAATCTTTTTCCCTTACAGTAGAGTAGATAAAGAAAACCTAGTGTCAAGACATATTATTCTTCACTTTGAATTATGTTGTCTGTAATGACAGAACTCAACGCTATACTTGATTTTGCCACAAAGGGAAAATTAAAATAATTTAAGCCCTCTGTGTCAATAAAATCCACAGCACTACGATAGCCTATATATAAATTGTACAAAAAAAAAATTTTTAGTGCAGTGCATCAACTAATGTTCTCAATCTAAACTCATCTTAAATTTTCGAAGGTTCTTTAAGAAAAATTTAAAAAGATATATATAACAAAAAAAAAGACGTTTATATACTATAACATTTAATTACACTAAAATATAACCATAACTTCACCTTAAATTAACTACGGTTTATCCACAATGTCCATTTCTTGTTTAATTTTTATTAACAATTAATTAAATACTATTTTACGAAGATTTAAAAATCTGAAACAAAGAAAGTAAGTAAACAAGTTTATAAATATTGAATAAGATATCATATGTAATAATTTTAATATGTTCATTTCAAATTAAGTGGTATATTATATTTAATACTAACATAATTTATGGTGTAAGTACTTATCAGTACTTTGGTTATTAACTCCAGATTTTGTTGATCAAATAGTTAGATTTCTTTATTAAGAAAGAATTAAGCGATTTATATGTCTTCAACATACCGATGTAAAAATATTTTTCTTACGTTCCTCAGAACTGACCAGACTGTCGACTTCTTGGAGTTTCATCCAACCATAATGAGCACCACCGATAAACGGCACCATGACTATTAAAGCGATGTTCTTGTTTATAAAATGACGCACTTTCATTTTTGTATACTTTTATCTTATTATCGACTTTATAACCTATTTGTTTTTTGATTTTTACTCGCAATTAAAGTGTCGTGTGGGAAAATTAGAATGTCATGAATTTTTTTGACATTCTATTAAACTTACAACTCCTACTTTTGGTCGCTTAATATTGTACAACTGCTGTCAAAAACAAAGTTGACAGTGTCAACGCGTTTTGTTAAGCTATATTTGTAGAATCATTTTAAAAACAAGATTTCAATTTTGTTATATAATTAGGAAAAATAAAACAATAACATGATGATAACTTATTTGTTTAAGAATAATTACTCATAAATTATGCTATATAAGATTAGTATCCGCTTGTTATGTAATAAAAAATATAATATCAAAACGTTTTATCAGCTGTGTTTTTATTGTTTTCTAGGTCTCAAGTTATATCCAATCAAATTAAAGAAGTAATATTATTTTAGCCAATCACAAAAACTTCCATTTGACATGTAAACATGCAGTTGGCATTTGCAGCAAGGAATACTTTCATTAAAAACATGGTGGCATCTCAGTGAGAAAGGTGTTCATTTTCACTAGTCATAATAAAATTTAGGAAGCTTATTAAGCAGGAGTGTTTGATACAATTTGTGAGTAAACAATAGTGTATTAATAAATGACGATTATCAGAAAAAAATACTTATAAAATAAATAATTCTAGGTAAACACCAAACCAATAAGCTTCATACAAAATTAAGAATGACGTCTGAAGAAATCCAGATATCCGAAGAACTGAAGGGATGTTACGAGAATTTAATTGTAATCGACATTGGCGCAAATTTAACTAACAAAAAATACGGCCGTGATCTCGATTCGGTGGTGCAGAGAGCCAAAGATGCAGGTGTGTGTAAAAATATTTTCATTCTGAAAGTTGCGTGCAGGAATGCTATATACATACGTAACCGCTGAATAAATTAACACTTTTTAGATTGTGAAAAAAACATTAGAAATATTTTTTCTTTGACTGTAATAGTTATATTTGCTGTTTGAAATCTATTATTAAAACTTTCGAATTCAGCCACAACCGTAACAATAATATTTTGCAATATTACAATTGTCTTCTATTATTATATATTGGTTAATTTTATTTTCATACATATGAACTCCATATTCACTTATCTTTCTCAATATTTTTTTTTATAAGAACCTGTTTATTACTCACTTTGTAAACTCATCGCTGCATCTACAAAATTAATTATTGATATCATTTAATCATTTAAATAAATTATCTTTTAACATAATTCAGAGCAAAAAGGAACAAAATCTGTAATAATAATATTTTTTTAGGTGTTCAGAAAATAATGGTAACAGGTACCTCAGTCCGCAGTAGTAAGGAAGCTCTTAGATTGACCCGACTCTATCCTAGCACAATTTATTCAACAGCAGGTAATTACTACTGTTTTTATTTTACATTGTTTTCAGATTTTACTTAAATATTATAACTTGGGAGTGCCTACTTGTTAACATGATAATTGTGGGTTTGATTCCCACTCAGGACAATCTATTGTGTAGCTTGGAGGCTCTTTTTGCATACTCTACAAATATTTCATTGATAAAGAAAAATTAATTTGCAAGCCATTTTTAAAATTTTATTTGATTTTTTAATATTTTCTAATAATAAAAAAAATATGTACAATGACATATTTAGGTATAGAAATTACTATATTGTTAATATATAGTAGGCTATTTGATACACCACATGCAAATAGTATTAGATATCACAGTATCAGAGTCTAGTTATATTTTAGTCATAATCTATTTGTTTCAGTTTAAAACAACATTTAAATACAAATTTTATCATAGTCCTAAATTACAATTGTATTTATTAACCTGCTTAAGTAAAATTGGGTTTTGAGTTTAGTTTTGTTTCCTTTGGCATTTATGTTATCACTTATTTGAATATTTAATTAACTTTACATATATTTAGCTCTATTTATGCTTTTCTTGAGAAATTGAAGGTGACAATGATAGTGGGCCAGTGTATGACAATAAATGCAATAGTTATGGGTTCCATTCCTGCTCAAGGGAAAATTATATTTGAATTATTTTTATTTTGCCATTCTACTAAAGACAAAAGTGCTTGATAAAATAAATATAAACATTGCCCCACAGGACTGTCAATATCACAGTGACGCATAATTTAACTGTAAATGGAATGTGGTGGATTTGATTCTGACTCGAGGAATTAATATTTTTTATTTCTCTGTTCTGGTAGACAAGGCATTAAGTTCCGTCACTAAACACGCTTTGTCTCGGAAATTGGATGAAAAGTAAAGAATAGATTGCATTATCACTAGGTTCTCTGCCTATCCCGGTATATACGGGATACAGCGTGAAATTATAATAATTAACGGTTTTGTACATAAGGTGTACATCCCCACGATGCAAAATCAATGACAGAAGAGGATTTGTGGGCAGAACTACAAGCGACCGCTTCGGCGCCAGAGTGCGTCGCTATAGGGGAGTGCGGGTTGAACTACACTAAAGACTTCTCCGAGCCGAGGGTGCAGAGGGAAGTGTTTAAACGGCAGGTGAGTGCTAGATACGGAAAAGGAGAGGGAGAGAAAGTGTGAATATTTGTGTGTGAGGAACATTGAAACGAATCGAGCACTCATAATATTGTGTTTTATTGTATGCATAGTAAAACGTAAATATATTTGAAAAACACCATTATCTCTTGAAAAGCAGATGACATACCGATCGGTATCTACATTTAACCTTATTGATAAAGGAGATATTGTTTGTAGGGCATATCTGAGACGTTTTTATTGCTGATAGATATGTAAAAATTATGTTTTTAAAGAAAAACATATTATTTTCAGCAGAACTGCCTTCCGATCTAGTGGCGATTTCATACTGACATTTTTATTTTAACTGATGCTGACTGTGTGCTTTCCTCCAGGAAACACGCTGGAAGGGCAATAAGTCCCGTAACATCGGACAGGGTTACCGGCTTATATACACTGGGTCACCGTTAGGTAGAAACGGTGTGGCGGTAGTGCTTTCTGAAGAGCTTCAGAATGGGCTCCTTGAAGTTGACCGTCGCTCCGACCGCTTGATGCGGGTCAGGGTACTGATTGAGGGCGTTACCACAAACTTAATCAGTGCCTATGCTCCCCAGGCGGGATGTAGCGCGGCCGAAAGGGAGACATTTTGGGAGCAATATGAAGAGGTTCTACTTGCTATACCGTCTACCGAAGTGGTCTTAGTTGGGGGGGACTTGAACGGTCACGTTGGTAAGGCTGCTGAGCCGTATGAACGTGTTCACGGGGGTTTTGGGCACGGTCTTCGCAATGCAGAGGGAGAAAATATTCTGAGAACCTGTATTGCGTCTGATCTGGCCATCGTGAATACGTTCTTCCAAAAGAATCCTCAGCACCTTATCACGTATAAGAGCGGGTCCCACTCAACTCAAATTGACTACTTATTGACCAGACGGTGTTATATGGGCAGGGTAACTAACTGTAAGGTCATTCCAGGCGAAAGCCTAACGGCCCAACATCGTCTTCTTGTCATGGACTTTAACGTCACTCCGAAGAAGAAAGTAGCCGAGAAACGTAGCCCTCGGATCAAGTGGTGGTTGCTGAATGGACCGATGCAGACCGACTTCCTGGCAGAGGTGAAAAGTCACGATATTTCGACGAACACCGAGACTGCTCAGGATGCTTGGGATCGGGCCCAGTCGGCAATCATTGCGGCGGGCAGGCGAGTTCTTGGCCTTTCTAGGGGAGGACGTGTCATCGACAGGGAGACATGGTGGTGGAATGACGAGGTGCAGGAGGTGACTCGTGAAAAGAAGGCTGCCTTTAAGAAGTGGCAGGAATCCAACTCTCCTGAAGACAGACTGGAGTACACAGTAGCTAAACGTGCCAGTAAAAGAGCTGTAGCCAGAGCCCGCAGTAAGAGTTTGTCACCATTGTATGACAAACTTGAAACTGTGGAGGGGCAGAAGCTCATTTACAAACTGGCACGTTCCCGGGATAAAGCGACGCAAGATATCGCAAAATGTCTTTGCGTCAGAGATCCCAGGGCACGCTACTCTGTAATCATGACTCTGTGAAGGAGAGGTGGAGAAGCTACTTCCAGGAGTTGCTGAATACTCAGCACCCATGCAGTCTTCATCACGACCCACCGCCTAACCTCGGACTTATTGCCCCAATAACCCTCGACGAAACACGTAATTGCCTTCGACGCATGAAGAACGGAAAAGCGGTGGGACCTGACGACATCCCGATCGAAGCGTGGAAATCTTTGGGCTCTCTTGGTGTGCTCATGCTTACTGACCTTTTTAACCATATCTTGAACACTGGTAAGATGCCGCATCAGTGGCGGCTTAGCTTTATTACCCCTATTTACAAGGGAAGGGGCAGTGTTCAAGATTGTGGTAGTTATAGGGGCATTAAGCTTATGAGTCATACCATGAAGCTCTTCGAGCGCATGATCGACCTCAGGCTCCGCCGAGAGTGTACTATCTCTGAGTCTCAATATGGATTTCAGCCAGGATCGGGCACCATGGACGCCATTTTCGCCCTCAGAACTTTGATGGAGGCATACAGGGAAAAAAGGAGAGCTCTGCACGTGGCCTTTTTAGATCTGCAGAAGGCCTTTGACTGTGTGCCTCGTCAGTGTATCTGGTGGGCATTGCGATCCAAAGGGATCCCTGAGGCCTATATTGAGATTATCAGAGGCATGTACCACGATTCCGCTTCTATGGTTAGGACTGCTGTTGGCGACACTAGACCCTTCCCGATTACAGTGGGGGTTCACCAGGGCTCGGCTCTTAGTCCGTTCTTGTTCAATGTAGTGCTTGATACTGTCTCAGCTCACATCCAGGACCAGCCTCCATGGCTGATGATGTATGCCGACGACATAGCACTCATTGCCGAGAACCGACTGACGCTGGAGCGTAAAGTGAACCTCTGGAAGAGTACGCTTGAGAACGGCGGTCTTAAACTAAATGTGTCGAAGACAGAGTACATGGCCTGCGGGAGCCGGGACTCGAGCACCATCCTTATAGGTCCTGAGCCAGCCGTTAAGTCGGAGAAGTTCAGGTACCTTGGATCCGTTATGCACGAGTCTGGAGGCATCGACCACGATGTCCATGGCCGGATAAGCGCTGCCTGGGCCAAATGGCGGGAGGTCACTGGTGTGGTCTGCGACCGCAGAATACCGCCCAAGCTCAAGGGGCTGATATACAAGAGCATCGTCCGACCGGTTCTTTATACGGCAGCGAATGTTGGCCAGCACTATCTCGGCACACTCTGGAGCTTCACGTCACGGAAATGAAGATGCTGAGGTGGATGTGCGGCGTAACGCGGTCTGACCGCATACGCAACACATTCATTCGAGGTAGTCTTGGGGTCCGTGACGTAGCGGATAAGCTCCAAGAGCGTCGCTTGAGATGGTTTGGCCACGTTACGCGCCGGCCTAAGAACTATGTCGGACGCAAGTGCCTTGCTATACTAGTTCCTGGGGCGCGACCTCCCGGACGCCCAAGGAAGCGCTGGTTGGATGTCGTGATGCAGGACATGAGAGCCAATGGTCTAACCACCGAGGACGCAAAAGATCGTGCAAAGTGGAGTAGGGTAAGTAGGAAGGCAGACCCTGGTAATAGCCGGGATTAATGCCAGGAAGAAGAAGAAGAAGATTTTTATTTTAACTGATAAATCAGAAGTACTTGTAATGATCTATTTAAATAAAAAAAGTTAAGTTTTTTATGACTTACAATACTGTCGACGAGTATTGGCCGACGTTGGAAAAAACCATGAAGTTAGCTGAAACATCAGAAAGCCTAACTTAAAAGCGGCCAAGACTCATCTACCGTACTTTACTGGTTAGTCAATGTGCAAGATGTCTGTAGTGGAATAATGTAATCTCCACGTTTACTACGCATAATCTTGTATTGAAGAATCTTTAAATCCTAACAAGTGTTCCGTAATTCTTACGTTATGTTATTATATAAATCTTCAACTGATTACTATTTGTATTGTTTTTTCTTCAACGTATGGAAAAAAAGACAATATATTTTATTTTAACTTTTCACATCTTTATAGCTAAGCAGACAGAGAGAAGCTAGTATTAAAACACTCCAGTTTCCGTTTTCTGCCGTTTTAAAGGCAAACAAAATGGTGTCTCATATTCGCGTCCCGGCTTTCAAACTTATGACTCCCCGAACGACTTCCTAATTGTTTGATCTATTTGCATATTTTTATGGCTTGTAAGAATTTCAACAATTTTAGTACTTTTTTCTTTTGTTTAGTTTCACGCTGTATAACAATGACCTCTACCTTAGCTCACCATGCAAATAGCAGGGTAAGTGTAGGTGGAGAACCTGGGAACCTAGTAATAACGCACTCCATTTCCATTACAACCCTTCAGTTCCTGACTTTCCGCCGAATTCTGAAGGTCCATGTGTGGTGGAACTCAAACCAACGCCTTGCCTCAATAAAGTCACTTATCGAATAATCTTCGTCTTTTGAGATATTGTTCTAAATTATTTGCTTATTTGCTTCAACCTATTGTTAGTCAGCGAATTCAACACCAAAATGTGTTCAAAAATACTGAGAACGTGATAAATATAAACGTTGCAGGAACATTTTAATGCACACACAACCAATAGAGTCCAGCATGTTCTAATTGCGTCATAGTGGAATACAATTATGTATTTACTTTAGTAATTTTGTATGCATTCGAGGAATCTTTGTATTTTCCCTGTGGTTTTTACAATGTATTTGATGTTTATTGACGTAAATGTATGTATATTGAATATTAAATATGACCTAAAAGACAGTGTGCCTGTGCCTAGGTTTTACTTATTAGTAAATTTCAGAACAATAGAAAGTGAGGTCAGTGCATAGGCGCAACCGCATGATTTTTAGTGCGACAGGTAGTGGGTTCGATTCGCACTCTATGAAATATTTAATACTTTCATTTCCTCGCTCTGGTATCAAGCACCGCCACTCAATACGCAATGCCTCCAGACTGGCAACTGGCAGACTGCTGGAAAGTGGGAAACGGAGTGAACGTGCAGTACATCTCTAAACGATAGTTATAATTGTATTACATATAGTACTTTCAAAGAAAAATTACGTTTACTTTGTTATACAATGGTAGAACAAACGAACTAATTCATAATTAACAGTTTGAAGCGGTCAATTAGCGTTCGAGGTTATAAATAGCTTGCTTCGTACCTGCGGTTGTAAACAATACGTATTCTATATGTGTATATGTATATATGTCGGTGTATGTGTTCAGATTTGTATTCAAGACTAGCGAGCTCCTCGCGGCTTCGCCCGCTTGTATTACATATTTCTTAATAACTAATCTGCATAGCTCTATTAAAACAATATCTAACCTAACCTAAATTGAAAAGTATAGTTTCAGCCAAAATAAAATAGTTATTTAAGTATAACAATTCTGTCGATCAGCATTTTTTAAATTGCTATAACTTTATAAAACCGACCTAGACACATCCAGTTAGATAGGCTAAGTCGTTTTTGAGATTAGCGCGAACTGACGCACAGACAAACATACAAAATGTTTAAATCCTCAAACTTTTCAACTAAAACGCAAAAATGAGTATACATTTTTATGTATTAAGTATATGTATGACAGTTTAAAGAGCAAACGATGCGTATCCAGACGTATTAAAAACGGAAGCCGCGTAATAAATCTCTCGGTAAATCTCGGGATTCATTGAAATGATCTTCAAAGGTCGGATCGATCTCGGCCCCGCCCACACATACGTCGATTGAATTTTAATTTAATTTTAAATTTAAATATGCTATGTACATATAAATACTTAATTCGGAGCTGTCGGTGAGGTTAATGTGCCTTATTATGAGTTATCGATCGATAACTAAGTGTCGAATTCTAGTCATATTATTAATATTTTTTTTAATAGCTTCTACTATAGGCAGAGGGAACCTGGGAACCTAGTGTACACTCTGTTTCCATTAAGACAATTTCGTTCGCAACTTTTCTGTTAAAGTCTGGAGACATTCGGTGTTGAGTGGCGAAACTGAACGCCGCGTTTTGCCTCGACGTCGGAGCGATTCCATTTTCTTAGATCATTGGCTCTATAAAAATGTATATAAAAATTCGTCTGCCCCTAACACCGTCTTGGTCTATTCGTTCAATGACACGCTGTTGATAGTCACAGCTATATTTAGCTTGAAGCGTATGTTCCTTGTCCGTTTTAGATAATCCAAGATGTATTGTGTTTTACTTTACGCCCATAGATTGTTCAGTAATTGTGGATAATTGAATTCCAATTGTTTAGAATTGAACGCAGTGGTAGTAGCTTCAAATTCTATATTACAAGTACTGGAGAATGGCATATCTCGTTTTTTTCGTTTTCATAAAATTTCATTAAATCTTATAGCTTATATACACTAGCCAATCTACCTACATGCCAAATTTCAACTTTCTAAGTCCAGTAGTTTCGTGAATAATTCCACGCACTTTGAGAATTCTTTAATTACTTTATTTTTAACATAGGTTTAAATAAGTTACTAAGAATTCCCAAAAAAATGTCGCTTTTCCCTGAGACAATCTGGCAAAGCTAATTAATATGAAATAAAGAAACCCAAGATATCTCGAAGACCCACCAATATTTAATAAGCGTACATAATAAGATTTAAATTAAATACTGTCTATAGAAGAATACCTCGTCCTCGTACAAACTTTATCTAATTAAAATATAAGACGGTAACTGTATTTCTCTAATCAGATGTAGGTAATGTAAATAGCGGCTTTGTGGTTTTTGTTAATTAGAAAGTGAAGTAATTACACTTAATTAATATAAACTTACTTTCTTTTTCATAATACAAGTGATCTACAAGAAAATTTTTGTTAATTAATACCTTTTTCGAGAAATCATTGAGTGTGTAGAAAAATTTCCACTGCCAATATACTAAAAAAAATATATATACTAAATAGTAGGTATAAGTAAAAAGTATTATAAATCAGCTTCACGCTGTATCCCGCATACAGCAGGGTAGGCAGAGGGAACCTAGCGTTAAGACACTCCGTTTCCTACTTTCTGCCGAATTCTGGAGGCATTGCGTGTTGAGTGGCAGAACTCAACGCCGCGCTTTGTCTCTACACCAGTTGAAGAAATGAAAATATAAATTTAGGTAAATATTTCATATCCTTGAGTGGGGATCAAACCCACAACCAGTCTGTTTTACAGTCACACTTTGTGCCCCTGCGCCACGACTGGCCTCAATAAAAAGTATTGTAATATATCTATACTCTATACTAATATAATAAAGCGGAAGAGTTTGTTTGTTTGTTTGTTTGTTTGTTTGAACGCTAAGATCTCTGGATCTACTGGTCCGATTTACTTTATTTTTGTTTTGAAAGCTGCATTCTTCAGAAGTGCTATAGGCTATATAACATTACATTACACATATGTACTAATATATTTTAAAGTACTTTCTAATTTGACGTGCAATTTATTCTGCCATATTAATACCAACCGTCGCGTCACTACGCGACCGTTACCGCGACATTTTGATATTCACCCTTATGAAAATAAATATAATAGTCACTTTTAGCATTTTATCCAGATTGAAATTATAGTTTAATGTATAACATTCTAATAAATAATTAAGGAGATGTCACTGATTTGAAATGACCTAGTCTACGGGCGGCACTGTATGACCGGCGCGAAAATATTCTAGTAGGCGTAGCCGCGTCCGGGTCCACTAGTTTTAATATAAATCGACAATAGAATGAATTAACTTAGATTGATTGTTGCAATATTTTGATATAATAATTGTGTCAACTGACAGACAAAGGTACAGACAAGGTAGCTCGAAACGCCATATATCGAGAAATCAATCAATCAATCAGACAAGATAGCCAAAATTTCTAATCTAAATTATGGTCGTGGATTCTATTCCAGAGTAAATATTTACTTGATGATCTCTTCAATCTTCGTATTTTAGACCTTTATCATTTTTTCGGTGCTATAATTTATACTTAAATCGACTTTACTCCAAAATAAAACTTACAGCTATATGGATATTTTATTTATAAATCACCTTTGAAAAAATTATGATTTAAATGAAATTAGCAGAAACAGAAAAATGTATAATTATTTCTAATATTTTGTTTTGTATTCCAGGTGGAAATGGCTTGCGAACTAAGAAAACCAATATTCGTCCACGAAAAGGAAGCTCAGGATGATTTAATAACAATATTAGACGAATTCGGAAACAGACTGCCGCCCATTGTCATACATTCCTTCACAGGTTCCGTCGAACAAGGAATGAAATATATAGAAAAAGGTTTCTATTTGGGCATAACAGGGTATATATGTAAGGACAAATCTGACGGAGGAATACGGAGACTTCTCTCCGAGAGAATATTGCCGTTGGACAAGTTGCTGGTGGAGACCGATTCGCCTTTTATGTATCCTAATATGAGAGCTTCCAAGCTGCCGTTGCACGTTAAGGATTCTTTGACTGAAAGGTGAGTGTTTTTATTATATTTTCGTTGGTATTGACGATGTTTTGAGTAAATTATAAGTTTTTTGTTTAAAAGACAATTTACAGAAATACTTTTTGTATTTGTTTAGTTTAATAATTAAGAATCCTACTCCTTTATAAAATTTATAAATGTAAAAGTTTTTGTCTGTGACATAGTCACTTTACACATAATGTACGAGTATATTCATTCTTTTTGAGAAAACATTCAAAATTCTAATTTCTATCAAAGCTATTGTAAAATTTAGTACTACCTTACTATAGAGTTCTTTGAACCGTAAAGAATATTTTTAAAGATCGATCAATATTCCTTACAAGTAATTGCTTAGAAACAGGAAATAACTCATGTCTTTATATAGATTCGAATACAATGAACGCCGCGCGGATGTACATTATCAGCTTGACGCGCCGACAGCGTCTTAAAAGTTCTATATCTGGCAATTTTGTACTAGAATATCTAGTTTTTGTAGTTTCATAATTTTATAAAAAAATGATAAATAACATATAGAAGCAGCATCAGTTGTGACGCAAGCCTGTTGCAAGCGCAAACTCGACAAGTTGTGACTTCGATTCCCACTCGAGGAAATTAAATATTTAATATTTTCATTTCCTCGCTCTGTAACGAAGCAAAACGCGGCGTTGATTTCTGCTACTCAATATGCAATTCCTCCAGAATTCGCCGGAAGTATAATGTAAGAACGGATTGTCTTACTTTCCTCTGTCTACCGTGATATGTGCGGGGTTCAGCGTGATCGCGTGAAGCGCTGATTAACTCTATTGAAGTATCACAGAGGGATAGCGTCTGAAGCGATTTTTGTGGGTTTGATCCTCACTCAGCAGAATGGGTGTATTTAAATTATTTTTTATTTCCCATCTCTCCTACCCAGTTAATTATGGAAAATCACTGAAAGTAAAAATCATTTTATAAAAGCATTTTATGGTTTTTATCCTACATTTACACTCATCGTGTCATGTCATCGTATAAATATTTTTGTTTAAGTAAATAACTTAATAATTTCTCTACATTTAGATCGATGAACTTCGTGAACCGCTACTGCACCTTCCAAAGAAACGAACCGTGCGCTCTTCCCGCCATTGTGGAATTAATCGCGGGTTTCCTCGGAGAAAAACCTGAGGACGTAGCGCTTGCCACCGCATTTAATGCCTTGAAATTGTTTGGACTGAGTCAGTAAGTTGGAGAAACACTTGGGCTGGGCTTCGAATAGTCATACTGACAAAGTTAGTCTTTGATTTTAGACTAAAATAGGCTCAATATTTGTGGTTCGATGTCTAGAATGATTATTGTGAAAGAAATTTGCAAATACTGGGGATGTTTTTATGATGGTTTTGGTGTTAGAGTAAAGCAAGTAGTTCTTGGTCGTTTTTTTGTATTTTGTGCATATATTTCGATTTCATGTAAATCGGTTGTTATAATGTACGTTAAGTTATTTTTCATACAAATTACTTATGGAATAGTTGTTCTAGCATCGAATTAAAAATGTTTTTTCATTATTCAATACAATTTATTAAGTCTTAGCCCAAGTTTTTTTTATTAGAATCGTATCTACGGCCTTATTGTATTGTGCCTTAAATGTTATTTAATTAACGAAATATTATCGAATGTTACCTAATAAGAGATTTATGTAGACTTTGTGTGTTATTAGTTTCTTCAGACGTCAAACGATAATCGACTATGAATACGAAATTTTAAAAATATGACAATTTAAATTAGAATTATGAATTATTATTATATTATTAAATTGGGGAAAATGGCAATAATTATTGAACAAATTTTGATTACATTTTTGTATACCAATATAAAGTTTTGGGAATCTTGAATGAATCAAGAATTGAATGATATGACAAAAGAGCGATAAAGGTGAAGCTGACTTGCCCCTATCACCATTTTTGTAGCACGATGAGGCTATTTTATAAAAAAAAATTCTAAAAAAAAAGAAAAAAAATGCTAATATTAATAAATCTTGCCATCGACAAATAAGATTTGCCTCTCTCTGAGAAAATAAGTTCCAATTGCTGATAGTAATAAAGAAAAAAAAATGATTTTTCATAATCACCTTTTTAAATAATAATAATTCAAGCGTACCTGAACGCTTAATTGTAATGCCATTCATTTATTAATTAAAATGTTGCATAATAAACGTTTTTTGTCTGTGGTTATGTTATAACTTTTTTTATATATACTCTATGTATAGCTTTTTTTGTAGCGTTTTTGCACATGCCTTTCGATTTTAAGATTACCCATAAATTAAAATGTGCTTAAATCATTTACAAGAGCACATTTGTTATGTTTAAAAAAATATGGTGGCAATATATGGCAGCTAAGTCATAATGATCTCAATATAATCTAACTGTATAGAGATATTTTTTTATTAAACACAGAAAAACTCAATAAATTACACATAATTATAAAATTTGACAGTGTGTTTGTTCGTACGTCCGTATTTATTTTGAGTCTTTTTTATAATTATATAGTAATTTTTGGATAATTTCGTCTCGATTATGAACTACCCACCCCTTTAAAGGAACTCCCTTTTTTGCCCCCAACTGGGAATGTGTAGCCATTTATAATGAAACTATTGCCACTATATCAGCACTGTTTTAGTTTTAAGTTTTTTTCTATAAATATATTGAAATTTTTGAACATAATAGGAATTGAATGGTAGACTTCTCAGATAGTATATGTTCATATCATTCAATAATAACTTTTGTTATTAGTTAATATTTGTATGAATTTTCAATATATTTATAGATTTATTAGTGTGTGAATAACACTAAAAACATATTATAAAGTTAAGTGTTTTATGTCTCCTCTGCGCAGAGTCCTATTCGAAATAAAACAGCATCGAATGTATATTAACTTTGTAAATAAATATTAAAATATTTTTGTCGTTAAATGCTGGTAGTCACAACGATGTCAAAAGACTGCAGGTATTAACTAAAATTAAATTCGACGTTATATTTATTATGTAATTATAATAATTTATGTTATATACATTATTAATTATTATACAAATATGGTTCTATGTTGAACTATGTTAAAACAAAATGGCGATTTATTGTCTATAAATAAACGCGCCAAAATCAACCCAAGATGGCGGACGGGGAAGTCCCTTGGGTTTTTTTTTATTAGACACGCAAGTTGACTATTAAGCGTTAATGTAGATTATTAATATTGTTAATATCTATATTTTTTGACAATTTGTTTGTAAGTGTAAGGTTTTACTGGAATAGCCGTTTAATAATGTACCAAAACGTATTTATTTATGTCTATAATTAATTAAGATGGCGCGTTTTTTGGTATATTATTAAGTGTATGCGCGAATTCCGCGGTATTGTAATGTAGTGCCTTCGACAAACGTCCTTTTGTGATACATATTTTTTTTCTTAGATTGTACAGATTATTTCTTTCAATAAAATGGATAATTGTATTGTTTTTGTTTTATTTTATATCCTACTTATTTGTACTGATTGAACAGGTACAATGGATAAAATAAAATAAATAAATGAATGTATCAAAAACGAAACACAATTTTCATACAATTATTTAGTAAAAAAATATATTTCCACACATATTTATAATATGAAATCTAAATTAAAAATATTTAAATAGTAATCTGTAATCATTAACTACTGAATAGTAAAATTAAATTTTTTCCTCCATCAATCATTTTGTTATACTTTTATTAAATTAGCGAATCAATTTTACATTTTTAAATATTAATTATTATAAAAAAAAGATACATTTAAAAATATAAAAAAACCACACTTCCGAGGGCGGGACAAGGGTCCAAGCCATCGGTGGCTAGGGCTCCAGAGAGAGGAACCTCCGCACAATACGTGCCGTCTCAAGTAATACTGCCTTCTGTATCCGGTTCTTGATCCAACAGCTAAGCGATAGCCTCTTAAGGTGTTGGTCGAGGCTTTTCGCTATTAAACCGTTAACTGAAACCACTATCGGCACAATGATAGTTGCATTGACATCCCACATGGCGGTAATCTCATGGGCTAGGTCCAAATATTTAGATTGTTTTTCTTTTTCGGCCTTCACGAGATTTTCATCATGTGGGATAGTAACGTCAACAATCACTGCGCGGCGCGCCACTCGGTCTACTAGTACTATATCAGGTCTATTGGCAACAATATACCTGTCAGTAATAATAGACCGATCCCAGTAGAGCAAAGCACAGCTATTTTCAAGAACTGACATGGGATTGTACCTGTAGTAAGGCACCTCCAATTCTACAAGGCCATATTGAAGAGCAATTGTTATACTTATTATTACAATAAGCATAATATTCAAATGCATACAGTAATTGAAGTTGATCCATCGATCGAGTCACACCTGTGTGTAAATGATAACTCTAAAAAAGAAAAGTAATACCTTGAAATAACAAATTCTTTATTGCTAAACATATTCATTAAACATAATAATCATACAGTCCTTACGTCTCCTATCTCTTATCCAGGTTCCTGGCCGCCGTGGGCGCGGCTGTAAGAACCTTCCGCGACAGGCGCAGCTGCCCCGACGCGGGGTCCCTGCCGAAGTGCTTTACTTGTATCTGGGAACCCACCTCCAGGCCCAGCGCTGACGGATGCATTATCTGGGGGAAATTGTTATTAAAAAATTATTCACTATAGAGTTCAAAAACTACTACAATAGGCTCAATATAAATAGTAAAAAATATCTCGCAGTTACAGATCAGGCGATGTACAAATACAGGTTAGGTTAAATATATAAAAAATTGAAGTTCCTTAAACAACTTTTTAGCAGAGCAGACTGGGACCATGTGTAAAGACACTCCGTTCCCGATAACTAGCAACTATTATCGCATAAATCTTACCTTTCTATGGTCCAACTGTGTATTATGTACTAACGCGGGCGCCATACCGGGATATAGTGTCACTAGCACGCCTATATCTTTAACTTCCACCACCTGAAACAATATTAATTTATTTGGTGTTAAAATTCTATTTAAACGTTATTTAGTGATAAAATAGGCCATTTTAAATTGTTTGTTAAACAGTATATTTGAATAGCTTATGTGGGGTTTCCCTTGAGCAGAATATGAACATACAACCGTCATATATTTTAATACGGAGTTTTAAAGATGTTAAACAAATATATAACCCACCTTCATAAAGAATAACCAAAGTATTTCTCCTTTCGTCACTTTCTAACTACACAAACTTATAAGGTTAATTTAGATAGTCATTTAACATAAGTTTTTTTTCTATATATCATAATTCGACGCCAAAAACTGGCGTCACTATAGTAGAGTGGGGAAAGGAATCTAGTGTGTTACTTCGTTCTACACGCATCGCGCAATTTTGGAGACATTGAATGTTGAGTGGCGGAACTCAACGCCGTTCATTGTCTACCAGAACATTCCCCCCAGTGTGGATCGATCGCCATTACAGTCAGCAGTTTTACGACAACCTTAATGTTTTATTTGTCAATCTTAGTCATAATAACATATTTAAAACTATATATTTCTGACCACTAAGCAGCATAACAAAAAATAACAATTAGTAAAAAAATCTTCTTTTGCATACCCTAGCAGTATAAATAGCACCAAATTCCAGTTCAGGTGTCCGTTCCGCGGTTAGTGCAGCTTCGATTCTCGATCGCGCTTCGTCCATGGCGTGTTGGTTTGGCGCGAATATCCTATATTTAGTTTCGTCTATTGGACTTATCTGTAAATATAATTTTTAGTTTAGCTTCACACTGTATATTGTAGGTTGCAGGGTAGAAAGAGAGTAGTGTTCAGACACTCCGTTCCCCAAGTACTGTCGAATTATTGAGGAATTGCGTCTTGAGCGGCGGAACTCGCCGCCGCGCTTAACCGTAGCGGAAAATGAAAATATGAAATATATTAATCCTCCAAGTGGGAATCGAACACACAACCGTTGCAGTAGAAGGGGCACGCTTGTGCCTCTGCGCCACTACTGGCTTCAACGTTTGTCTTTTATAGCTTTACGCTGTCACATGCCAGGTTAGACAACCCACAAACTATCCCATTTACAGGCACACGCTTCAATATTACTTATTTTAAAATTAGTTATCTAATCTCACTCACTTGTACACCAGTTTCTATATACAATCTTTTGAGATTAGTTCCCCCGATACCTAAAAATTTGGCCCTTTTGTGGACTTCCACCTCTATTTCTTCTATTACTGGCATATTTTCTTTACGATCTTGTCTGAAAGATACATTGAATGAGATGAAACACATTAAGTAATAATAAGAGGCCAGTCGTGGCGCAAAGGCACTAAGTGTGCCTGTAAACGCGACTGGTTGAGGGTTTGATCCCCACTCGAAGAGATGAAATATTTATTTAAATTTATATTTCCATTTCTTTGCTCTGGTGTCGGGGCAAAACGCGTCGTACAGTTCCGCGGCCGAAAATGGGAAGTGTCCTAACTTAATACTAGGTTCCGTCTGCCAACCCTGTTGTGTGCGCGATACAGCGTGACGCTAAAAAAATATTATAAAAGAAATAAAGTTCTCAAGATTTATTAGTTTATTGATATTAATTCATAATCGATTATTTTTGTAATATCAATTGTCGTAACAAATTAACATATAAAATTTCAAAACCAAAATTTTTCAAAAAATATAAAAATATAAACAAGAAAAAAAAATACAAAAAGAAAAAACGCAAAGCAGTAACGTACCTAGGTTTATCGATACACTGATTCATAATATCGATAATCTTGCTCTTAGCGTCCGAAGCTCTTTGTATGGACTCCATCACTATTTTGAGGGGAAGTCCCGGTATTTTTACATCCGCTTGTAACGCGGTTATTCCTTTTTTGGTTCCCGCTATTTTGAAGTCCATATCGCCCATGTAATCTTCTATACCCTGAATTTTTTATTTATTTACTTTTAGTACTATTAAACGTGTTTAGTTTGGTTTTCACTAAAGTAATATAATCGATATTCATTCAATTTCGTTCCCCACTTTCCGCCGAATTCTAGTAATATTGCGTGTCGAGTGGCTAAAAAACAACGCGGCGCTTTCGTTACCAGAGCGAGTTTTTTTCCTCGAATGGGAATCAAACCCACGGCCTGTTTGATTGTCCTCTTTTTTTACTTTTGGCGAATAACACTCGAAAGAATGACTAATTTTTTTATTCCGTACAAAAATCGACAAAAAAACTAAGCAGATTAACGAACATATCTGGGTTTTCTCTTCCCCTCCTTTACTATATCTCCCACAATAAACAACCAGACTCACTAACAAATCACTAAGTATCCTATAATCAGCCACGTGACCGTCCTCCATCCTGGTCACCAGTCCGACAGCCACGCCTGCCGCCGCGGCGCTCAACGAAACGCCCGCGTCATACATCGCTAAGGAACCCGCGCATACTGACGCCATAGAACTTGAACCTGGAAAATACATATATCGAATTAATAAATTAAATTAAGATAAATCAGCTTCACGCTACATGACGGAGCTCCGTAGTAGATGATAATACAGGTATAATCTTTTCTCTGCAAGGTTTATCTCTTCCTGTAGTGTATGAGGAGAAATTGTAGTGGAGAAATAAGTATCCTATTTATTTTTTTATGAAGTAGGACAGCCAATAATACCTCTTTACCTTACTTATCTCGAAGAAATCTCTCTTCTTTCTCTATCATCATCATTTGAATGTAATATTAATCATATCAATAAACCCTAAAAGTAAAAATTGTTGCTTTTATCATAACAAAAAAAATCTCCACCCACCATTACTCTCCAGCACCTCAGCACTGAGCCTAGTGGCGGGACTCCCCGCGGTAGTGGCGGGCACTACCGGCAACAGTCCCCTCTCGGCGAGCGCGCCGTGCCCCGCCTCCCTCCTACCGGCCACCCCCCGGCCTATCTCCCCCGTCGCGTAGGAGGGAAACTCGTAGTGGAGGAAGAAGTTCTTCTCTTTTATGCCGCTGGAGAATAAATTTTGGAAAATTTAGTAATATTTCAGAATATATGACTGTAAACGCGACGGTTGTGCTTCGCTCAAGCAAAAGTATATCATTGTTTTTTATTCTATGCATTAATTTTGTTAGGGGCAAAACTAACTCACCTAGTAATCATAGTTAATGTGTCCATCTTGAGAGCGCTTTCTGGGGAATCGAAGGCCACAGTACATAAAACTTGAGTTTGGCCTCTTTGGAATAACGCACTACCGTGTAAAGGTTCGTAGAGGCCGACCTGAAGAACGATAAAATATATGTTTATAAAGAAATCAATTCAAGTACGGTATTATGTATAAAGTAAAATAATATAGTTTCACAGTGCATCCTGAATATAACAGGCAAAGCAGAGGGAACCTAGTCTTAAAACATTCCGTTCCCTATTTTCCCTCTAAATTTCGAGACATTGCATTGCTTGTTTACAGTTTATAGTAACACACTCTTGTCTCTGCGCCTCGATATTTAATATTTATTAATAATTATGTTGCATTAAATTTAAAAAAAATATATACAACACCAAAATCGCCCACCCATCCCTTCACTGACCACAACCAACAGCACTTACCTCACAACTAATATTTCTTAAATCCTCCAAACCTCTTCCATCACATCTAACATCGGTTTCAAATATCATATCTCTAAATATCTGCCTCAGATTTGTATTGAAATAGTCTTGTAGTGTATTTACATCTACTTCAGTATCTCTTAGTTGGTTGAAAACAGTCTGCCTCAGTTCCGATATTGCTACATCTCGAGACGTTTTGTCGTGGGAATGGTCACTGAAATTATAATTCAATTATAGCTTATTTAACAGTACAGTAATATATTTAATCTGTGCAGTGATGGTTTTGAGTTCGGTCCTCACTTGAGGGTAATGATTATATTTAAATTTTCATAGAAAAAACACAGCATTGAAGTTTGATGTTCCACACACACTGTATGGAAATGTAATACAACTTTAATGATTCTATAATGAAACATACACTAATATTGTTGTTAAATATTATTTTTATCCCTAGATTTCATATAAATAGTTCAAAATTACAAATGTGATACTAAATTTGATATAAAATAAATGATTCAACAAGCGATTTTAAATAACGGTCAACATTTAGTTGGCTATACTTTTTAACAGAAAGAACACATCACAGAGAGAGCCTAGTGTTAAGACACTCCATTCAAGTTGCACTGCACAAATTTCGAGACTGCGTGTTGTGCAGCGGAATTCAACGCCGCATTATAACAAGCGCCTTGTAACCAGTGCGATGAGAAAAAAAACAACCCCACAACCATTTGCGTTTACAATAAGTCTCACATTATACCTTAAAATTTCTCTAATCTTCATAGAAGACAGTGTTTTAATAGAATCCATTACATTTTGATCTAACGGCGCGGCAGTTTCATATTCCCGTTTTAATTTTCCATGTGTTTTTTGTAATTTTTCTATACTCCTCACTATGTGCTGGGCTTCTTTTGTACCTAAAATGTTAAATATATTTTTTATAAAAGCAAGCATTATGGAGTTCTCTTTAGGTAAAAGGCAAAAATATCACTTTTACACTATATAGCATAAGTAAAAATGTATAACAGTAATAACATGTTTTGGATTCAAATCCCTCCCTTATAAAGTCATTCACCTATTATATATACATCAACTATTATGAAGGTGTCATGGCACAGAGGTACAAGTGCGTGATTTAAACGCGACAGTGGAGAGTTTGATTCCCACGCAGGGGAATGAATTATTACGTATTAGTTTTAATTTTTTCGCTTTATTAAAAAAAATAGCACTCAACACGCAATGCCTTGAAAATTCAGCGAAAAGTGGGGAATGAAGTCACTTAAGACTAGCTGCCTATCCTGTCATATGGAAGATACATTGTGTAACTGAAAAATACTCTTATGCAAATATTTAGATTTATTATGTCCACACTGTCTTCTATATATTAATACATATACAGAAACACCATAATGTTAAAATATAAACGATATATCTAATATTTATATTCTAACCTTAAAACAAAACAAAAAGAAAAATAATCAAAACAAACTTACCCTACCTAATTTGATGGCCTTTAGCAGGTCCTGCTGCAATATAACATTGGCGTGGCCCTCCATCATTACCACTAAGTTACTTGTGGTCGCTGCCACTATGAGATTTAAGGAAGACTGTTCCAAGTCGCGTCGAGTTGGATTTAATATTATTTCATGGTCTATTTGACCAAGCCTGTAATTATCAAGTCATAAGATACAAAAAAAGGGCTAGTGTAAGTATGAAAACGAATATTGTATGTAAATGAATTTATTCCCCTGAGTAAAGATTGAAACCACAATCATCATGTTTACAGTCAAAAGCTGCTCCACTGTACTACAATGACCTTATATATTATACTCAACTCAACAATCAATTTCTTGAATTTGTACAGAAAGAACAGGAACAAGTGTCTAGGTTACTTCTGGCTGTCTTGCTATATACAGGATATCAAAGTCAAAGTCAAAGTCAAAATATCTTTATTCCATAAAAATGCTTAACATTCACTTGGACATGTCATAAAAGATAAAAAAAATGCAAAACAAAATAACCAAAAAAAAAATTGTGCAATTTTGACTTGAAAAAAGCCCGTTCAAATGGTTGAGCTCATGAGAAGATACAGGCAAAGAAACTCATGGCCACTCTTTTTAAATGCCAACATTCGTTATAAATCACAATTAACAATTTTAACTTAGAAATAGAGCAACTCATTTCCAAACATCTTTATCGCGAACATAATCTTTAACTGAGTAATAAGCTTTTTGGCAGAGCCTGTGCTTTACCACTTTTTTAAATTTGTTCAGTGATAAATTAACCACGTCGTTTGGAAGTTTGTTATAAAAGTGTATACTTTGACCTACGAATGAGTGAGACACTTTATGGAGCCTAGAGAAGGGCACAGCAAGCTTATTTTTATTTCTTAAATTATATTGATGGAGGTCACTGTTTTTATTAAATTTATTAACATTTTTATGCACATATACTAAGTTGTCGTAAATATATTGGGAGTGTAGTGTGAGGATGTTAAAGTCTTTGAATTTATTCTTTAGTCTTTGAATTTATTCCTTATCATAAAAATCAATCAAGCATTAAAATATAAAAAAAACAAAAAGTCAGAAGAATTACCTTACTGCCCCAATAGGGCCATTCCAGGGCACATCAGATAAAGCCAGAGCCGCACTTGCAGCATTAATGGCCACCGTTTCAGGAGGATTCATCCCATCAATTGCTAACATATTACACACTATTTGAGTTTCAAAATTATAATTCTGTGGGAATAATGGCCGGAGTGATCTATCGATTAATCGTGAGGTTAATATTTCTCTTTCAGTTGGGCCTGTAATTGTAGATAAAACAAAAAAAACAAATATTAAAAAAAATTTAAAACCTGAATTTGAAATAAAATTTTAGAAATCATCTGTTAATCTTCTTTGACAAAGATTTTATTACAAACTAAAAAAAAAAAAAATTTTTTTGAGTATATTTGCAAAGAACTGTACAATTCATCTTACTTGCTAATAATATATTTTTTATTCCAATAAGTTATAAAATTTTTATTTATATAGTTTAAAAAAATATTTAAGTTTTTTTTATAGTTTAAAAAAATATATATTTTTTTTATTTATTTTCTATAAGTATTGCTTAGTAAATATAACTTATATTTAAACTCACCTAATTCTCGTCTAAGAAAATTTGTAGGTATCCTGCCCGCAGCTGCTGCCTTTTGTCTATAATCTACAACTAATGGAAGAAATGAACTCGGACTTTGTTTAGCTTTAGACACTACTGTTGATAACACACTAGTATTTCCTATAGATGCAACACAGGCACCATCAGCAAATCTGGCATATTTTCCAGTTGACAATTTTAGAGAAGTTCTGAAATTATTAAAATAAAAGAAATGTATAAAATAATGTAAAGTAATATTATAAACTTGTAATTAAATGTATAATTTAGCATTAATAGATGTATTTATGAAGTAACTATATAAAAAAGTACTATATAATATATACTAAGTTAGGAAATTAAAATGATTAAATTTGTCTTACCAAAAAATTACTCAATAATAATTAATACTTATACATAACCTGACATAACCTCTTAGCAAAATTTATATTTACTTACCCATTCGAAAATGGTACATCAATTTCTCCTACATTAAATTGTGACGAAAGAAATCTATATGTATGACGATTCCGAGCTTTTATTTTTGATAAAATAGCACGATTTTTTGATAACATTGTTCCTTATAACTTGTAACTTAAAAATTGGATGTTTATATAAATTATTATTTTTAAGGCTTTATATACTAAAGCCTGAATTCAATATTGAACTTTTATCATTCTTGTTTAATTGGTAATTTTAAAAAGAACAGAATTATGCTCATAAAACAACTTCCATGTAGAAAATTAATTTCATAAAAAAAGTCAGTTTCTATTAATGTCAATGTCAGTTAAGAAATGAAATGCAATATGAAAGACCTATAATAGTTTTTAAATAACTTTATTCAAATAAAAAATATATAATATCGTAATCTTATACTAAAATATATATGTAATATTGATAAATATTGCGTAAACTATATAGTTCACAATTAGGAAAAACAGATAAACATTTACATAACAATCCAAATATATTCTTAAGCGAAATTTGAACTCACAATTATTTTTTTTTGGTTTTTTGTCCCTTTCAAAAGGGGCATAAGCCAATCGTTAAGCCCATCCACACTCTCACCTCCGCCTCCTAAAAGCTCCTGGCACGCGTTTTAATAAAATACCCTTTAAATTTATTTGAGTTGCTATTGTAAAATTAAATCTAATGACTGCAGACTTTTAATACCGTACCGTACATTGTTATTTAAGCCTTATAATTTATTTTCGATTTTAACTATCCACTTGCTTTATACTTATATGAAATATATAACACATTAAACAATAACAATAAGCAAAATATTTTAAATTTAAAAATATTAAAATGTTCTATATTTCTGAACGATATGTGGAAACGGAAACACTACTCTGTAGTAGCAGCTGACTGTCACTGTCCACTGTCAAATTCTTTTGAAATTTGTTAAAATCTTAAATACTTTTATAATAAAAGAACTGTACTTATTTCAGTATTTACTTAAATGGTTGGTATTATAAAAGATATTTAAAGGGCATTACTATGAAGAAAGTACACGGGCACGATTCTTTTCAGAGAATAAATTTCTTATACCAGGTCAATAATTTTTTTTTCTTTTCGAAGGTTTTTTGTTATACTTTTATTTTTTCAGAGAACATAATATTTCGAAATTTCATTCTTCAGAGGTGGAAAAAGAACCACAACTAAGCGGGGTTCAGGTCCACATCCTTCACAATTATATTTAGACACAAAATTATAAATTATCATATATTGTTTTCTTGTTTTTTTGTTATTGTTTTCAGATAGGAAAACACATGGCTGGAAAGAATTCTGCATTAAGCGCGTATTATGGAAATCTCATTCTTAATGTAGCTAAGAAACAAGTAATGAAAATGTAAGTTATTTATATGATTCTATATGATCAGACTATTGTCTGTAAGCCATTTTTAAGTCTCAGTAAGCTATTTTCAATAATATTGTTAAAATTTTACTTGGCTAGACTTCAAGGAGTGAAAGAAAGTTGCAAACAATTTTACTTTCTGTAGAAAGCATAAAAAAGATAAAACATTAAGATAGAGCAAAAAATAAACATAATAAAAAATAAATCCATTAGGCCATTTAAATTATAAGTTATGAAACTATTTATTTCACATTGTTACAGTCACCCAGATATAAAGAGGCAAATATGTAAAAAATGCCACTGTATACTAATTGATGGAATATCAGCAAAAGTACAGTTGAAAAATAATAAGAAATACAAATATTTAAGATGGATTTGCAAGACTTGTGAAATGAAGAAAGATTATCCGGCAAACATAAGCAAAGACCATCGAGTGTGGTTAGAGAAACCTGAGGCTATTGAAGAGACTATAAGCTGATTAGTTAATTAATTTGATTAAAATATTCTTTTGTAAAAGTGTTTCCTTTTTTATTTTAAACCAACTGTTAAGACATTCTCCATGCATTGTGCCAATTTTCTTGAAATTGCTTGTTCAGTATTGAAACTTAATACCGCGCATTAGGAACAAGTAAAGCATGAAAGTAAAAATGATAAATTTCCACAGACTGGGATTGGATTGTGAGGTATTTGAAGCTGTCTAAAATTTTATTTTACTATAGCTTTAACACATTAGCCCTAGTGGGCAATGTATTTCTTTGTCCACTGTCTACAATTGTTAGCATTATTGAGATAATAAAATATTGAATTTAAACACTACTAGTATGGAGTTGTGTATGGCTTAACTGGTGATAGTTGTGAGTTTGTATCTCGTTGGGTTAATCATATTTGCGGCTTCGTGACCTGTAATCTAATACAATTCATACCAAATTACTATAAAATATTGAGCTTAAAAAATTTTTTTTAACAGGAAATAGGTGACATCATAAAGTCCGTGTTCCCAGCTAGGGTAGGCAGCATAGTGACAAGACACTCCTTTCCTTACTTTTTGATAAATTCTGGATCATCGCGAGTTGTGTGGTGGCACCGAACCCCGCGCTTTACCTCGACGTCAGAGCCACGAAAATGAAAAAAAAATTTCATTTCCTCGATTGCGAATCGAACCCCCAACCTGTAGCGTTTACAGTCCCACTTCTATCACTGACTGGCCTCATATATGTATAGTTTTTATAATAACTTTATTATTTTACCCACATAGACCCCCCCCTTATTGTAGGTTGCAAAGTGTTTAATACAACTAATATGTATGCAACAATCTGCATGACAACCAGCTTTTTGTGAAAGCTCCGTTAATTGCCAGTTAAAATGTAAAAGCTTTTTGTTTGTCACACAGAGTCAGTTGTTTTTATTTTATTTTTAGATGGGCTGAGTGAAATAGTTCAAAATAAAATAATGATGAATTGTTCTTTATAATTTTGTTAAGTAATAAGTATATTGCTATGTTAGGTGCAGACGCGTTATGCCTCGGATTGGAACCCACAGTCACGTTCAGGGAGGAATTACGCTTTACTGCAGGTCACGGTTTGCTCTCGGTCCGATCTCATATAAGTACTTGTATATTATTTTTTTAAGCTTCATGCTGCTTCCCACATGTACCACTGTAGGCAGGGGGACCACTGTTGAGTGGGGGAACACAATGTCTACATCTTGTATGCCTGATTGGATCTTGACCGGAACGATACTGTGAATACTCTTATTGTTTCTCATGTAAGAATATTTGTAACAAACTGAGATCGAATCGAGAACGGACCGTGTCTGGGCCTATAGTATGAATCCACCATTACAGTCAGAGGCTGTGCCGCTACGCCGCGAATGAATTATTATTTTTTTTAGCTTGCCGGTGTATCCCGCGCAAAGCAGGTAGGCAGGCAGAAAGAACCTAGTGTTAAGACACTTCTTTCCTCATTTTCCATCAATTCTGGAGGCAATAGGTGTTGGGTGGCGGAACTCAACCCAGCGCTTTGCTTGAACACCAGAGCGAAGAAATGAAAATATTAAATATTTTACTTCCTCGAGTGGGAATCGAACCCAAAACCTGTCGCGTTCACGGTCACACGCTTGTGAGTCACATGACTGGCCACATTGTTATTGTATATGCCTATGTTAGGTACATTGCCATAAACGATATAAACCATAGGTTTCCTATAATATTCAGAGCGAAGAAAATTAAAAATATGTAGGTAGGTTGCTAAATTTTATGATGTAGATCATAAAATACTTTTATTACATATGAAATTGAAGTTTTATTCCCATTTCCAGACATGTAAACTTAACATGTGGTTCACTTCAGGTTTTTGGAAAATATCCCTTTTCGTATTTTATATAAAGACAGCATATACTGTAGATAGTCTTTTAGATAAAGAAAAAGGAAGTCACGAAGGATTTAAAAGAGGTTTTAAAGATGCTGAAATAGCGAAAAGTAAAGCCGAAGTAGTGAAAAAGGCAAAAAATTATGAGAAACATATAGATGTAATGATAGATAAGGATTTCGCAAGCCAAAGATTCCAAAGAGACCCAGTATTAGACTTCATGAGCAGGAGGTTGAGGTTCAAAAGAAAAACCAAACATTCTGACACAAGTATTTCATCTAGTTCTAGTTTAGAAATGAAGAATTGGAAAGACGAATGGAAGGAGCATTGGTTGCAGAAGAAACTGGAAGCTATCAACTCATCAGTACCCAAAGGGGATATTGTTAACATGGTGGCTGCTAGTAAGATACTAAATATCTCTTTATATTAAGTATAATAATATTGAATATCTTTCTAGCCAAACAGAGGAAGTCTTGTTACTAGGGCAACGATAAAAAAATTTCGTCCTCGAGTGGAAATCGAACTGTCAACCGTCACAGCTATTCCGCTGCGCCAGGTTGGCCGTCTTGTTGCTTTTTTATTTACGTTAAGTTTAAGTATTAAACGTTCTAAGTACTATGTCATTACTAAACAGTCAACAAAAAAAGTAGAATTCTTAAATAATTAAAAATTTATTAATTTTTGACCAACTGACATTTTGACACAAATTCGTGACATTTTGACCAACTTCTATATCTTTAATTTAATTAGGACCGTGGGGTATTCCATGTGGAGATCCAAACCAACACGACGCTCCCTGGGGAACTTGCATGCTGCCCGTGGAATGTGAGGCGGAGTACCGGATATATCGCGGAGACTACTTCTGCGGTCGAACCAAATTCATTTGTTGTGCACTACAGATGACTAATTATGATCTGTATGCTGGTTTCGATGTGTCCTTCGCCGACTCGAGCCTGGCCACAGATTCAGAAGAAAAGAAGAATAGAATGAGAGGATCTAAAGAAAAGAAGAAAAGAAAGAAGAATGCCGATAAAAAACGTAGGTTGCGAGAGAGGAAAAAACGCAAACGGAAAATTGAGAGGACGATTCGAAGGATTGTAAGGGAAATCAGAAAAATATTGCACAGGACCTATAGGAATGGCACATCGGCCAGAAAGAAGAAGACGAAACTATTGAAGAAGTTTATTAAGTTTATGAAGAAACAATACATAAAAGATAGAAAAGCAGTAAAAGATATCCACGAAATGGAGTTAATCAAAATTGATGCTGCTTTATTGAAGAGACTTAATTCTATTAAAGGGATGAACCAACAATTTGTCAGGAACGCTACCTTCAGGGCCATCATAGAGAATGGCACCATAAGTAAGCAAAATGCTAGAATGTTAATAGAAGCCTATCCAGAACTTTCTGGGTTGTTAAATATGAGACGCCATAGTAGAGTCAAGAAACCTATAGTAAACGATTATTTAGATTACGATATTGAGTATGGTTATCTATATTATACGTAAAATAAAATTCAGTGTTTATTTGGTTAATTGGTCTAAATCTAATTTTCATTAATTATATAATCATTTAAAAAGTATGACGCCAGGTTTCCCCCCTGTTCCAAAGTGTAAATTATAAACTAAGGATGACAGGATACTGCTTTACTTAGAATGCTGAAGATATGAGAATAATATAACGTGGTGGGTATATATTTATGAAGCGATAACTCTTCATGCAGCTTCCAGCATTAAGCAGGGTAGGCAGAAGGAACGTAGTGTTAAGATACACTGTTCCATTTCGTAGTCATTGCGTGG
The DNA here is from genome assembly GCA_000313835.2 of Heliconius melpomene melpomene. Lineage (NCBI taxonomy): Eukaryota > Metazoa > Arthropoda > Insecta > Lepidoptera > Nymphalidae > Heliconius > Heliconius melpomene. Next base: position 110,751 of record HE671114.1, on the reverse strand, counting down.
CGAGTGTGGCGTTGAGCTCGAAATTTGGGCGGAATTTATGACGAAAAACTAAAACTAGGTCCAGTGTGTCTTTTTTAGTGTTTGAGTAAAAACGATAAGCTGCCTTTTAAAAAAGTACAATCAATAAAAAAAAAACAATGCCAATATTTCGATTGATCTTTCTAAATAACTAAAAAGTCGACATCTAAAGAGGTAAAAAGTTTTGTAGTTTTAACTACTTAAAAACTTTTCCTTACTGAACAGCGTCTTGCATGACTGATTGTGTGAGTTGTTAAACAAGTAAACGGGAAAGTAAATAAGCTGCTTTTTCTAAACTTTAGCTTACCTGGTACTAGAGTTTAATAAAGTTTAGCCATTTTTGAGTTTTACGTGGTTTTCCCGCACATAGCGGTGTGGGCAGAGGGAACCTGAGGACTTGGTGTACTGTTGAGAATAGGCAAGGTCTCGAAGTTTGGGGGGAAATCACGTAACAGAGTGCCTTAACACTGAGCTCCTTCTGCTTTTACTTCTATACTAATCCTTAGAGTGAAGTTCAAAATATTAAGAATATAAGGTTTGTATAGACGGACTAATACAACTATTGTCACATAATTTTCCTCTCTTCAGACTTTTAATTTAAAAAAAACACATCAAACAAATTACAATATCAATATTAAGCTCAAAAACTTAAAAGTTTGTTGAACTTTACCCGTTACATAAAACTCAGGTCAACAAATTGAATCCCACAATCTCATATAGTTGCCAAAAATCAGTATCTTACATGATTAAACGCGAAACTTTGCCGTAGCGGTCGGTGCTCGGGCACGCCGCCAGATGCAATGTTGCCAGGGTAGATACTGACGTTTAGATATTGTATAGAAATATTGCTAGGGCTATAAATTTTAATGTAAATGTTGTAGCTTCAAACCGTATCTCTGTACGTAGGTAGGCAGAGGGAACTTGGGAACCTATTGTTAAGACCAGTGCCGGTTTTAGCACTACCGGCGCCCTGGGCGAAATTTTTTCGGCGCCCCCTAACTACATTTCAATAATATACAAAAAAGGAATGGGTACAACGAAATAACCTTTTAGGCAATTCTAGCCTTTCTATCTGCGAACTCTTTTCTTAGGCATTCAAAGTTTACGTTTTCTGCAATTTTATTTTGAAAGTTGTTAAGATCACTTTGTTTTTTTTTTTTAGATATCAAAGACGACGATTTTTTTAAAAATTTTAGACCATTCTAAAATACCCTAGCTACGCCACTGCAGCGAGGAGACATCTTTGCGCAAAGCAAAGCGCCCTAAACGCGCGTCTGCGGCGCCCTTTTTATCCGGCGCCCCTGGGCGGTCGCCCAGCCTCGCCCTACCCTAACGCCGCTAGTGGTTAAGACACTCCGTTCGCATTAAGAGACTCCCACTTTCTGTCTAATTATTAATCAAAGGTTTGCTTGAGTGGTGATACTCTGCTTTTAACAGAGCAAGGAAATGAAAACATTAAATATTTCATTCTACTGCGTGAGAATCGAACTGATCATCGCGTTTATAATCGCACGATTGTGGCTCTTCGCCATGACAGCCTGATATTTTAGTTATGGGGTTAAATATATATTGAACTAGCGGCCCGCTCGCGGTTACACCCGCGTGAACTATGTTATTATTAATTTCTGTCTCCATGACTACGTCCGAGTGACGTCTATGCAAAATTTGAGACTCGTAGCATTTGTAGTAACGAAGTTTCATACAAACTTTCGACCCCAAAAACAACCCCTTAGAAATCGAATATTGCAAATTCCCGTCTTAGCGAGCACCTACGTCCTATAAGTAACTCCTATTCAAAATTTGAGATTCCTAGCACATGTAGTTTCTGAGATTTCGTGATGAGTGAGTGACCTTTCGATTTTACATATATAGATGATCAGTTTTTTGCGGCCATCGTGGCGGAGGGCACAAGAGTTTACTTTAAATTGATTTAAATAAATATTTCCTTTCCTCGAGAGGGGATCGAACCCACGACCAGTCGATTGAAAATTCTTTTGCAGCACACTTTGTGCCGCTGAGCCACGACTGGCCTCAAGACATCATAAAATGAACTTTTTAATTTAATAATCCTTAAGGGTATCACTTTCAATCAAATTTATCACTTCTACACACACTAAGGCTTTCAATCCCGCAATCTATTCAATTTTGGTATTTGGGGGACTAAGAATTTTCAATCCCGCAGCTTTCGGTTATTTATCTTTGTATCTTATGTGAATCTAATACTTCATAGTCTACCTTAAAATGGAATTCAAAATATTCCTAGTTATAGATAGGTATAGGGACATCAACCATGTCGATACTCGAATTAAAGTTCGATACGCTCGTACTCGTAGAACACGTTGGCGAGTTGCCAGACGCATTGTTAACAAAGCACTATTTCAAGACTTTAATGCTATAAATTTTAAATATATGTATATTCAAGAAAGTCTCCTGCATTTCCTTTTAGAAATAAGATAGGCAGAGAAATTGTTTCTCTATTTTGTTCTCGTTAAAATATGTACTGTATGAATATATCACACACATAGCAGCATATTGCAAGGGAACATAGTAAGACATTCCGTTCCCCAAACTCCACTGAATTTTCGTATTGAGTGGAGGAACTTAACGCCGCCCTTTACACCTTAATACGTAAAATTTTAAAAATCCCTTTTTCCGTTCTTGCGAGAATTTCGAGATATTCTCGCCTAATTTTCTCTGCTCTCCCTGACCTGCTTACATGCAAATTTTCATCTTTTGTAAGCACAAAACTTACTTCTGTGCGATGTCTCTCAGCACTCACTACCGGGAGAGTTCTATAATAGATAAATAGAAAGTATATATACTTTATAAAAAGACAAAATAACTATATTTTATACCCTTTTATATTAATGTACCGTATTGTAGAATAAATCTTTCGTTAAAAGGTACTTCTTCTTCCTCCTGGCATTAATCCCGGCTATTGCCAGGGTCTGCCTTCCTACACAACCTACTCCACTTTGCACGATCTTTTGCATCCTCGGTGGTTAGACCATTGGCTCTCATGTCCTGCATCACGACATCCAACCAGCGCTTCCTTGGGCGTCCGGGAGGTCGCACCCCAGGGACTGGTATAGCAAGGCACTTGCGTCCGACATAGTTCTTAGGCCGGCGCGTAACGTGGCCAAACCATCTCAAGCGACTCTCTTGGAGCTTATCCGCTACGTCACGGACCCCAAGACTACCTCGAATGAATGTGTTGCGTATGCGGTCAGACCGTGTTACGCCGCACATCCACCTCAGCATCTTCATTTCCGTGACGTGAAGCTCCTGAGTGTGCCGAGATAGTGCTGGCCAACATTCGCTGCCGTATAAAAGAACCGGTCGGACGATGCTCTTGTATATCAGCC
>HE671114.1:77450-106459 GCA_000313835.2 Heliconius melpomene melpomene | reverse complement strand
TGTATGCCTCCATCAAAGTTCTGAGGGCGAAAATGGCGTCCATGGTGCCCGATCCTGGCTGAAATCCATATTGAGACTCAGAGACAGTACACTCTCGGCGGAGCCTGAGGTCGATCATGCGCTCGAAGAGCTTCATGGTATGACTCATAAGCTTAATGCCCCTATAACTACCACAATCTTGAACACTGCCCCTTCCTTTGTAAATAGGGGTAATGAAGCTAAGCCGCCACTGATGCGGCATCTTACCAGTGTTCAAGATATGGTTAAAAAGGTCAGTAAGCATGAGCACACCAAGAGAGCCCAACGATTTCCACGCTTCGATCGGAATGTCGTCAGGTCCCACCGCTTTTCCGTTCTTCATGCGTCGAAGGCAATTACGTGTTTCGTCAAGGGTTATTGGAGCAATAAGTCCGAGGTTAGGCGGTGGGTCGTGATGAAGACTGCATGGGTGCTGAGTATTCAGCAACTCCTGGAAGTAGCTTCTCCACCTCTCCTTCACAGAGACATGATTACATAGCAGCGTGCCCTGGGAATCTCTGACGCAAAGACATTTTGCAATATCTTGCGTCACTTTATCCCGGGAACGTGCCAGTTTGTAAATGAGCTTCTGCCCCTCCACAGTTTCAAGTTTATCATACAATGGTGACAAACTTTCACTGCGGGCTCTGGCTACAGCTCTTTTACAGGCACGTTTAGCTACTGTGTACTCCAGTCTGTCTTCAGGAGAATTGGATTCCTGCCACTTCTTAAAGGCAGCCTTCTTTTCACGAGTCACCTCCTGCACCTCGTCATTCCACCACCATGTCTCCTTGTCGATGACACGTCCTCCCCTAGAAAGGCCAAGAACTGGCCTGCCCGCCGCAATGATTGCCGACTGAGCCCGATCCCAAGCATCCTGAGCAGTCTCGGTGTTCGTCGAAATATCGTGACTTTTCATCTCTGCCAGGAAGTCGGTCTGCATCGGTCCATTCAGCAACCACCACTTGATCCGAGGCCTACGTTTCTCGGCTACTTTCTTCTTCGGAGTGACGTTAAAGTCCATGACAAGAAGACGATGTTGGGCCGTTAGGCTTTCGCCTGGAATGACCTTACAGTTAGTTACCCTGCCCATATGACACCGTCTGGTCAATAAGTAGTCTATTTGAGTTGAGTGGGACCCGCTCTTATACGTGATAAGGTGCTGAGAATTCTTTTGGAAGAACGTATTCACGATGGCCAGATCAGACGCAATACAGGTTCTCAGAATGTTTTCTCCCTCTGTATTGCGAAGACCGTGCCCAAAACCCCCGTGAACACGTTCATACGGCTCAGCAGCCTTACCGACGTGCCCGTTCAAGTCCCCCCCAACTAAGACCACTTCGGTAGACGGTACAGCAAGTAGCACCCCTTCATACTGCTCCCAGAATGTCTCCTTTTCGGCCGCGCTACATCCCGCCTGGGGAGCATAGGCACTAATTAAGTTTGTGATAACGCCCTCAATCAGTACCCTCACTCGCATCAAGCGGTCGGAGCGACGGTCAACTTCAAGGAGCCCATTCTGAAGCTCTTCAGAAAGCACTACCGCTACACCGTTTCTACCCGAAGGTGACCCAGTGTATATAAGCCGGTAACCCTGTCCGATGTTACGGGACTTATTGCCCTTCCAGCGAGTTTCCTGGAGGAAAGCACACTGGACCCGACGTCTCATGAGTACATCTGCGAGTTCCCTGCATCGTCCGGTTAGAGAGCCAATATTCCACGTTGCAAAGCGGAGTTTTCGTCTGGGTACTTGCGTCTTTAACCGTGCCCGTACTTGACACGGTAGCCCTTGCCCACTTGTCGCAGGTGTAGGGCGATGTGCCTGCGCGTCGTTTTGCGGCGACGCCCTAGCCGTACCCAGTCTTTTCTTATTCCGTTTCATGTACTGGCGGTTTGCGGTTTTCGTGGAGCGACTGCCGTCTGACCTCCAAACCCCTTTGTGGGGAAAACCGAAGGGAGAGGAAAATAGAAGGGTAGGATAGGAAAAGGAAGGAGGGAGCTAAGGAAGGAGGAGAGGGGGGGGGACCATTCTTACGGACTGGATGAGGGATATAAGAGTGGCGGCTCGAGGATCCGGGGTCGCGTACCCGTATGCCCACAAACAAATATCGGACAGATATTAGTCTGGACACCCTCTGGATGACCCTTTCGTTAAAAGGTACCTATGCTTGATTCTTTTACGGTATACGGGATTCGCTATTCTCATATTGAATGTATTCTGTTATTAAGGTAATTAGCTTCCCACTTCTTCTTCTTCTTCTCCTTCCTGGCATTAATCCCGGCTATTACCAGGGTCTGCCTGGCAATAAAATCCAGTAGGCAATAAAAAATGTAGAGGGAATCTATTGAATGGCGGTACTCTACGCCGTTTTATCTTGTTACCAGAAGGACCAGAAGAAGGAAATAATAATGATTTAATCCCAAGTGGAAAAATTGAACACCACCATCCTTTATTCAGGTCATATGAATGTGACTGTGAATTTTGACCTATGTACAGGTACCAGCTTATAATAAAATTGTAACAGGTCGTTGTACGTACATGGAACATAATATATGAGAATGTTAGAAATTAGGGGCATGTATCAATGTAAAAGAACTCAAAATGATGGTTTTTTTTTTAGTTTGTCTGTGCGCTTGTGTATGTTAATCTCAGAAACGGCTTAACCGATTTAAATGCACTTTTCAGTAACGTATTTTAGAAAACTTTCCACCATTAAAATTAAAAAAACAAAACAATATTATCCATATCTTTTTCGACAAAAATACTTCAAAATAACTGTTTTATTGAATTGCTTAAAATTTTAGTTTTCCCTGTATAGGCTATTGTCTCTAAATTTATAATTTTATTGGAAAACATAAGAAAAACAAATTTGTAAATAAATAATTATGTATTTCAGTTGGGCGTTGCCGCGAGCGTTTCGCTTGTAAACAATAACTTTATTGTATTATGAAGTTGATTTCTTATTCCTAGAAAGTATCTTTTATTTTCTGCCCTCTGGGAAATATTTCGTATTTAAGTTATTCTGGTTTAGAATATTTGTATAAACGATTGATATAGATTTACATAAAACATAAGTTTACCTAGAGATATATCTTTCAAAATAATAACTTACCCCTGTATCCTGCGCGTGAAGGGGTAGACAGATGTAACCTTGTTTAAGTTCCTGTCGTGTCCCAATGGTGGTGGTGGAGGTGGTGGTTCCCAATGCTCCAAAATGCTTGTTGGAATATTGGAATTTGTAATAGAATATCAAAAACGACGAGGATTGGGTTGTTTGGAGACACGTGTGTAAATAAGGTTTGGAAATGTAGGCTGTCGTCACATAATCGTACAGCATTTGACGATATTGCAGTGGTTATGAATCTGCTCAGGGAACTGTCTTAGTAATTATATTTTTTTATTTTCCGCTTCCTAAACATAAAGTTCGGCATTAAGTTGCAACTCAAGAAGCAGTGTGAATTTTGGTGGAAAATGAAGTGTCTCGACACTAGGTTCTCCTGTTCCTGCTACTTTCTACAGTTTCAATCATAACGGGTGTTATATGAAAGAAGACAAGGGCTATAAAATCAATGCAATAGAAGTTGCGGACAACCACTAGTAATATTATAGACTTACAGATATCCTTATCCGTTTTATCATATATTCGTAGATCTCTTTGTATCTTTGCTTAGATTTTATCCGGTCTCGAGCTGTCAACGTTTTATTTTCTAGAAATTTCTTGCCAAAGTCTAAAAGTCCGATGGCATCGCTTGGCAAGTGTTCAAATATCGATTTCGCCGCGTAATTGCAAATATATCATGTCCTGATGCTCACAGCGATAGCGGGTTGCAATTAAAATGCTATCGAAAAATGTTTGTAAATTTAAATTAAATATTACTTCGGACTTGTATTACCAGTGAAGAAGAAATACTTAATTAGAACTTAAATAGGTATATGGGTCATAATCAGAAAAAGTGTACATTTTGTGTCTTTTCTTGTCCCGCTACTTTGAATGCGTTTTAAAAATACAATTTTAAAGATAATTTAAATATTTTGCCATTTAAGATAAATTTACTTATTAACTTAAAGGTTTTTGTAATATTTTAAATGTATTATGGCAAATAATAGTATTTTTTGTTAGTTGCAAAAAACTTTTCAAAATGCATATTATACAATTTTTCGTGTCCCATTCACCACTTTACTTTTTAAAAAATTGATTTGTTACGAATATTTATGGTTTTATTTGATTTCAGGTATGTTTATATTACTTTACTTTATGCATAATATTAAATAGAATTACTTTTATTGATACATTATTTAATAAATAATATATATGAATTAAGTAAATTTGTCCCAAAATATTGTTTTTTTGTTACTCAGGGCTAGTAACGTACAATTAAAATATGAACGCAATTATTTTAAATGGTATTTAATATTAGTTTTTATTGTGGCACCATTATTCTAAAAGTCAATGCTGTCGTAGCTACAACCAGTAATGTTCTCGCAGCAGTTGAGGGGTTCAAATGTTTTAGAGGGAATGCGTGAAATTACATCTCAGGGCTATAAACGGCTTTTATTTTGGTAAGTATTCTATAATTTCGTTTTCTTGTTTATGTTATTTGGTTCTTTTTACAAAATCTCAAAAAAGAACTTCAGTGCTTGCACATGCAACACGTGGCTTATGAGCAAATATTTAAAAAGGTTAGAATTTCTCAGACTTCATTCTCAATTTTGTTACATTTCGTTACGTAACGAAACTGAGAAAATATGAAGCCTAGTTCACAATTACGTTACCATCGGAAGATATGTATATATATATAAAAAAAAATGATTTTTAAGTTTTTTGCCTGTTTGCTTGTTTGCCTAATGTGTTTGTGCACGCTTATCCCAGAAACGGCTTAACCGATTTACTTAAAAACATTTTTTTTATTCTTCCTTAAATTAGTTGTGATTTTGTAATTACTATTTTTTTCTCTGGAGATAGTGAATTAATAAATATGTAGGTCAAGCGGGTGAGGCTTTTATTTAAAAACAAAAACGTTCTGTACTAGCGTTGTTAAAGATCTAAACAATAAACATTAAAATATTATTAAATACCTATTGATAAATATTTTTTTATTTTCAGTAAGCGTCATGGCTCCTATGTCAAATGCTGAAACATAAAATATATAGAGAACGTCTTAAACAGACCAATCCTATTAAATATGAAGATATGCGGAATAAACACTTACAAAGAATTAAACTTAATTCCAGTGATAACAACTCAAATTTTGATATATTTTAAAGTGGATTTTATTTTATCATTAACTTTGTGATCTTTAGAAATATAAGTTTATTACGTTACGAACTACCATTATTATATTGTTAATATTGTCACTTTGTTGTTTTCTTACATTTATAATCTGTTAAATCAACGATTGAATCTTTAAAATTTTAATTTGTTTCTCATTAAATAAAAACAACAATGGTTTTATTGATATAATATTCTTATTTTGTTGTGTATAATGCCTTATGACATCAGTTTCGTAACAAAGATTATCAGTGTTGTTACTTATCAGTTACGTTACGAATTCGAAAATGTCCACTTTTCTGATTATGACCCATATATATTTAAAAAATTATTGTATAAATTAAAAAATAGTGATTATTAATCTAGTGTTAAGACACCCTTACTTCCAACTTACCGCCTAATATTCGAGATCTTGCCTACAAGTCAAATTATTTTAATGGAAACGGAGTATCTTGACACTAAGTTCCCAGGTTCCCTCTGTTTAACTTAACAAATAATTTCCGGTTCTGGTGGATAGAGCCCGGAGTACCTTAGAACACTAAGTTCCCTCTGCCTATCCTTAAAAAAAGTGCAACTGATAATACTGACGTGACGTCACGCGGTGATTTCAAATGCATTAAATTCATCCATACTAGTATGTGACACGGATATTGGATACATCGGTGTCAGCTTTGAACGTGTTCCGCTTACCTGGTCTTGTACTAGCTTGAATAAGTGAATGAATTAATATTACTAGATTTTTAAAATTATTTTTTTTAAACTATTTTTTGCATATACCAGAGTAGATAGAGGGAACCTATTGTTTACATCATCCCTTACAGTTCATGGCGGATCTCTGTAACACGTATACTACATATACTACACGTACACTTATATGCCAGAGCTGGTATTTAAAAATAAAAATAAATTAAATAGGTATGATTAGAAATGTATTGGATAAATGAATGTATCCTCTTAAAAACCATTCAAGCCATACGTTCTTAAAAATGTTTTTAAAAAAAAAAATCTTTCCTAAGTGTGGAATAAGATTTTATAAATAAATATAATTTTCACGCCGAATGGAAATCGAATTCGCAACCATCACCTTCCTCAAACTGCTCCGCTGCGCCATTAAAACTAAAATATATCTTGCACTATAACATTATTAGAACTGCCAATTACAACATTTTGATACAGCGAACGCTTCTATTTCAAAGTATGCCAATTAAAATGAAAGATAACAGAAAACTGAAATGTTCGGTTGATTTTTCCAACCCCTAACGATAGGGGTTAGTAGGGCGTAGGATTGGTATCGATAAATAATTGGTGGCGCGCCAAGTTGAGGGCCGACTGGATCTGAAACTGAATGCAGCAGTAAAAATCTAGACGCTAGTATAGAATAGATGGGAAATGGAATTATTAGTCTATTTCTTGTGGGTTAATTCAGGGGTAAACTTGAGGCCAGTCATGGCACAGAGGTAAAAGTGTGTGACTGTAAGTTGGGTTCTGGGTTCAATTTCCACTCGAAGAACTGAAATATTTAATGTTTTCTTCTATTTCCCTTTACCACTCAACACGCAATCTTCTCTAAATTCTGCGGAAAACTTACTTACTTAGCTCTCTTTGCCTACCCTGCTCCTTGCGGAGTAGGTACAGCTTAAAGCTGAAAAATAAAAGAAAAAATTGTCAAATAGTGAAATCTTTGATTTATGTGGTTCGAGAAGCCAATATTTTTTTTATTCTATCATAGTTTAAGTAGTCTACGAAAGAATAAAGAATAAAAACAAAAAGAATATTTAGAAGATGAGTAGCCTTAAGTATATAGGTTAAGTCGTGACCGGATATAAATACTTTTTTATGACGTCTGTAGGTTTTTCGGTCGACAGCTCTTCAATGATCCGATTATAATTTCTTTTAGGGCTTCACAGTTAAAAGCATCCAGTGTTATTTCTTGACAGTTATTAGTATAACAGCGAATTTAGTTTAAAATTTTGTAAGAAATTTCGTACCTATGATTAATATCTCATTGTAATAGGAAATGTTTTTTTATTAAATATAAAGTCTAGCTAAAGCTATTGATTCGATTCCCATTCCCATTATATCGTATGGGCCGTGTTAACCCTCGTTCGTCACGTTCTGCCTAATTTTCAAGACATCGCGTTTATTCAATGTTAGCAGGAAAATATAAAAAATGAATAATATCATTCCCCCAACCGGAATTCGAATCCACAGCGATCGTGCTTACAGTCAGACGCTGCTTACTCATATTAGAAATTTCTCAATTATAACCCTAGATTTAAGCTAAATATTAAAAAATGCTATATAAACATAAATTGTGCTTCTATTTAGTTATCCTCGCCGGTGGCCGCCTCGAGTCCGCGACACTCGACTCGAAATATTATTTTAGTAGAAACGCAAATGTGAATTATGAATTTTGTATTTTTTAACTTGGTAGTTTTCTGTTTGAATGAAAATTAAGTATAAATAGAAATATTTTTGTTAACGCGACGTTTGTGGGTTTAATTCCAACTCTAGAAATATGACTGGACAGCTATAGTTACGTTTTAAGTGGCGGAACCCAACACCGCGTTTACTAAAACAGAGAAATGACAGTATATATTGCAATATACTGTCATTTCTCTGTTTTAGTAAACGTCATTTCTCTGTTTTAGTAACGGACTGGGGCTCGAATGCACAACTGTCGTGTTTAAGGTGAGACGTTGTCACATTACGCGAGAACCTCCAAAGTAATGTAAGAACAAAAAAGATACGTTTCCCGTTCCCCGGAATAGAAGGAAGATACACAATTTCAGAAACTACAAACATATATTCGTAAGCCAGAATTACAAGTTTTAGTTGTTTTTAGTTTTGCTTAAAGTTTAATATTACTTTCGAATCCAGCTTGGGAAGTTGCAAAATATATCGCGTTAACCGTATCGTTTGTGTTATCGTGAATTTACATAGATAAATAAATACCGCCATGTAAATTGTTTTTTAAGATAATGTATTTAATATATTTTTCATCAATACATTAATTTAAATACTTAGAAAGCCTTTATATCCTATTTTTTTTAGTTCGACGATGTATCCCGCACAAAACGGGGTAGACACAAAAAATCTAAGAACCTAGTTCTAAGATAGCTCCCATTAGGACACTACTGCTCCCCACATGTCCCGGCTTAAATTTTTTACAAATAAATAAAATAAGCGAAATATTTGGTACTAGAATTCCTTTATATTATAGAAGTTTGTAACGAGATAAGGCAGCCACCGCCACGAACATTCTCATACATAGTATTTCCATTTGGAACTGTCAAAAACCCAGTTACACTTCACGCCCGCTTTGCCAACTTTGTTAATTAATTTAGTTAATTACAAACGACTTCTTGTTTTTAAGTACTTGGATGGAAAAAATATTTGTGTATGTTGGTTTTGTATGTATCTATCTTTTTTATCTATATATATAAAAGGACTTGTCCTCACTGACTGAGGTAAGACGCACGCCCAGCCGTAACCGCTGATGATAGAAACGTTAAATTTGGACAAAAGTTTACCTTCGTAATCTGGACATCCACTAAGAAGGGATTTTGAAACATTTTAACCCTAAAGGGGTGAAATAGGGGTTCAAAGTTTGTATGGAAAAAAATTTAAATAGGCACCGATTTTTATAAAATTTGAAATTTAGATTATTAAAAGTATTTAATTGAACACGTGTTTCATCGTTTTCTAGAATTCTCCCCCTAAGGGTGCAAATAAGGGGTTGTAATTTGTATGGAAAAATCTTTAAAACGCCACCGATTATTATAAAATTTGAAATTTAGACTTTTAAAAATATTTAATTGAACATGTGTTTCATGGTTTTTTAGAATTCACCCCCTAAGGGTGCAAATAAGGGGTTGAAAGTTTGTATGGAAAAATTCTTAAATCGCCACCGATTTTTATAAAATTTGAAATTAAGACTTAAAAATATTTCATTGAATACATGTTTCATGGTTTATTAGAATTCACCCCTAAATAAGCTAGCGAAGCTGCGCGCGTCCGCTAGTCTATTATAAAAGTTTAAACTTTAAAAATTTAAATCCGCGCCGGATTCAAATTCCGCTGAGTTTAAAGTTTAGTTTTGGAAGATTTCCTGAGAAAAATACTTGCTTAGAAAACATAGCGTGAATGGCGCTTCTATGTTCTACCTCTATGCCTCGCCACTTTTAATTTTTTATATATTTTTTAAATATAATAAGTATATATCTTTCTTAAGTGTGGAATAACGCCTCTTTAAACTATCCATATAGGGGGTAGGTATAGTGAATCTAGTGGTAAGACACTCCGTTCCCGATACGTCGAACAGTTTTTGCATCCCAATTTAAGTTGGGATACTCATCACTACTGGAGCAAAGAAAAGAACATAATTCATTCGCTAGAATAAAAATCGCTTATAGTTTAGCGCCATAAAGAATGTAGTGCCAAACTTTTCTCTCTTCACATCATTCTCCAATTTAAGACATCTTGGGTTTTGTAGCGGAAGTTAACGACGCACTTTATGCCTATTAAAGATAAAATGAGCTGTGAAAGTGGTAGTTTCCGGGGTCGTGTACCTAATACCCATAGACTACCGTTGATCCGTCGATACCGTTACACCCTGTATATTCAATTGCGTCACGTATTTTGTATTCAAAAGCATAGTTATATAAAGTAAGTAGGTTAATTAATGACAGTTTGAACACTAACATGGAGTTACGAGCGTTGAAAACATTTTCGAAGTCAGGTTAATGAGGATTACCGCGTATAAATTTAGAGTAGAAACCATTCGTGGTGCAGGCGTCCAAGTGTGCGACTGTAAACGCAACAGGTTGCGGGTTCAATTTCCACTCGAGGAAATTAAATATTTAATATTTTCATTTTTATGAGGCTGTTGTGGTTCTATCCCCACTCAAGGAAACGAAATATTTCCTTAAATTTATATTTACTTTTCTCCGCTCTGGCATCGGAGGCAACTCATTTATTTCTATTTAATGACGCGATCGATTAATACTCTACATTTTCGTTTTTTTTAGCATTACACTGTTTTCCGCACATAACAGGGCAGGCAGAGGGAACCTGTGAACCTAGAATTAAGACACCCCATTCCCACTTCCGTTCCCCACTTTCCGCCCAATTCTGGAGGCATTGCGTGTTGAGTGGCGTAACTCAACGCTGTGCTTTTGTCTTGTTAGGAAATGAAAATAGCTCAATCCCCCGAGTGGAAATCGAACCTAGTACCGCTGCTCTACGACGACCTCGCTTGAATTAAGACGAAATGTACCACTAAATATATTATTAAATAATACCTAAACGACCCGATAGCTTATTTACACCAGTACTAATATAAGTCAGCCTTATTAAGGAAAAAATTCTGAGTATTTGCTAGTGTCATAAAGAGCGCGGTCATTTAACACCAAAGCCTTGGCCCAGCGGGAAACCTTAAAACACCTTTTAGCTGAAATATCTTGTGGGGGTTCACTTTTGTGATAGAAAAATATGTTTAGTTAATTATTATGTCATTTTTGTTTTTTCAACTTATTATGAAGATACTTATAAATATGTTAAATAGTTCAAAGAAAATTGTTCTTGATATTACAAGGAAAATGGAAAATGCATAAATATAATTAAATTAGAAAACGGTATTGATTTTTATATTTGGATTTTACGCTTTTTTTGGATTATCCACATGTTATAATTTATTGTGAATTTCCGAAGAAAATATTTGTAAAAAAAATGATTTAGGTATGTAAAATCTTAGTTATACTATCTTAACTTTAATTAACTATAGGAACTAGCAAAACAAAATTTGATACTGTCTTTCCTGTCTATCATCTCTACAAGGCCAATCGTGGTGCCCCCTGTACAAACTTAAGAAAGTAAACGCGATAGGTTGCAGGTTCAATTCCCACCCGAGCAACTATTTAATATTTCCATTTCTTTGCTTTGTTAGACTGCGGCACCCCGCAACTCAACAAGCCTCCAGAATTCAAAGGACAACCCCCCACTTTAAAATGCAAAGATTTACATACAAAACTACCAAAATTTAAAATATTCTAAATTTTTTCTTTTAAAACATAAAATAACATAAATTAGTTATTTTAAAGTTTAGAGGTCTCTTAAAACATATACTATTATATAGATAGGTACAGGTTTCAGTACCCTAGTGGACCCTTACTGCGGGTACTTCGGTAAGGCGTGCAGAATGTTAAACGCGGCACGTCGTTTATAGAATTACCCTCTTTTCGTGTCCCATATAACAAACGATCGTTTTGTAAGGATGAATAATGGATCAATATATAAGAAATAAATAACTTGCTTCTGTTTTGAGTAAGTATATCGATATATTGTAAAATAATATTGTTTTTTATTGGTAAAGAATGTGTTTTAGAGTCGTGAAGCAGGGGTTCTCTCCTCGCTCGCTCTGGTAATGAGTTAAAAGTACGGTGTTGAGTTCCTCCCCTCAACACATAATGTCTACAATTTCGGCAGAAAGTGGGGAACGGAAGTGTTTTAATGGGAACGAAGTGTTTCACTAGGTTCCCAGGCTCCCTTTACCTACCCTGCTATGTGCGGGATACAGCGTAAAGCTAAAAGTAAATTATAAAACTATTATCCACAATGTCTCTCAACGAGCACAAACTGGAGATAAAAATTGAAGTAATATCAATTTCATTAGAAGTACTGCAACGTTCGTGACCCAAACAATTACATTACCGTCGACGCCATCCACTTTGAATTCTATCTTCGATAATTTGAATACGAAATGCGGAATCTTACAGCTCTCGTGAATTTTAAAACAAATCTTTACAATACTTCCTAAGAAAATTGTTGAAAAGACGGGCTTTAATGATAAAATAATTTGGCTTTTACTAAAAAGTATTGAAATATTAATATTTTCAAGTAAATTTAATAAATAATGTTGTTTCATTTTTCATTCAGTTTCACTATATATTCCGCATAACGTGATAGATAGAGGAAACCAAGTGTTAATACACTCCAGAAGAAACGAAAAGAAGAATTCGGAATTCGGAATTCGTTACCTTTCTCTTTTGGAGAAATTCCCTCGATTAGGAATCGAAATCACTACCATCTAGGCCTCTACATCATCACGGGCATACATCTACGCTACTACGGCCTTAAGCAAACATTCTATTTTATCTGGATATATCATACTTATATGTTTTGATATGAATAAATAAATAATTATATATTCTTAAAAGGTACTCTACAGAACCTATGTAGTACAAACGTAACACACTTTACATATTATATAAGGCAGCATTACAGAGTGGAAATTTATAGTATACGGTAACAGCACATACAAATAGAAAATTTTAAATGTGATATGTATAATATAATCATATAGCAGGATAGGTGGGGGGTTAAAGCACTCCGTCTCCTAATTTCCTCTCAATTTTTAACACATAGTGTATTGAGTGACCGAATTCAATATCGCGTTTTATCTTTTACGAGATTGGAAAAATGAAAATAAATCATTGTCCTGAATGAAAATCTATATTCAAATCGATATTAAGTGTAGGAAAGAGTGACTCAACTCTACCTTCCTCCTCCTTCTCTTTCATAACCTTCAAAAAAAATCTTATTAAAATTAACATTAACTTCCAATACCAATAGACATAGCCCCAGAATAGAATTGTATCTACAATCACAGGTGTATAAAAACCAGATATCTCCTCACGGCATTACATGACGTATCGGCCCCTGGAGTCTCGTAACCGATCGTTTGGCGGCCGCCGGCTGCGTCCAGTGACATATTGCTAAAAATAAAACTAATTTTAAAGTTATTTCTAAAGTCAATTTTTAGTAATTTATATACAATTATTAGAGGTAGTCGTCATGTGACTGACGTGTGACGGTCGTGGGTTCGATTATCACTCGTGGAAATAAAATTTTCATTTCTTTGCTCTGGTAACAAGTTGATGAGTTTCGCCTCTCAACACGCAATGCCTTAAAAATTCGGCAGAAAAGTGGAGGGTGTCTTAACTCTAGGCTTTCTCTGCCTACTCTGCTTCATGCGGGGTACAACTTAGAGCTGAAAAAAAAATATGTGAGGAGAGGAAATTCTGTAACATTAATTTGGTCCAAAATTCCAATAAATCTTTACTATATTTTAACTTAAACTAAAATTAAATAAGCGTATAAACCATACATAATGCATATATTCATAAATTGAAATAACGATGTTTTACAGAAGGAAGTCGTTTCAATTGCTTTACAGTTTCTTCAGGAAACGTAAACTAATATTTTAGTTGCTTCTTAGACATCTATTGTATTCTATGCTGGTACTAAAAATAATTATATTGGGGCATGAAATCTGTACTCCTATACTAAAATATATAAGTAATGTCTGTAATAGTTTAGGTAGTATAATAATTATTTATGCGACTGTAAAATTGATGGTTGTAGGTTCGATTCCCATCCGGAGGAACGAATTGTTTAATATTATCGTTCTGGTTATGAGGCAAAGCGAGGCATTGGTTGCCACTCAACACGTAATGATCACTGAGTCATTATTTTATATAATACAAAGAAGGAGCTCATTGAATATTACAATTTTTTACAATAAATTAAAATTTATTTTCACTAGTTAATTTAAATATTTTTTTATTTAAATTAATTATACACATTATTTACAGGTAACAATAATTAGATGCGTCACAAGCCTAAAGCTTAGGTTGATCGTGTCTCTCTATCGTTCGTTCCGCGCTCTCGCTTGCACGCTCGGCTCAAGCGGAACGTGACTATGAGTCATGCTTCTCATGCGAACACCCAGTATTGAAAAAATGTTTAAAACTGGAGTTTCCTTTTTAGTGTTTATTTCTTATATTAATATTTACATATACACGGGATCGTGGGCGGCCGTGATCACATGCTTTGTCTTTCATATAAAAGAAACCTAGAAACGAGATTTGAATAACAACCGCAAGGTATTATAGTGCAATAAATTACTTGAAATTGAAAGGATATTAATATTATTAACAGCACATTTCACTGGTTTCACAATTAAAGCTTTATGATTATAGTATAATAAAAATGAATAAACCGAATATAACCGGTCTAATAAACTGGATCTATTTTTCAGTTAAAATTTTATATTTATTTTTGTTATTAAATAGTAGTTAAAATCTTTTGAAGCGTTTTTAATGAAACTTGAACTGCTTTTAAGTTGGAATATATCTGATATGAATAAAATGAACATTTTCGATCTTTTAATTATGATATGGCTGTAATAATAAAGTTTTTATATTTAAATAGGTATGTTGCTATTGCATTACATACATTAGGCTAAAAAATTAATCTTTTTTTTCTGCCTATTTTTTAAAATAATCATGAAAGTGGTTTAACCACCAACTGAGATTTTTAAAGTATTATACCACACTTAGGAAAGAAAAATACAAATTTAGAAAACGTATATTCCCGCTACGTTCAATATTTCATACGTTTTCTAAATAAGTAAGTATATCATCATTTTTCATTCGTACAAATTGTTTTAGTTTTCTGAAAATATACTTATTCAAGTGATATATTGTTGAAATAAATTGGTACTATAAATAAATATATTCTTAAAATGAGAAAATAAATTATATAATCTTATCACGTAGACGACGTCGGGAGGCACCACCTGTCTACTGCGACAGTTGCTATTGATCTTGCCGTAGGAATGTACTAGAGTTAACTTACAACTGCTTGTTGAAATAGAAGGATATTTTTGGTAAAAATTTGCTAAGAATTTTATTAATAGCGAAGAAAACAGGAGGGTTTTATGAGGTTGATGTCTATATGTTAGATGTCTGTATGTCTCTCTGTGGCATCGTAGCTCATAAACAGATGAACCGATTATTACTTTATTTTTTTCTTAAACATGTGACTTAATCGTAAGGGTCAGGTTAACCGTAATCACGCTGTATCCCGCACACAGCAGGGTAGGCAGAGGGAACCTAGTGTTAAGATACTCCATTCTCCGCATTTTGCTGAATTCTGGAAGCATTGCATGCTGAGTAGCAGAATTCAACGTCGTGCTTTGCCTCGACACCATAGCGAAGAAATGGAAATATTTCCAAACGTATTTCAAGTGAAATACGTTTGGAAATATTTCCAATTTTCCGAGGAAGTCCTCGAGTGGGAATCGAACCCAAGCCGTCGCGTTACAGTCACACCTTTGTGTGCTGCACCACGAAAGCCTCAAAACATTTTTGGCCATTTTCAGCTTATCAGAGTTTTCTGGTCTAGAGACGTCACTGTGAGCGCTGGCACAGTGTGTTACATCGAAACGATTGAATTGTCATGTAATACAATGTTTTTGATAATAATTCTTTCTGAAAAAAAAAGGTATGTAGAAAGAATTTTTCAATTGAAAACCATAGTTCTTGAGATTAGAACATTCAACCAAACGAACTCTTTAGCTTTATAAAATTAAATATAAATATAATTTATATTAGAAAAGCGAAAAATGTTGGTGCATTTTAATTATAAAAATATTTTGTGCCACATTTAAAGTTATATACGTCGCGTGTAATTAAGATTTTAAAAATTTTTCAGCCTAGAAATTTAAAATATGCAGTAGTTCGTTAGTTAGTAGTGCAATTTATCAGCTTCACGCTGTATCCCGCACATAGCAGGTAGAGCAGGTAGAGGCAGAGGGAACCTAGTGTTAAGACACTCCGTTCCCTAATTTCTGCCGAATTCTGGAGGTATAGCACTTTATTTATTGGATTTTTTTAAATGGAAATATCAAATATTTTATATATAAGATTCTTTATTGCACCAAATTAACATATAATAAAACATACATTGCGAAAAGACATACACAACGGTGGACTTATCTCTAGAGGAGATCTCTTCCAGCCAACCCGTGGAAGTGGATAAGTGCAAAGTAGCGGGAAAGACAAGATAATGCAGTGAAATTAAGAAAGAAAAAAAAATACATATATCCCCAATTGGGAATCGAACCCATAACCTTTCGCGCTTACGGCCCCCGTGCCCCTGCATCACAGTCAATACAATATTTAATATGTAACATTTAATTAGCTTAATTTAGTTTACATAAGTTATCATATTAGTAATAGCTACTACGTTGTAAGTAACGCATATTAAGTTAGAGAATGATATTGATATGGATACGGCTTCCACGTTGTGGGCCGGGTGGTGTGGACTGGGGGGTAAAGCTGGTTACAATTACAATTACACCCCCACATTTGTTGAGGCTATAAACGCGGTTGTAGGGAGTTCTATTCTCATATTCTTTTTGTTTGTATTCTATTTCTACGCTAGGGTAAGCGATTGCGATGATAGTGGGTTCGATTGCCAGTCGGGGGAATAAAATATTTAATATTTTAATTTCCTCTCTCTTTCTCTTCTCTCTCTCATTTGTTGTAAATAATGTTGTCATAGAGTGTGTGAAAAATATTCTGTTTATAATTTCTTTTTAAGTTTCACATTTTTCTTTTATATACAGCAGAGTAGGCAAAGACATTCTCTTCTCACATTTTTTTCAGCTTTAGTAGGCAGAAGAAATTAATATAATTGAGATATAGTTATTCTTTTGAGTGAGTGGAGATTGAAGACACTCCAACATGACGACGATCATTTAGAACTTCAGCTATTTAAAATAAAAGATTTTAATATATTTAAAATTTAGAAATGCATACTTTATAACAAAATTTCCCTATATATAACATTCATATCTTTTATCTGCACTACATCAATCTCTTACAATCTTGATGCACTATAAAGAAAATTCATTTAATCTTATTTAGCGATAACAATTTCAAGTTTAATTTTAAATTTACTGAAAATTTTGAAAATTATGCAAAAATCAATTTCCTTACTACATACTCATTTATTTTAACGAAATTTTTGTTGATTATTTAGTTGTACTTGGTAAATATAAACTTTTTTAAGCTTATCTATCTACAAAATATATGTTTAGTTTTTTGTACTTTTTGAGAGAAAATAAAAAAAAAGAAATAATTTCTTTGATTATTACTTTTTTTTAAATATTTGGAAATATTTTTTTCTTATTCTATTCTTTTTCAACAACAATCGCGAAATTATGAATTTATCATAAAAGTTATGTAATTAAAAAAAAAACTAGTTTTACGCTGTATCCCTCGATTAGCAGGGTAGGCAGAATAACCTGGTGTCACTCCGTTCCCCATTTCTATCCTAATGGAAACAGGAACATAGTGTCTTAACTCTAGGTTACCAAGTTCCCCTGTGTATCCCGTTATATGCGGGATACACCGTGAAGCTCTAAAAAAAACCTATTTTCATATAAGACTAGACAAAAGCGAGGGTAGTACAGAAGCCATATCTCATTTAAACATGACGTAAACGAGCGCATAATGAAATAATAGTGTTTAATGTTACACAAGGCACTGCAAATAATTATATGTGGAACTTTTTATTGACACCCTTGTAGTGTAGTAGAGAACACCTTCTCCGTTCTCCTTTCTCTTCCTTGAACCTGTGTTCCTTTAGTAAATTTATTGATTGTTAATTTTTGCTATAAAATATGAAAAGATGAGGCCATTTTGGCGGAATAGTCTTCTACAGACTATAGACGTCTATGTCTAACTGTAATCGCGGTGGCTGGATGGATAGGGCTCCACGGCTTTGCGGTTTTATTAGAACTTCCTTACAAGTGCCACACAACTGTGGACCTGCCGACCTGCGGCAGTTTCCTGGGTGTAACGACACGGGTATATCATCCAATTGGTTTTTGACTAGGACATGGATATATAGGTGACTTATCCATGTCCTCATCAAAAACCAAAAACCTGTAGCTCTTCTGGTCGTGGGCGGCGATGATCATTTACCGTCAAGTCACCCAAGCGTTTTGTATACTTCGTTTTAAAAAAAAAATGGTTATCTAAAAAATATTTATTCTAGAGTGAGGATATCTTCAGTTTATATTGAAAACAGAAATTCATATAAAACATATGGTGTTGTCCCAACATGACCCTTATGGGGATAAGTTAATAGTTAGGGTTGGTAAGTAGAATTATAAAAGTAAAACTATATTTAAATATATTTGAGTTTTTTATTATTGCTTCGCTTTAATAACACCTAGATATACCTAGTATGGAGAGTGTTAGTGGTAGTGCCGATTTCGACCGAACTTTCCTTGTTGTCAGCGCGAGTAAAATGATTCTTACCTGCAGTGAAAATCCACAATCGTCATGTTTTCTTGTACTCATTGCAGCTACGCCAGGACGACTCAGTTTATCATGTTTATCAGAACCGGAAATGTCTCAAAAATTGGGCGGAATATGAGACGGAGTGTGTAACCACTAAGTTCACTACGTCCATCTTGCTTTATGCAGGATATAGGATGAAGTTAAAAAAAATAATAATTCCCCCACAATATATGTTAAGGAGAATAAGTGGTAATTGGGAGACGGACTAAAATAGATCTACCTCTCCTATTTTCATGCCATATACAAAAAGAACAAATATATAAAGAAAATATTATTTCTATTCTCCGTGTAACAGCCCTAAGTAAATCCGGTTAAAATGTCGATATCCGGTTGGGGTGTAATAAAATATATTGTTGATATTTATCTGTTACATCTTATCTCCGGACTCGCGTAAAAATATCATCTTACTCTTACTTGACTTGTATACGAGGAACGTGCTATAAATAACTGTTTATTGAATTGGCTTAAGTTTTATTTTTCAATATTCAATTATTTATTTAAATTTATATTTCCATTTCTTCGCTCTGGGGTCAGAAAAGTGAGTAGCGGAGTGTTTGAACACTAGGCTCCCTCTGCCTACCCTGCTGTGTGCGGGATACAGCGTGAAGCGGATTCTTTAATTTTACTTATCAATATATTGTTTTTAAAAATATTTTATTATTAGAAAACGAAAGTAATGCAGGTAAGTAAATTAATAATTATTTGTAGTTCAAGCGGATGTAACATTAGGTCTTATATTAGCTTTTCAGGTAACCTAGTGTCCATTTTTTTATTGATCTCGGGAATCTCAGATTAGTCCAAGATAGTATCAAGGTAGGCTATTTAGGTAAAAACTAACTTAAATATTTAAAAATTTTACTTTCAATTATCTCCAAGACTGCCTTCCCTAATTTCAGCTAAATTTTTAAGACATCGCGTGTGCTTAACACTAACTTACTGAGCCGAGCCAAACACCACTTTATCTTATTACCAGGGTCAGTAAATGAAAATTATTAATGTCCCCGATCGGGAACGGAATCCACAACCATCATACATGTCAGACTTAGTGCCTTTATGTTTATACAGCGCATTGGGGTATACCCATAACTGGTTATGATAACAATTTGGACATCTTATCAATGTGTACGCAGAGGCCTATATGAGGCTTTAATAATTAATTATATTTACCAATAGCTAGATGCTATCTCATCGTTATAGTAATTTGTTATGTATATTCACATTAATGAAGGTACTGGAGTTTGATATTGAACAAGTAATGGTAATTTTAGATTAGGTTTAAAATTGTTCTGCCTTTTCTATTTTATATTTATATATAATTCGCAACCGGTGCCACGACTGGCTTCAGAATTTTCTCTTTACATTCAAAATGCATTTTCTGAGGAACTTTAAGGATTCAATTCTAGATTAACTTGCTAAATAAAGATAGAAAACAACGTATCCTAGAGCCATAGAATATTAATTGAAAAAATATATATAATTTTTGGGGTAATACACAGACAAACAGACAGACTTAAAATAAACTTATTTAATAAGGGTTATTTAATTTAGGCAAAGTTAGCGCTTTCTACCATAAAATTTATTCAACCCCGCATATATATTACGATAATTATGTTACAAAGTACGATCCCCGCGAGGTTCGTATATTTGCTCCTAATTTAACAGAATGGCCCATATAAGTTTGCTTAACGCAAGTTGAGTCAATACAGGTACGTACGGCCCATATCTATAAGCCGATCTCAAGTCTGAGAACGATCTTGAGATGTACTTTTGATATGAAAATTATTGAATGATTAGCAAGTTAGCCTCTACTGCATATTTAAAGATTTAATTTTATCCTGAGTGAAGACTCGGCACTCAATCAGATCTTCTATTCTTTGTTTGAGAACAACAATTAACTTAGCTTCACGCTGAATTCCTAGTGGGGTACTAAGAGAGAAAGGAGCGCCAAGCACTACGGTCTTAGCATACCTCTTTCGCCTCGTCCACTGTCATCAATCTCTTCATATATGGCCTCTGGGGGGTCCTCAGGCTTTTTACGTGACCTTCATCCAGTATCTTAGATACTGTGATTTTAAAGGTCAGCTGAGGTTATCTTATTATATACTAGCGGACGCGCGCAGCTTCGCTTGCGTATTTAAGGGTGAATTCTAATAAACCACGAAACATGTGTTCAATGAAATATTTTTAAGAGTCTAAATTTCAAATTTTATAAAAATCGGTGGCGTTTTAAAGATTTTTTCCATACAAAGTTTTAACCCCTTTTTTGCACCCTTAGTGGGAGAATTCTAGAAAACTATGAAACATGTGTTCAATTAAATACTTTTAAAAATCTAAATTTAAAATTTTATAAAAATCGGTGCCGATTTAAATTTTTTTCCATACAAACTTTGAACCCCCATTTCACCCCTTTAAGGTTAAAATTTTTCAAAATTCCTTCTTAGTGGATGTCCAGATTACGAAAGTAAACTTTGGTCCAAATTCCACGTTTCTACGCACAGCGGTTACGGCTGGGCGCGCGTCTTACCTCAGTCAGTGAGGACAAGTCCTTTTATATATATAGATTATTACCTTATTACATTAATTATTTTTATTACTTTATTAATTATTACCTTTTGTAAAGAAATTATCACATTTACGAGTTATGAAAGGTTCAAAAGTAACTTGAAATGGTTCATGTAAAACATATATTGCGGGTTTCCAGCTTTTCTTACACAAATAATTATAAAGCCTCTATCCAAAATTCCTGAGATAGATTATTTTCTTTTGAAATGCAAATATTTTTGGGAACGCGATCTCAATTGATTAAAGTTATTGCTTGAGCTTTGAGTTTTAGTAAAGCAGGGACTAATTAAGAGTTGCCTTTGCAAAGTCTGTTTTACTCCAGACGTTTTAATATAGTGCTGAGAAATAGTTTACATAATTAAATGTCGAGGCCGTCGTAGCGCAGAGGGGCAGCTTCTGTTTATGGTATAGTTCGTGTTCGATTCCCAATCGGGGGTATGATACAGTTAATAAATAAATTTAGCTTCACTCCCTTTCTCGTATACAACTGGGTAGGTAGAAGAAGTTTAACGTCAAGATGTTCCATCCGTCCATTCCTTATTTTTCTCTCGTCAAATGAGGAAACAGGTAAAACATTCCGTTCTCTATTTATACACTTCTTTTCTTATTTTCCGCCAAATTCTGGATACACTGTGTGATGAGAAACGGACATCAACGTCTCAACTTTGGCCCCGTTTCCAGAGCGAGAAATTGAAAATATATAATATTCCATTTACCCAAGTGTGATTGGAATCCACACTCACAACCGACGCATTTACAGTCGCATGCTTGTGCCGCTGCACCATAACGACTTCGATGTTTACATGCTAGTCGACAATAATTAATATACCCTACTAAAGTTGTAAATGCAAGTCAATCTTTCATGAATATATCAAGATGTCTAACTATTATAATGAAGAAACAGCTCCAAGTTCAACTTGCAAATTACTATTAATTCCCATAGCGGCTTCCATATTCGCTTTGTGTTCCTATTTTGGATAAAATTATAATTAATTATAATAATAATAATATGGTGATAATAAACAGTTACATCTGTATATTACGCGAGGCAGTTGTTGTGACAGATGGTTCTGAGTTCAATTATCTCTCGGGGTATGAAATATTTACAATTCCTCGCTGTGGTAACGAGAAAAAGCCCAGCGTTTAGTTACGAGACTCAACATCAACAACAGCTCGACATGTTTCGAAATTTGAGTGGAAATTGGGGACCGAAGTATCTTAATCTAGGGATTTTGGTGGTTCTGACTATCCTGGTTTCCTCTGTCTATCCTGTTATATGAGGGATCCAGCATGAAGATAAAATAGAAAAAAAAAACAAAAGAATGTGATTTTATCACTTTATATCGACTGAGACATTTTAAAATAAAAAAATTAAAAGTCATTCAATTTAATTAACCAATTTATATGACAATACCAGTATTGGGGAACGGAGTGTCTTAACAAGTACCTTGCTGAGTGCGGGATACACCGGGAAGATGATAATGATATTTAAAAAAAATTTTTAAGCAATTGTTTATATTTCTTATAATCTTTAAATGTTCATCCAGTCATGCCCTTTCTTCTAATCTTTTGCTTAGAAATAATAAGCAATGTGTTTTTCTTTTTGACCTTTCAATTCATTCTGACCTTAAATAAAGCTGGACAATAGCGAACAATTATGTACCTTTGATATACATATATTCAGAATGGCGACCAAATTTACATTTTGAACAAACAAAAAAATATGTAAAGGTTAAAAAGTAATATTATAAACGTTATCGAGGCCTTTGTAGTGGTGTACGATAATATTATATATTCCATTCCTCAAGCGGGAATCGAACCGAGAACCTGTCACTGTCACTGCCACACACTTTACAAGTTTATAAGTAAATGCATAAAGCTGAAAAAAACTTCATATTAGTTCGTTTCATATTAGTTCATTTTACATACAATAAATGCATTCACTCGTCAGCTTAAGTTCGTTCTTCTATAAGTCTCCTTCATGAATGAATGAAATCTTCAGAAACTCCGACTCGCACTTGACCGGTATTATTTCCTTGGAGATAAAGAAATAGTGGGTAAATCCTAATAACAACTTTAACACTACAGAGAGCTATTAAAAAGATATATAATTTTTAAGTTGGTCGCTTTGATAAAATATGCATCCGCTTAAACCGTGTTCTAGCAGCTAAAGTCTTAAGTGTTTAGAACTGTTTTACTACTGAAAGTTATTTTTATATGCAATTTAATTTTTACGGTAAAATGTTTGGTAGTGTGGTTAATTAAAGTTGTTTTTTGTTGGCATTTCTCCTAGGGAACCTAATGGTAAGAATTCCGTTCTTATTTTTGAGATCTTGCTGTACCTCATTTACCATGGGGATTGTTTTGGGGAACTGTTGACCTGGCTGAACCTGGTACATGCCGTTCAATTTTCTAATCGCACAGCACGTCACTAGTTGAAATTTTATCTCCATTTAGATATGCGACACTTCACTACTATGCTATGAACTACACAATTGTGGAATGGCCTGGCGTATCCACCTTCTCAAAGGCTGGCAACGTTCCAGTTGGTCCTCTGGTGTTATACGAGGTCCTAGGCAGAGGTCACATACCAACTGGTGACACGTAGGCTCTAATCTCAGGAACTGTTGGTGCGATTTAAAAAAAAAAATCTTATTCAACAGGATTTTTTAAACATTTTTCTGATTGTTATAAATAACTATAACGTAAAACTTGTGGCTTGATAATTATAAACAAACTTTAAACTTAAAGTTATAGCTTATATAACTTTCAACCAAGCATTGCCTGCTTGCAAGCCACAGTTAAAGTTAGTTCATTTTTATAATATTACTAATATTATGAGGAGTATAGGTTCATATTACATTTTGTGGATCGTGTCAACTTAGCACTTAATTTATAAGCGGAGATGTTTGTCGATCCATTAGTGTTTTGTTTTTTATAGCTTAGAACGGAAGTGCTCTCTAATATTAGGTACAATCTTTCAATAGAGTTCGATAAAGAATACAATTTTACATTAAAGAATGTTGAAATATATTAAAATATTATTTTCAATATCATAGAGGCCAGTCGTGGTGTAGGAGCAGCATGTGATTGTAAACGATAAGTTTGTGGGTTCGATTACCACTCGAGACAATGGAAAAATACATAAATATTATGTGAAAAATAATTGTGACTTCTCCACAAGTCTTTTTCATGTTTAGATATTATATGATGTTATTTATACCAAGAACTGGGGGCCAGTTTTTACTTGATACACTCATGGGATGAAAGGAAGGTTGCTGGCTTCGACTGGATGCGGAAAGCGGAGGATCGGGAGCTTTGGCGCACCCTGGGAGAGGCCTGTGTCCAGCAGTGGACCCGAAAAGGCTGATTTGATTGATTGATTGATTTATACCAAACAAAATAAAAAAAAACTTATATTTAAAATACTTGAGCGGAAATCGAACCCACAACTGTAGTGTAAACTAAAACCGTAGAGTCGCGACAATTATACGTACATTTTATGAAAAAGAGATTTTCTAAAAAATAGATTTTTGTTTTGTTTAAATATTCTATCTACAAAAAATATTTATTTATGAGTAAAACGGAACGTTACGATAGCAAAAGTCGCAAATTTTGTTGCGGAAATACAAACATGCATACTGACTATAGAGATTGATCGCAGTTTGGTTAAAACAAATGTTTTACGTTATCCCATTCGTCTTTTGAAGCACGGAATATGTATGTACAAAAATAACAAAATTGTAGATTTAGAAATGTTCTGTTTTCTGTTTTATTACGAAAACTCTCTTTTTTTTCTGTTTTTATAAGAGGGCGGAGGAATAATAATAATTCATTTCACCGAGCAGGAAGCGAACCTACAACGGTCGTGTTTACAGACATAGATTTAGGGCCTCACAGCATTGATTTAAATACCACTTCCATAGAGCAAGGTAGGCAGAGGGAACCTAATGTTAAGACACTACGTTCCCCACTTTACACCGAAATCTGGAGGCATCGCGTGTTGAGTGTCGGAACTCTACGCTGCGCTTTGCCTTAACACCAGAGCGAAGAAGACTGGCCTTACTGACTGATTTAAATATTATTTATATAACCAAAAAAGTACTTTAAACTAACGACTATATATAAAATAAAAGTAGATTATTTAGGATTCAGGTTAAAACACCTTTCATCGATATGCCAGCGGTCCCGTTGCGGCTCAACCTAAGCCTACATCGTTATCGGCCGCCATGTTACGTTTTACGTAAGGATATTTATAGATATTTCAAGTTATATTTTATTCATGTTATATACAGTGGGTAAAAAAAGTATTTGCACACCCTAATTTTTTGATGTTACATCTACAAATAAATTATAAGCAAAAAAACATTTTTAGAAAAAGCTTTTATTTAAAAGCCCTAAAAAGGAGAAAAT
The DNA here is from genome assembly GCA_000313835.2 of Heliconius melpomene melpomene. Classification (NCBI taxonomy): domain Eukaryota; kingdom Metazoa; phylum Arthropoda; class Insecta; order Lepidoptera; family Nymphalidae; genus Heliconius; species Heliconius melpomene. Next base: position 80,979 of record HE671114.1, on the reverse strand, counting down.
AAAATTTGTCTTTTAAATTTTAACTATCAACTCATAACCTCATTGTACACAATTTATATGATCATAAAAGCTTGTCGCGCGATTTACTTGTGTAACTAAACTAGTGCTAATTTAATTATGTAAAATCTGCTAAGTTTCAATTTTTAAAGTTTCAATTTAATTAAATATTGATTAACGCGACAAGCTTTTATGATCATATAAATTGTGTGCAATGAGGTTATGAGTTGATAGTTAAAATTTAAAGACAAATTTTATTTCTCCTTTTTAGGGCTTTTAAATAAAGCTTTTTCTAAAAATGTTTTTTTGCTTATAATTTATTTTTTACTTTTTAGTTACCACTATCTAGGTTTCTCACACTAGAGACATGTACCACGATTCCGCTTCTATGGTTAGGAATGCTGTTGGCGACACTAGACCCCTCCCGATTACAGTGGGGGTTCACCAGGGCTCGACTCTTAGTCCGTCTTATTCAATGTAGTGCAGCCTCCATGGCTGATGATGTATGCCGACGACATAGCACTCATTGACGAGAACCGACTGACGCTGGAGCGTAAAGTGAACCTCTGGAAGGGTACGCTTGAGAACGGCGGTCTTAAACTAAATGTGTCAAAGACCGAAGGTGGATGTGCGGCGTAACGCGGTCTGACCGCATACGCAACACATTCGTTCGAGGTAGTCTTGGGGTCCGTGACGTAGCGGATAAGCTCCAAGAGCGCCGCCTGAGATGGTTTGGCCACGTCACGCGCCGGTCTAAGAACTAAGTCGGATGCAAGTGCCTTGCTATATCAGTTCCTGTAGTGACACCTCCTGGACGCCCAAGGAAGCGCTGGTTGGATGTCGTGATGCCGGATATGAGAGCCAATGGTCTAACCACCGAGGACGCTAAAGACCGCGCAAAGTGGAGTAGGTTGAGTAGGAAGGCAGACCCTGGCAATAGCCGGGATTAATGCCAGGAGGAAGAAGGTGTCTCACACTAGATTTCATATTATTTTTCTAATTATTCTCGGCAAGCCCTTTCATTTGATACCCGTATTGCAGATGTGCATAAATAATAACTATTCCGCCATCTTAGATGTTCCGCTATATTGGATTTAGAAAAACGTCACATTTTTCGAGTTACTCTCAACGAGCGCTTTCAATAGATATTCATATTGTAGAAGTAGACTAAAATTACCTATTCGGCTATCTTGGATGGTCCGCCATATTGGATTTAGAATGACGTTAGATTATTTTTCGAGTTGCTCTCAATGAGCCCTTTCATTTGATATCCATATTATAGAAGTGCATTAAATATAACTATTCCGCCATCTTGGATGGTCCCCTATATTAAATTTACAATGACGTCACATTATTTCCCAAGTTGCTCTTAAGAAGCCCTTTCATTTGATACCCATATTATAGAAGTTCATGAAATATAACTATTCCGCCATCCTGGATGGTCCGCCATATTGTATTTAGAATGAAGTCACAAACCTTATCGTGCATTGTCATCCAAACCAATCGTGTATACAAAATTTCAGCTCAATCGTACGAACATACCTTTCATTATATGAAAGCATAAAAAACTTGAATCGTGTCGATTCTATTGGATTTCAAGTGATGTCACATTATTTTTCTAATAATTCTCGGCAAGATCTTTCATTTGATACCCATATTGCAGAGGTACATAAATAATAATTATTCCGCCATCTTAGATGTTCCGCCATATTGGATTTAGTATAACGTCACATTATTTTTAGAGTTACGGTCAACGACCCATTTCATTTAATATCTATATTGTAGAAGTAGACCAAATAGATACTCGGCTATCTTCGATATCCTCCTTATGGGATTTAGAGTGACATCACATTATTTTTCGAGTTGCTCTCAACGAGTCCTTTCATTTGATACCCATATTGTAGAAGTACATTAAAAATAACAATTCCGCCATCTTGCACGGTCCGCCATATTACATTTAGAATGACGTCACATATTGTATCGTGCATTGTCATCCAAAGTAAACGTGTATACAAAATTTGAGCTCAATCGGTTGACGATATCTACTTCAAAATTGAGCTCCAAGATTTCACCCGAACCCACATACATACATTGCAAGTTAAATAAAAGCTTTTAAAATAGCATTTGCGCACTAAAATATAAGTTAAAAAATAATTTGACAGGCGAGTTATTTTTCTTTAAAATTGTTTATTAAACATTATATGATTACTATAAATTATACTCATTTAGAACTCATCAGTTGAATCTGTGCCACTACAGTCGTTTCTAAAATAGATTGGGAGAGGAGAGGAGAACGGTTACCACGGTTGGGTATGGTTGCTTTCTTCCTGTCACATAATTTTCACCAATTTCACCATGTTGAGTGAATTACCTCTACAATATACTTTCTCTTTCCAAAACTGGAAAAATAAGAAAGAATATATTTCCCAATCTAGATTGAACTTGGGACTTCAATTCCTAATTATGATGTGTGAGACATAAGTCTAACGCCTCCTGAGTGCGTCAATTCGTAGTCAATATTGCACTCAACAACACTCAAAAATACTCATACTTAAAAAGCTTTTATGAAAGTCTAAAGGCAACCTCAGAAAATATAATAAAAATAGCAGTTCCTAGTTAAAAAAACAGTTTTTTTAAAGATTTTTCAAGCCATTAATTAGCCACAGTACAAGTGTACGAGGCGCGGACAATGAAAACGGAAAGGAAACTGAGGAAAACAGTAGTTACGCTAAGTGGAGCCAGTGAGCGTAGATTTTCTTTAGTACTCCAATGAATAATGTTTTGTTATACTACGCTTATACTTTGTGGTTTTACCAAATTAACTTTTTTATTTTAAATGGCTTAGACGAATTAGATCTGGCTTGAGGTTTTTTTAAGCTAATGGAATGCCATGGCCAAATTAGGATGTACGTTTTTTCCATCTTCATGCTTTGATTAGCATAAAAAGGGAGGCAGTTAGAACTTACACTCCGTTCTTCATTTTCCCCCTGAATTCAAGACATTTCGGGTTCACATAGTGGGGAAAAAGAATAATTTTAGTATAACCATGATGGCAATGATGATGATGATGTTTGGCCCTGCGTTTTCTTTCTTTTTTTTGCTAATGTGATAGATTTTTAATTACTTAAATTTGTTCTATAATTACATTTCAATATTTTTGAGGTAAACTAGAAAAAAAAATTGTCCGAAAGTTTTACCTGTTTAATGAAAATCACAGATAAAATTAAAACACTGGCATAAATATTTAAATTAAGAATTCACGTACTGACAAACCGTCACTAGCCCAAATGTTTTGACAATAACAAATTACACATTTTTATACTAATAATAGTTATCTATTATATTTAATACATTATATTATACTGTTTTATAATACAGAAGTAAATACCAAATCTAAACATGCAATCAGTGGTAACATTTGAGAAGCCATTACCTCACTTGAGCCTGCCCGACTGGGACGGCCGGCTGTACGGCTTACAGGTAAGTGGATAAACAGAGAGAGAGAGAGAGAGAGATTCATTCGTTCAAAGGA
>HE671114.1:12296-77350 GCA_000313835.2 Heliconius melpomene melpomene | reverse complement strand
AATAAAAAACAGAAGGCTTTTAGTTAATTATTGTATTTAATAGCTTAATCTATATATGTTTCGAAATTGGTTAATAATATTTACTCAGAAAATAGAAATTAGAGAATGAGACGGTATAAACACATATTTAAAAGTCAAATAAGTATTTGCACACCAACCAGCTTGTACGTATTTTGTAAAAAAATCAATAATAAATGAAAGAAAAGACACTAAATATTTTGTGTGCATTCCATTAGCATCAATGATGGCTTGCAATCTCCCTGGCATCCATTCCAATAATTTGGACGTTGTTTAAATCGAGATTTGAGCCCATTTCTCCACCAAAGCACCCTCCAATTAATTTTTATTTAAAAATTTCATTTTCCTCAAATTTTACTCCAGCAGATGCCATGAATTTTCAATTGGGTGGATGTCTGACGTTTATGGCGGAGTTTTCAGCATTCTACGGACATTGTACATCACCCATTCCTTAGGTTTTCATAGCTGTATGCTTAGGATCATTGTCCTACTGAAAGTAATATGTCTCACTTACGCCTAATTTCGATGCGCTGCAAGACAAAATATCGCGCAACACTTTACCGTAATCTACTGCTTTCATTATTTCTTCGATAAAAGCCAAGTTTCCCACACCATTTGCCGTCATGCAGCCTCAAACCATCACAAGACCACCGCCGTGTTTGACTGTACTATGCACATGTTCTGCCTGAAGTTCAGTATTTGGCTTGCGCCACACAAATGTTTGTGTGTCCGTTCCAAAAAGATAAAATTTGCTTTCGTCAGAAAAAAATAAATTATACCAAAATTCTAAAGGGGTATTTAAGTATTCTTTCACGAAAGTTAGTCTTTTTGCTATATTGGCCTCACTTATGAAAGAATTTTTCCTCGCTGTTCTGCTACGAAGACCACCATTACCCAGTACGTTTCTTACAGTTTGGGCACAGACAACCTTACCTGAACTTGACGCGATATCATTTGCTAAGCTTTGAGCGCTTGTAAATGGTTTATTTTGTACCGATTTTAAAATTTGTCGCCTTTCTCTCGTACTGAGCTTCTTCGGAAGAACGGACCTTTCCCTATTTTCAACACTACCCATTTCTTCTCGGTTTTTTATAATTTACTACACAGTCGAGTAATTTAACTTTATATTTGACCCGATTTAGCGATAACTTCAACCTTCATTACAGAGTAAAATAATTTCTTCACGCATCGATAACGACATTTCAAATTCTTTCGGCATGTTGGCTTCAAGATTTTTTCTGAACACTAAACAAAACTCTCGATATTAGGATACGTTTCCGGATGTTCACATGTATACATACAATGTTCATATTTTACCTAAAGTGACAAAATGTCGCGGGAATAACATTGTATCTAGGGAATGGTTGGTGTGCAAATACTTATTTGACTTTAAAAAAGGTGTTTTTACCATCTATTTTTGTATTTCTTTTTTCTAAGAATTTTTAATAATCAATTCTAAATATATATAGATTAAGCTATTAAATACAATAATTAACTGAAATCATTCTGTGTTTTTCTAGGTGTAATTTCAAAAAAATTAGGTGTGCAAATACTTTTTTTACCCACTGTATTTTTATAATAGCTGTGGTATCCCGTAATATCAGAGGCAGAGGGAACCTAGTTTTAAGACATTCACTTTCCTTTTGTCTTACCCAATTTTCGAGACATTGGATAATAAGTGGCGGAACTTAGTGCCGCGCTGTTTCGTCACCAGAGCGAGAAAATTAAAACAATTATATCTTCCGGCTAGGAATCGAACCCACTACTATAGCATTTATAGTTAGATGCTTGTTGACATTAGGTTCCCTATGTTTACCCTGCTATATTAGTAACACAGCTTAAACCAAAAAAAATGATGAAATATATCTAATCGAGTAGAAAATTGGTAAATTATTTGTTCACTCTTGGCCAAAGGGGAGAGTAATTTTTGACGCCCCAATCATTAATTAACTTCATATAATTAGTGGTTGTCATTAGCAGCGTAGCGGGAAGTATATGGTCAATATTATTGCAAAATATATATTTTTACTATTATTATTTGACGCCAGTCGAGGCAGCGGCATAAGGGTGTGACTGTAACGTGACGGTTGTGGGTTCGATCCCCACTCGAGAAAGTGAAATATTTATTTACGTTTATATTTCCATTTCTTCACTCTGGTGTCGAGGCAAAGCAGGTTGAGTTCTGCCACTCAACATGCAATGCCTCCAGAATTCGGCAGAAAGTTAGGAACGAAGTGTCCTAACTTTAGGTTCCCTCTGCCTACCATGCTATTTGCGGGATACAGCGTAAAGCGGATTTTTTATAATCTAACAAAAATATTATCGAAAAAAACTTACCAATATTATTATAGAAAAGACATTTAAGTGACATAATGTCACGTTATAACGCTTTAGCTTTCAACTAGCAATTTACTAAATGACCGTTTTGTCAGCATGTTATAATTGTAGCTTATCACTTGTATGTTATTACGTGTAAGAGGTTATAATTAGAAAAGAGGCCAGTCGTTGAGTTCCACCCCCAAACCCTTAATGCCTCAAGCGGCTAAAAGTGGTCCCAAGGTTCCTTTTGCCCACCGTGCTATACGCGATACAGCGTGAAGCTGATTGTCACGTCATGTCCTTTTTTGGCTCCACATCGCTGTCCCGCACACAATAGAGAAGGAAAAGGGAGACACTGGAAACAGGAATGTATGTTAAAACTCTCCGTTCCCAATTCTATATTGCTTTTTGATTGGCGTAACTGATTGAGATTAGTTAGATGGAAATAACAATTTTCTGTTAAACAAACTCTATAATTTACTTGTGTTAGGTGTTTGACAGATAATAAATTAGATTAGAGACCCTCGTGGCGCAGCCGCACAGTGTCCCACCCCAAACAGCTCAGTTAGGGGTTCGATTTCCACTCGCGGTAATGAAGTGTTTTTATTTTCTTTCTATGATCACAAGAAAAGGCGTGGGGGAGTGTTTCGCCACTGAACACGATAGAATGTCGGGAACGGATGCTATAACTAGGTTCCCTTTAAAAAATCCATAACCAACTATTACATTTTAAAATTATAAAAAGGCCGGCCGAGTAATATTCGTAGCTTACCTAGTACCCACCTATGATCGATATGTAGAGTTAAGCTTTATAGATTTTTTAATATTAGATTAGCATTGCGCAATCTAGGCCCTAGGCACACACTAGTGACTACAAACACGTTTTTTATAATTTTGTTAAAAAATATAATTTTATTAAATCAGCTTCACGCTGTATCCCGCATACAGCAGGGTAGGCTGAGGGCATCTAGTGTTAAGACACTCCGTTCTCTACTCTCACGTGTTGAGTGGTAGAATTCAACGCCGCGTTTTTTTTATCGCTGGGAAATGTAGTTTTGCAGACCGAACGAACAGTACTGTGGGGCTCAGCGATGAATGAACCCGACACGCACTCGTCACTCAACACGCATTTCCTGAAGGATTCGGCGGAAAGTGGAGAACGGCAGTGTCTTTATAAGAACAGAGAGTCTTGTCACTGGATTCTCAGGTAGGTACCCTCTGGTTGTCCTGCCATATAAAATAAAAAAACATTATAAAAAAACCATAACATTTAACCCATTTTATAGTATTGCATGTTTAATCATCATTATTTGAAATTAATGAGGATCTATAAAAGTAAGTAGTTTTTCATAGCAAACACTAATAGTAATAGTAACATAATTGATAGCTTTGATAAATACGATTTGTGTACAAAACTCATTACTTATCTGGCACTAGGTTTGTTTGTAAATTTGTATAATTGGAAATTACATATAGAGGCGGTGGGGCAATGGCATCGTCTGTCTGTAAACGCGACGGTCGTAGGTTCGATTCCGACTCGGAGGAATTAAGTAGTTTAAATTTTATGTTAAAATTTATAAATAAGAGCTGAAGTAGAGTTAAATAGGCGGCTTAAATTGGAGAACGTAGTGTCTCGACACTAGGTTCCATTTACCTATCATACTATACGGAAAAAAAGTGGAAAGTTGGTAAAACCCTCCTTGGAAACCTCGATCCCATCATCGTGTATCGTGGGGGAGTGACGGTATTTGATAGTGGTTATGGGGGAAAAGTGGAGAGTGGATGGTCTTGAGTCTCTGCTCTATCAAACAACAAAAGTGTGAAAGTGCTTTTACAAATTAAAAAAAAAGTTTCATAGTTATTATAACCTCGAATAAATCTAGATCGTTAAGTCGGTTTATTGAGACTTAACTGTTTAATAATAAACGTGTTTAGGGTTGCGTGAGCTGTGTAATAGATATAGAAGGTTAAAGGATATATTAGGTATTAATATAATAATTATTAGACACCATCATGGGGCACTGGCTGTATGGGACCTCATCGTAAGTTCAATTCAATTCTACTGGGGGAATTATATCTTATTTACTAGCTTGTTCCTGCGATTCCACCGTAGTTATAATATAGAAATTAATAATAAACATTTTTTTAGTTTCACGTTGTATCCCACACATAGCAGGGTAGGTAGAGGGAACATGGGAACCTAATGTTCAGATATTCCGTTCCCCATTAAGATACTTTTGTTCCCCACTTTCTGTTGAATAAGAAATATTTACAAATAGCACGATAATATTCGCTATCCTATCCTATCCTATCCTATATCTTAAAAAACAAAGTCGCTTTTCGTGTCTGTCTGTTGTTTCTAACTCTTCTTCTTCTAAACCACCTAACGGATTTTGATGCGGTCTTCAGCATTAAGTCGGGTGTTTTTCGTAGAAGGTTTATATATAGTTTATTATTTGTACATTCTTATGTAAATTAACATAAATACGATAAATGTGTATAAAGTCCTACCCGTTGAGACACTTTCGCGCATGCGCTGCTTTAATGGTAAGGACTACATGAAAAAAATGTACTGGAGTATTGTTCCTCTTAATAAGATCTACAAAAAAGTCCGCGAGAGCATATTCGTATTTTTTAAGAATAACGTGTAGTGATCATATTTCTGTCTAAAAATAATAATTTCAATATATTTTTTATTGTGAGGGATATTTTTCTATAATGGTATTAATCCTTATCCTTTAAAATACTTTATTAATTTTCTACGTTACACGAAGATAAAATTTGCTTTTTACAATATTTCGAAATTGCGAATAGTTTTACAGAAAAACACATTTAATTGTTGACACATCACGCCGTTGACACATCAGCTGTATGTTACTCAAGTTTCACTTATCCCTTACTCTCAGTATATAAATAAGTACATTAGTTACGTTGGCCATTTAATGTAGACCAAAACTGTCTTTTACTGTTTTTCATTTATATAAGTACTTTAGAAGTTGTTACAATATCAAAAAAATCCTTGCTGCGAAACAGCTCGCCACTCGCCATGCGTCCGCCGCGCCCGCCTGCCTTACACGCATCGGTGGTTCGGTGGTAGAATGCTCGCCTGCCACGCGGGCGGCCCGGGTTCAATTCCCGGCCCATGCATTCTATTTAATTTTCCTCACAGGCAGCCATGTCGTGCTTGCTTTTCATCAGGGACAGAATACCCCCTTCAGCATTAACCACAAGCTCGAAAAAAAAACCCGGCTGCCTCTAAAGCAACGAAGGTTTAGTTAGATGCGTTTGCACGTATTGGATAATTGGAGTTGAATGTATTATTTCAGCGCGATATATTTGGTTTCACATTTTTTGTAGTAGTTATTAGTAGGTAGGCTTTTGTTTATAATTTCTTCCGTTTAAAAATAGTCATTTAACTATCTAAAAATAATAATTTAAATATATTTTAATAAGTACTTGAAAAGATTAGTAGCACAGATTTAAAATTACAGTATGTACCTACTAAAAATCCTTGCTGTGTAAAGCAATTGGAAAATCCTTATTGAAACTACGAAAATCCGGGTTGCATTAGGGTTTAATTAATTTTCACATTATCTTAAGTGCTTTGCAAACATACATTATATGAATAATCCAGTAGTAAAAGCGGGCGAAGCCGCAAGAGGGTCGCTAGTAATAATATATTTTAAATTCATTAGCTCTACATATAAAAACATTTTTAACAAATATTTATAATGACTTACAAATTATTTAATTCATATAAAAAATAATTATCTTAAATAAAATAATTCTTAATATTATAATAACATAATAATTCATTTACAGTAACTCTACAATGTAGAACTCACTTTTCCAACAACAAGAGTAGCGCATTCTCACACTGGCTTATCAAAACTCGAAAGTTTGATAAGGTTTTTCAGTAAAGTTTATATATGAGGCACGACGCTAATAAAAGTTCACGATACGCCTCTAAGGGAGGGGGGTGCCCCGTGTCCGTCGCGACGCTCAGTCGGGCGCCGGCCTCTGGCAGCGCCGGTCGCGTCCATGGATCGCGTCAGGTAAAGGGCATGCGACCCGCGCTCGCCGCGCTCGCGGCCTGCTGCGTGGTAGCGCGCGCCGAGCTACCCTCCGCGCGCCTTGCTCCCCTCAACACCACCACCCACCACGTGCTCCAGTGCGCTGACGGGCTCGTCCTGCCCGCCTGGCTGCCGCTCGAAGATGTCTCCACTCTCCACATCGCTCTCCGTGGCCTCGTATACTTCCTCACACTCATGTATCTCTTTATTGGAGTCTCCATCGTCTCCGACAGGTTCATGGCGGCTATTGAAGTTATCACGTCCAGGGAGAAAGAGGTGCGCGTGCGACGGAACGGGAGCGATCAGATTGTTGTGGTACGAGTATGGAACGAAACTGTTGCCAATTTAACCCTCATGGCGCTGGGTTCGAGCGCGCCAGAAATATTGTTGTCAGTCATCGAAATAGCTGGGAAAAATTTTGAAGCTGGGGATTTGGGCCCCGGAACCATCGTTGGATCGGCTGCTTATAATTTATTCGTCATAATTGCGATCTGTGTGGCAGTGATACCTGATGGAGAAGTGAGGAAGATAAAGCATTTACGTGTGTTCTTAGTTACAGCCACCTGGTCGGTTTTCGCGTATGTATGGCTTTATTTGATTTTAGCTGTAATATCACCTAGTGAAGTTGAGGTGTGGGAAGGAGCGGTAACGTTTTTATTTTTCCCTGCTACCGTTATGACAGCATATATCGCAGATCGAAGGCTCTTAGTTTATAAATATCTCAAGAAAGGTTACCGTGTCAATGAAAGAGGTGTAATCGTCGAAGTGGAGGGTGATGGTTCTGTTGAAATGGCGCTTAAACCCAACGCTGATGAATTCGCTTCTGATGACGAAGAGGGTCGTGAGTTGGAAAAATCTCGTAAGGAATATATATCAGTTCTACGAGAATTACGAAGACAACACCCTGATGAAGATCTGGAAACTGTCGAACGAATGGCCTTGGAGGCTTTGATGGCTCGTGGTCCTAAATCTCGCGCGTTTTATAGAGTAGCAGCCACTCGAAAAATGACAGGTGGTGGTGACTTCTCTCGCAAAATATCTGAGAGAGCACAGAGTGACTTAAGTGAAGTAAAAGCAGAACTTCAACGGCGTGAATCAGGTTCCGTGGCTGTCGAACCTAAAGGGCCCAACGTTCGATTTGACCCAAATCACTACACCGTAATGGAGAATTGTGGGTCATTTGAAGTAAGAGTGGTTCGTGGCGGAGATTTAAGCGGAGAAGTCACTGTGCACTATACTACGGAAGATGGAACAGCTGAAGCTGGGTCCGATTATGTTGCAGCCCAGGGATCTCTGGTATTTGGGCGTGGCGAGACTGAGAAAAAGTTTAGCGTGCAAGTTATAGATGATGACGTGTTTGAAGAAGATGAGCATTTTTACCTAAAATTAAGCTCTCCTAAGGGCGCATGTTTGGCTTCACCATCAACAGCGACTGTAGTGATATTGGACGATGACCATTCAGGAGTGTTTTCGTTCCCTCAGAGGGATTTCGAGTTGACAGAGTCGGTGGGGACATACGATCTTAAAGTGGTGAGGACGGCGGGTGCTCGGGGCAAGGTGCGTATTCCGTACTGGACGGAGGACGGCACGGCGAAGAGCGGTGCGCAGTTCGAGGCTGTGCAAGACACAATTGTTTTCGAGAACAACGAAACTGAGTGAGTACTTTTTTTTATAACATTTATCTTAAACTTACATTATTCATATAATTTTATATGGGTGTGAACTTTGAAGCCTCCACGAAAAGTAAGCTAAAAATAGAAAATTTCTTTTCTTTATGACATTGTAAGTTTTCCACAGGTGTAAATTAATTATGACATTTCTCAGTACGGTCTGGCGTAACAAGGTCGTTGAGGTCGTTTGTCAGGCTTCGCCGTTCTAAGTGTCATCGTACATTTAATATATCGATGTTCTCAAATACCCTCGTTACGTGCTAACGCATAATTCAACATTAATTTTATGCAAGTAATTAATTATTATTAGTACTTATCTAATGTATGAGTGTATGCTGTAATTTGTTGGTAAAATTGTCAGTGAAAGAGCTTTTAAACCGAAGTATGGGGATTCGATTTCCGTTCAGGACAAATATTTGTGCGTTAATTTTATATTTGTTTTTTTACACGAGTGCAGCGCAGCTGTAAACGTGACAGGTTATGGTTTCGATTCCCAGGCGAGGAAATGAAATATTGAATATTTCTATTTCTTCGCTCTTGTGTCGAGGAGAAACGCGGCGTTGAGTTCCACCACTCAACACGCAGTGCCTCCAGAATTTGGCGGAGAATGGAGCGAAGTGTCTTAACACTAGGTTCCCTCTGCCCTGCTGTGTGCGGGATACAGCGTGAAGCTGATTTTTTTTTGTAGGTATAAGTATAAAACATTAGTATGTTGTGAACTCAAGTTAAGCGTGTTAAGGTTTACTACTTAGTTTGGACTAAATTAATTATTCTAATTGATTTAATATAAAAGTGAACTAATATTGAAACTATAATATTCTGTGGCATTTAATCAATAGTTGATATTATTTTTTATATGAAGTTACATTAAATTATTTCAATTTCTTTGTAATAATATAAATTCTTGAATAATTAACTGACTAATTGAAGAAATATTAATATATACTTATAGCTTAGATCGTTAAAATCTTTTCTAAATAGTAGCGCTCAAATCCTGACTGGATTTCAAAAGATTTACTTGTATGTAGCAGTTAAGGCAGAGGGAATGTAGTGTTAATACACTTTGTTTAAATACAATGTACATATAACAACTTCGCGTGTTGGAACTTAACGCCGTGGCTTACCTTACCAGAGCTAGGAAATTAAAACAATTAATACCTTTAAATATAAATTGTTATTGACAAAAATGAGTCTAAAATACACATCTATGGGGAAAGGAAGCAACTTATTGGAAACTGAATCTCTTAACACTAAGTTCCCAGGTTCCCTCTGCCTACAATCCTACATGCGTGATATAGCGTGAAGCTAACAAGAGAATTGGTCAATATGATTCATTTTTATTTGTAGGTGTAATTCCTAGATGACGGTATATCCTTAGCCCACTTTTGTTATATCACGTAATAGTCTTACCTCATTCTTTATTAGGTAATCGTGTACTTGGTATTTTAGTGGGAATGTCCTGTTGGTATGTTGTTATATTAATATTTTTTGTCTTTTAATAATAAGAGGCCTTCGTGGTGTGGGTTCAATTTCCACTTGATGGAATTAACTATTTTCAATTGTAGGAATTCAATTTCAATTGCTGTAATACCCCGCTATATGCGTGAAACTTCTTCTTTTATCTTCAAATCTTGTATTCTCTTGATAAGACAGAGAGAAACCACTGAGGGTGAGAGTTAATCTCTCTTTTTTATTTATTTTCTTATTGAAATAAAAAAAATATACATTCGTACGTAATTAACTTACTAGATGACCCCATTTGGATGTCAATAAATGCGTGTTAACTGTTAACTCTTAATTGACAATTGCTTTGTTTGGATTAATAACTAATTTATCTAATTGGTTTCATATAAAAATATTTGTATTGAAACTACATTTTTTTCTTTATATTTCATATATAAATGCATCCTATTAATATTATAAATATATGAGTTTGTGAGGATGTTCTAGACTTTTATTTTATTTTCCATAGGAGAGATATATTTTTTGTCTTTCTAATCAATATAAGCCGACGATATCTGTGATACAATTTACGTAATTGTATAATTTGGCCATAATATAAGTTTAAGAGATAAGTATATTACTAGGGTGTCATCTTACAAGGGGAAATCGAACCTAAAACCATCGCGCTAACAGTAAAACATCGTTCCGTTGCGCCAATAAGCCCTAACGCATACTTTCACGATCATAAATAGATATTTAACAGAACACCTCGAGTCAGCATCGAACCCGCGACCTTCACAGTCATCTATAATTGTATTGGTTGACAGTAAAATATAAGCAGATTATAATATATATATAATATATAAGTTCATATGTTTCTTTTCAAGTTGTTCGTACGCGTTCAATAATCGCGGTGACATTGTAATATAATGGCCTTAGTACTGGTTGGGTTTCATTCCGTTTATAGAATGCATTTACGTGGATGGAAAATTGTGTTTTTATTTTTATGTTTCTCTATATTATGGGGCTTGGTTAGTTTGAAAGCGACGGTTGTGGATTCGATTTCCACTCTGGCCAATTAATTATTTTCAATTGAGGAATTGAACTAGAGCGAGATATTTGGTAACAAGACAAACCGCAGTGTTCAGTTAGTTCAGGGAGCGGAAGTGGAAAGGAGAGTTTTAGCGCTAGGTTCCCAGGTTCCCACTGCCTAACATACGCTATTTTCATAGCATATAGTCCCAAATCTAAACAATTTCCCAATACAAAACAACCACAAAATATTTTTTATTTTTAAGTATTAAAAACAGCGTGGTTCAATGTGTAATTACCTCTACAATATAAATAAACTCACGCAACTGAAATAGTTGAAGCCAATCAAATATTGTATTTGTCCTTCTGCCTTTTTGTTATACGTAATATAATTTAGTTTTATATTTGTATCAATATGATAATTTAGAATTATACAAGTTAGAATTAAATTATACAAGGGAATACTTATAATTACAACTAGAGGGTTCCCAAAATCGCTTTGCTCGTCAACCCAGCTTCACTCGTAGTAATGGTAAAAAACTCTTTAAAGTGATAATGGAGAATCACTTTTTTTCGAAAGAACGAATAAATGTGAAAAAGTCTAAATGTAGGATCTACAGATTGTTGCACCATAGAAAAGGAACCTTTATTTTTATTTTTAAAAATCTACGAAAATCAAGAAACGGCCTTTTGGGTATTATTTTGCCGCATAGAATACCTTCTCTTTTATAACATATTAATTATTTCTAAAACAACTATAAAAATAAAATACGAAAAGCTATACAATTTAAGACTCCTTGTTCTCTAACATATTATTTTCAAGCAATATTTTAGTTACTATCTAAATTCGACGTCGACCGCCTGAGGCTGCGCTCGTGAGCACGACAGATTCAATTCCATACAAAAGTTGAATGGATAATAACTGAGTTTCGTGTACAGCTTCTAGAAAATAATGGAAAAATAAGAAAGAATCTCTGTTAAGGTTTAAGTATGGGAATGTTTCTTTTAACTGCAATTATGAGGTCGTCATGGTGCAGGGGTGACTGTAAATGCGAAGGTTGTGGGTTTGATTCTCCTTGGGGGAGTGAGTTGTTTTTATTCCACCACTGAACACGCAACGCCTCAAAAATATGACTAGGTTCCCTCTGCCTACCCTACTATATGTAGGTAGGTAGGTGTACTATATACAGCGTAAAGCTGAAAAAAAATTCAATCATGATTAGTATTGCATTTGAAATTTACGTAGGTACCTATGTAATATTTTCAAAGGGGCTCTTCAAATGGTTACCACCAAATTTAATATGTATATAGTTGAAGAGGCATCCTGACCTGGTCTGTTCAGCAGGGCAGCCTGTCTCTTCAACTAGAGACCAGCAGCCAGGGCTGGACGGCCTGATGTATTTTCTATGATATCACTTTTCAAATAGTACCCTCGGTTTAAATCTTAAATTATATGCATCTACCTAATATATGTACATGTAAAATTTCTCCTTGATTCCCTCTGTCTTAGTGAAAACCGCAGGAAAATTTTAAGTGAATTATTTAAAAAAAAATAAGAAAAGCCTTTTTATTTCAAAACCATGTAAAGATCACGAATTATACATCGAAGAAATATCGATAGATTATAAATTACTAGAGTCAAACCAACCCTTGTTAACTTACACAGCTGACAATTGACAACTGACAATTAATTGATGTCAAAGCTATATTTCCAAAAACTTCGCTTCTCCCAAAGCCTGTCACTTCGTACATGGGTACAGTATTTAACAGATTTTATATAAGTGACAAGGAAAATTAATAGATTTTCTGTATCATTTTAAGTTAAAACTTGATTTGGAAAAGTGCAATATGAAGTTGGGAGAATGATATTCGCGCGACGTGTACTTTCAACTCTTAACAAATAGGCGGTGAGTAGAGAACGGAGTGTCTTAACACTAAGTTCCCTCTGACTGAAAATAGTTCAAGTGTTATAACGCTTTTTTCAATTGTTACCTCTCTCAAAAATGTATCGCGTTTTTATTTATAAAAAAAATTGACTCTGTGATAAAAACGCAATGATTTAGTTTAAATTATTTTGAACTTTTTGGTTCTTTTCTATTAACAAGTAATAGAGTTTGTTTTTAAAAACTTTTTTCTTATTTTATTTCTCACTCTGGTCACCAAGACAGAGCACAATGTTGAATTCACCATTCTAAAATCTCCAGAATTTCAACCATTCATACAAAAAAAAATAGTTTCCCCAGCAATTATACAAAGAGAAATTCTTCCACCCTAACAAAAAGGAACATATAATATAAGGTTTCAGTGAAGCCATCAAACGTATTTATCTAGCGATTACCCACGGCTCGATGGGTAGACCTTTTTCCATAATATTACGATACACCGTCGATGTTTCAGGTTATTTCTAACGTGACCAGACGTCCCGTTTTGAACGGGACTGTCTCGTTTTTCGCTTTTGTGTCCTGTTGTCCCGAAACTTGCCACCGGGACGAACCTACAAATGCCTCGTTGGAAGTGGAGGAAGAGAAATATTTATTTAAATTTATATTCTCATTGCTCTGGTGTCGAGTAAAAGCGTCACTCAACACGCAATGCCTCTAGAATTTGGTGAGAAGAGGGTAACGGAGTGGCTTTACACTAGGTTCCCTCTGCATACAATGCTGTGTGCGGGATACAGCGTGAAGCTGATTTACTTGGTATATTACTTATTTACTATCAGACTATAAAAAAAATAAAAGTTTCCTGAAAAACGAACCCTAAAATGTCCCGTTTTGAGCCGACCGAAGAATGGTCACGTTAGTTATTCCCCTAAGCGGTTTACCGGGAAACATCAAAGGGAACTATAAATTTAGGTGGGAATTCCTTGGAATATTAACCATTTTAAGCGTGAAACGATTTGTATTCATCTTGGAGTTAGTTAATAAGGTGGGGGAAAGATAACATGTAGTGAGAAATCACTGTTTTCTCCGGTCTCAGCCTGAAAGATGGCTAATTAGGGAACGGAACGGAGAGATCTTCATTTTCTACCATGTTTATAAGCTCCATGAATATTTTACGATGTTTTTTTTTATAATAATAATGTAACTTTATACTGAAAATATATTGCCAGCCAGTATCTCATTAGTCGCTGGAGGACTAACTTTCAGGGGCATTACGTTAGCAATATCGTTGGTACTTCGTCCAAATTGAATTCCATGTTTATAATGTACCTACAGATAATAAATAAAAATTTGAAACGTTGCTTTTAATAAAAATAATAAAAAATAGGATTATATACAATTACAAGTCAAAATGATGAATATATGTATTTAGGGATCATTTTACGCAGGTTCATAATCCTCTCGAAAAAAAGCTTCACGCAGCATCCCCCACCTCGTTTCCCTTATTTTTATTGTTTCCCTTAGTTTCGCCTTATTTTCATGAGATTGCGTGTCCTATGATATGTCCCACCATATTTGTCTTGTTACCAGAGCGAGAAAATGCTAATGATTCATTCCCTCGAGTGGGAATCGAACCCACAAACGTCGTATTTACAATCAGACGTTATGCCACTGTATCACGATGGTCTGATATATATATATATTCCTATATGACATTTATACTCTAGTACAGTAGTTACGCGGTTTTGGCTTACGTCTGAGACCTTTGTGTGACTATATTTAAAGAGTGCATCCGCACTATGTCATGTTTATTTTGTTCGCCAGACATAAATAAGAACGTGGTTTATGTTTTGTTTTAATTTACTTATTTTACCAGTTACGTATTTTATCATTTCTTTTCCTAATTTTGAAAAAGAGAGAAAGTCGGCGTTGAGCTCCGTGAACAAATACGAATTCGGGTTGTTTTGTAAGGTATAGTGTAGAATTGAAATTAATAAAAAAAAATATGCGGTTAAGAATTTATAAAAATTAAAACTAATAAGAGTTTAAAATTAATAAAAGTTTAATAACTGAGTATTGTGTGACTAGAATCAACGTTGCATTTAACGTAAAAAAATTGGGAGGAAATGCGTTTATTTAAAAATATATATTGAAGTTCATTTGAATTCGAACTCACAACTATCAGTGTAAATAAACACATTCCAAATGGCGCTACGACCTATCAAAATAATATTTGGTGAAAATAATTCTTAGAATCAAGCGTGAAACCCAGTTATTATGAAGGCCAATCCTTTCTTGGAAACTTTTATTACATACTTATAAAAATTGGGCATTAAGTATATGAAAATATGTTATCTAATGATATATGTAGGTAGTTTTAAAAATATAGGTACTTTTTTGTATTCATACATGTTTTCTAGCTTATGTGGATACCTCAAAAATTGCTTAACTGATTTTGGTGAAACTTGGACTGTTCCTAAATTTGATTATATCTCAGTAAAAAAAATGTGATAACATATGAGATTTTAGTTGCCGAGAAATTCGTCAACAAACATACGTACACTTACAAAATTATGAACGCGCTCAAATGTTTCCAATTGCGATGACCTATTTTTGTCTGACTTATTTTTAACTGTCTCCACAAAAAGGAGAAGGAGTAGGAGTCTCCACAAAAAATAAATCAGATTCACTCTGTATCCCACACACGGCGGGGCATGCAGAGGGAACCACCCTGTTCTCCATTTTCCGCCGAATTCTAGAGGCATCGCGAGTTGAGTGGCGGAACTGAACGCCGCGTTTTACCTCAAACTGTATAATACAAAGTATGATGAAAACTAAATCTTTACACATAAATGTTTTTACATGTAAAAGTAATAAGATCGTAAAATCCTAATGGCGCGTGTCGTTACTGCGGGGATTGAATCATAAACTGGTATTAGATGAAGTACTTAAGGAAGAATCATATTATGAGACGCCAGTCGTGGCACAGGAGCAAGGGTGTGATGTAATGCGACGGTTGTGGGTTCGATCCCCACCCGAGGAAGTGAAATATTTATTTAAATTTATAATTTCATTACTTGTCGAGGCAAAAACGCGGTTTGTTCCGCCAATCAACACGCAAAGCGTATAGAATTTAGCGGAATGTGAGGAACGCAGTGTAGTAGGCAGAGGAAACTTAGTGTTAAAACAGTCTTTTCCCATAAAGAAACTTCCTTTACCCATTTTCCGCTGAATTCTGGAGGCATTGCGTGTTGAGTTGCGATCCTTAATCTTCGCTCGGGTGACTCGTAACACGCGCGACGAAAACATTAAATATTTAATTTCTTCAACTGGGAATCGAACGCACAACCAGTAGCGTTCACACGATTATGCCCCACGCCACGAATAGCTTCTGCTTCTGTCGTAATAATAAAAAAAAAAATATTTACCACTGTACCTACAAGACCAAAAGCTGTAAAGCGGAAGCTGGAAGAACAACACTCGCTCATAGTTTCGTCCCCTACATTATTAAACCGTACGGCAAATAAAAACAGTGTGTTGACAAATAACAAAGTTAAATTAGAGGAAACCGCCGGAATGTTCTCCATTCACTTTTTGGTTAACTATACTGAATTACTGTTGAGTTAGCGTGTCTATAGTTCTTATTAGATTACTTTGGATAGTGTAAGTCATATTAGGAGTTGAGTCCCGCCACACAACACAAAGTAAGTGTCTTAATGGGAACGGAGTGTCTTAGCACTTGTTTACCAGGTCCATTTTGCCGATCCTGCTATGTGCGGGATGCAGCGTGAACCTAAAAAACAAATAGCTTCACGCTGTACCCCGTATATAGCAGTGACGTAAGACATTCCGTTCCCGTTCTGACCTTTCGCCCCATATTCGAGATATTGAGTGGAGAATCTCGACACCATCCTCTTTGTCTTTTAACGAGAGACAGAGAAATGACGATTAATTCCATGGAGTAGAAATCGAACCTTTAACCGTTGCGCTTACACACGCCATTGAGCCACGAAGACCTCAATATATATAAACATATACATATATTTATATGTTAAATAATTAAAATAACTATAATAAATTATATTACTTTAGTTATTATCACTTGACTACTGCAGCGACGTGGTTAACCGTTTTCAGCAATTTAACTTTGCAGTTTACTTTGTTGAGGCGTCCGTCCTTATGGACTTGGGGGTAGTTTGTGAAGTCCTATATAGATATTTAGTACGGGATAAAATATATAAAAGAAATACTATATGCTTATATATGTTTTAGTTATAAAAATAAAGAATGAATACTTGAATACGTTTATAAAATATTTTCTTCCATTTCTTCGCTCTGGTGTCGAGGTAAAGCGCGGCGTTGAGTTCTGCCAATCAATGCCTCCAGAATTCGGCAGAAAGTGGGGAACGGAGTGTCTTAACAATTGGTTCCCTCTGCCTACCCTGCTGTGTGCGGGATTACAGCGTGAAGCCGATTTAATTTAATTTTTTCTCTTACTTTATATAAACAAATAAAGCTATAAACAAATACTGTTTCAAAATAATTACTTAATATTTTCAAAGAGAATTCATATTTTTATTTAGTCAAACATCAAAAGATCCATTTTAATACGCGAAGAGACTTTTAATTTCGAAATAAATCTCCGTTTCGCGGTCCGAGGTGTTTCATATTCTTTGATGCGAGAATGTAAATAATATTTGAACTGACATTCTTTTATTCTCATGCAGTACTAAGATAATAATATTTTTATATTTCACTTTAAATTTACATATTATGTTTTACATATACATATTTCAAAGGCAGCATTAGTTTTAGCTTGCCTTAGTCATGCTTTGTCTTGTTAATGAATATATTAAACAAATCATTCCCTAGGGGGAAACGAACCCACAACGACCTCGGTATTGTGCCACGATGGCCACTAGTCCTCGGCATCAGTAGAGAATGGAGTTAGGGCAATAGAGGTTAGCTTCAATATAATGAGTATTGAACTATACGTTACAGGGACCGCTTAAACGTATAATTGGGCAAGTCCCAGGGACTGTTCTGATCTTCTCTTTCATCCAGTGGCGATAACCTAAGCCACGTAAAGTTTTTTAAACTACACGATGTATCCCGCACATAGCAGGGTAGGTAGAGGGAACCTACGCGCCTAGTGTTAAGATACGTCGCCCCCATTAATACACTTCCATTCCTCACTTTTCCGGATTTTCGAAGCATTACGAGTTGAGTAGCGGAACTAAACGCCGCGCTATACCTCGCTACCGAGGAAATGAAAATAGTAAATATTTCATATCCCATAAAAATAAAAATAAAAAAACAGTATATAGCCTTTACAAATATCAAGACGTCTCATCCCAAGGGACTTCACTGAAGAGATAACGGCAACGGTAAATAGTGATAGCTATGTGTCCACTGCACACGTCTCGTCATCCCTGTGGATATCTGAAATGACGGATGTAGGCCGCACCTCAGCCATTCTCGGTCTTTTACCAGAAAATTTGATTAACTTAGAATGGTTATGTTATGCTATTGTTATACCTTCAGAATTCAGGATATTGGGGATCGGAGTGTCTTAACACTACGCTTTCTCTGAAAAGACGTAAAGTTGACATATGTTCTTGTTTGACTATTATGTAATTGTCATTGAGATTGCTAGTGAAAGTTTAGTAGTTAAATGAATTAAATGACTAAAACTATTTATAAAAATACTAGCGGCCCGCTCGCGGTTTTACCCGCGGGAACTATGTTATTATTAATTTCTGTCTCCATGACTACGTCCTAGTGACGTCTATGCAAAATTTGAGACTCCTAGCATTTGTAGTAACGAAGTTTCATACAAAGTTTCGACCCCAAAAACAACCCCTTAGAAATTGAATATTGCAAATTCCCGTCTTAGCGAGCCTCTACGTCCTATAAATAACTCCTATGCAAAATTTGAGATTCCTAGCACATGTAGTTTCTGAGATTTCGTGATGAGTGAGTGACCTTTCGATTTTATATATATAGATAAGTAGGTATAGCTTTTACCTCTTATAAAGCGTTATAAAAACTTTAATATACGAAGTGACTAATTACTGCTTAGTCTCGACTGGTTGACCATCTAAAATTTTCAATGTATTTCTTGTGTTAAGCTTTATTCTTAGCGAGGTAACTAAAGAGAATGGAGAACATAGGCAATGAGGCATATTAATATTGCACTTCAATAATAAATATTATTTAAAAAATATATATTTCTTTTCTTTAACAAAAAACAATATCTATAAAAGTTTTTGCTTCCAATTTAAAAGTAACGCCCAAAGTTTCGAACCAATCTAAAGACTTTCTATGTCAAAGCGAGCTTTTTTAGCATCTGAACTTTTAGTACAAAATTAACCAGAGATTTAGACATAATGGTGAGCTTTTATTCAATTTATGCTTCAGTTTAGAATTCTAAAATATATATTTGTCCATTTGAGGCCGTCTTGACGGTTGTAGGTTCGATTTCCACTGGAGGGGTGAATCATTTTACATTTGTCCGTCTAGTAAGAACACAAAGCGCACAGTTTAGTTCCAACAAGCAATGTCTCTAAAATTAGACAATTGAGTAACTAGAAATACTTTGATATAAACATTACTTCTAATATTTTACCAGTGGGAATCGAATCCACACCCAACGTGTAAACAATTCCACATAGCTCCACGGGGTACACTAAAGTATAATTACGCAATAAGAGGATTAGATCAGAGGACAGTTGGCTTTCGGGAACCGACATTGCCGTGAACTGGAAATGCCGGCAAGAATGTCCACATTCCATTTCAGATAAACTTATATAGCTTTACATAACGCTACCTCTATGTATGTACTAGAGGCTGTAAACGACGTTTGTGGGTTCGAATTCTATTTGGTGGATTATAATAGTTTTTTTTATTTTCGCGCAACGCTTCATAGACAAAGATTCCCCAACTTGTGGTACATCCCGTTGGCCTATCATTCTGAAATTCGTACGGAACCCTCTATGGGCGATTCGGACTCGCACTTAACCGGTATTACATTTACTACTTCTTTGTATTAAAATATAATAGCTTTTAAGACTGACTTCTATTAGAATTTACAGTATAATATGCAGTTTAAATAGAAATTGTATGAAAAATTACACTTGAAGGAAACACCACGTGACTCATAATAGAGCAAGATAAAGACGTGGTTTTGCTTAACAAATTGCCGGCTATTAGCTTTGTAAATTACCTTTCTTGGCTCCACGAATAGACTTGGTAGTTTAAAGTTCGTAGTAAGATATATGTATGTTAAGAAATAAGGAAAATTGAAATGGTAACTACTATGTTAAATATGGTAAACGTTATAGAAAATAATAGTAACATAATATTCCGTATATTCATTAAAAAAATCAATAATGAAAATAAATGTACAAGACTGCTGAAACAGCGATCTCTTTTAGACAAGCTAAAGTATAGGTAGGATGTTGAGGAGAAGAAATAGGAGAATAATAATTTATTATTAAAGTGGCGCAGTAAATGTTACAATAACTATGGGTTCGATTCCCACTGGATGAATTGAAACATTTTCATCATTCATTTTCTCGCTCTGGTAACAAAATAGAGTGTGGCGTTTAGTTCCGTATATCTAGTACATAGCACACAATATCTCAAAAGTAAGGCAAGAACTGGGTAAGAGAGGTTGTTTCTGTTTATTTTTTTTTAAATGACTTATAAAACCAACATCCAGAGAACAATATCATTCTATTTTCCACTCTCCACTTATTTTTGTAGAAAAGGAAAATTTAATCACTAAAAGTAATATAAGGTTACACATTTATCTTTTGAAGACAAAAAGCACCGTGTTCCTACATAATTTTATTTTGTCATATATTATCGGCACTCCATCGTTATTGGCAGGCGCGTGCCAATTAAGAGACGTCATTCACAATACATGTTTCGCTCATTTTTTTTATTAAATTGTAGTATTCAATACAATTTGGTGGTAAAAAGTTTTTTTTTTTAAAGAAGAATAGTGTTAAGATATTCCGTTTCTCTCTTTTACCAATTTATATATAGAGAACTTATACATTGTGGAAAATAAACGCAACGCTTCGTCTAGTTACTGGAGTTAGTGTTTCCTCACTCCGGTAACTAAATAGATCATTCCCCTGAGTGAAATCGAACTCACAACTGTCGCGATTAAATTCAAATACTGCACCAGTAGGCTATGACGGCTTTTTGCAATATAGAAGCAAAATAGAAAGCGATAAGGCATTAAAGCTTAGATAATAGCGTAACCACCCCTCTGCCAGTGCCTGACTATATAGGATGATAATTATCGATGTTAATAAGTTTATATTGTCTTATAAATTATTAAAAAATCTTAGTGACAATTCTTTTATCTGAGCTCGTTTCAAATTACTGTATCGATTTTGAAATGGTTTTTGTTGTCTGAAATAGATGTTAGTCCTGCAATACAATCTTATATTGCAAGATTGACTTTGATTTTAGAAAAACAAACAATATTTATTGAAAAATATATAAATAGCAGGACCAATTTGTTTAAAACGCACACTTTTTAGTAAAAACCATAACTTAACGTAACTTAACTTCAAGTTTTATCCCTAGCGAGATAGTCAGAGGGAACGGAGCGCCAGACGCTACGGTCTCTACATACCTCTTTCGCGTCGTCCATTGTCATCAACATCTTCATATATGCCATCTGGGGGGTCCTCGTGCTTTTACGTGACTTTCCTCTAAAATCGTTGATACAGTGGTTACGAAGGTCAACAAAGCCCCCATATTATAAAAATAATCATAATATTACAATAGTATAGAAACCTAGGCTAAACAGGGCTTGGCTGCGTTTAGTAGACGATATGGTTGTGAGGTTGATCCTTTATCAGGTAAATTATTCTCATTTTCTCTCATTACCAAGGACGAAGCATGTTATTTTTCTATACAATTCTCAAGATTTCCTCTGCCTAATGAAAGCTGAAACTAAAAAAAAATAACAAATTAGTGGAATTCGAATCAACAATCACGGAGAAAGGAAAAAAATTAGGGTAATTGCGTCAAGAAGGTCAGTTATGGTGTTAAAAGATTTCGAAGTAAATCGTTTGATTGCGTGATTTCCTAGTATTTTTGTACGCATGTAATTTTTTTGTAAATAATGAATTGTTACTGTAGGAACATTGGTAAAGAAATAATTTGGTCTTGTAAGTATTTGTGGTTTGATTATGTAATGTAAAATCGATAGGAAATTCTGTCGGTGACCGTTTTTTATGTATTTATTCCAAATATACCTATATAGTACTTACGCTAGAACTAAACTCAATTAGTTTTACTACAAAGGTTCCATATTCCCTAAAAAGTGAAAAAAACCATGTTAATTATAAAGACAAGAATATTTTTGCAAAGCCAGTAGTGGCTTAAGGGCATAAGCGACTGACTGTAAACGCGACGGGTTGTGGGTTCAATTCCTATTCGAGAAAATGTAATATTTAATAAAAATATATTTTTTTAATATTATTTTTGTTTACTACAAAGCCGGCCATTTTTATTTGTATTCTTATATATAACTTAGTAAGTATCTATAACTCTATAAGAAATTTCGTTGCCTCTTACGAAACTCACTGCATAATCTATGTAAGCGCTCTGAAGCGAAGACCGTTTAGTTAGGAATTATTTATACGGCATATTTTTAGAACTTATCGAGGGTTTTTTCCTAAAGAAAATCTATAATAATATGGGAAAAGGCCTGAGTAATGGGTACTATATAACTAAAGCTCTTGACTGGTTTTTATCTACTAGCTAAAATATTAATTAGAGGTAACATTTTTAACAAGTCTTATAAAAACTTATTTTTTTCTTTCCTTGATATAAAAATGTTAAAAATAAACAAGTATTTTCTATTTTCCGAGTATCCAATGAATACTTCCTTATAAAGGCTAATCCTGGCTTCCATTCGAACAGAATTAATCCTTTCGATCTGTTCTTATAAGATATAACTTGGTCTTATAGTTGATGTTCTTATAAGGGTAACTTTCCTCAATTCTGCCTCACTAATCACTTTAATTTAGGTGGAAATGTGGAGAATAGATTGTCTGGTCTTTCTTTAACCCTGCCATGCCGAGTAAAACGCGAGTCTGAAAGCATAGATGACATAAACTTCCATTTTCCAGAAAAATCCTCGCCTAAACTCATATCAGTGTAACCACTCGTCGTTTGATACATTTTCCACCTTCAGATGCACTATTCACATCGGTTTTGCATTAAGGCTTCCAAAGTTCGCTCGCTTCTTTGGAAGCTTTGGAAAACAAGTACTTATCGGTTATTTTGTAACATTTTAAAATGTATATTTAGGGGCCTTTAAATAATATTTTAATAGGGACTAATTTGATGAACTTTTCTTAAAACGCTATACTAATTATATCTTATGGATTAGCCGGGTTTTAGGGTTGTACATGATGTATTTAGTCCTTTGAAATTAGTTATACCAGATATATTACTGAGAACTAATAGCTATATAAGAAAAAAATATATCAAAAGTTTTAATATATAAAAAGTTTTTACAAGAAAGCTAAAAACCAGAAAGGCAGACAAAGTTTTTAGGTACATCTGTTACTTGTATGAAGATCCCTAGGATTATTTTATGTAGCTTGAACATAAGCTGTACAGAATTAACCTCTTTTAAAATTTTATTATATTTTTACATTTTAAGAATTGATCTCTTCTTGTTTTACTTATACCAAGGTAGGCAGAGAACCAAGTGTTAAGACACTCTGTTTCCACCATCATAAATAACAGTTGGAGATTAAAAATAATTAATTTCCCCCGAGTGGAAATCGAATCTACATTCGAATTTACATTCAAATGCTATCTATAATAACCATGACTGCCTATTTTAACCTTTTTACAGTTTTATTATATTACTAGTGGGCCCGTAAAACATTTGTATAAAATTGCTGTTACGGAAATTAGCAAATTTGTCGAACTAAATACTTTAAACTGACATAACTTTTTTATTTATGAACCGATTGTAATAAAATAAGTTTTCAGAAGCTTGCCAAAATCCAATAGTGAAAACCGCATCTAAATCGCTTAAGTCGATTCTGAGATTAACGATAATAATCGCACAGACAAACAGACAAAAATTTTAATAATCCTTGTTTTGGGTTCTATTAGGTTAATAAAGGTTCCCAATAACATTTTTTTTTAAATATCTTTCAAGTACAGACACCGACCCTATAATGATTTTATTATAAGTATAGATAATATATTATAGAAGTTATAAAATTTCAAGTAAAAATGTACTAAAAGCACAGTAAATCACTTTCAGTATACATAGTTTCAGCTGTTTCAGTAGGAACATCGATTATGCATTAGCTGGAAAGCGAATTGCAATCATTGCCACTTGTTTCAATGGGAATGCCAAATGAATTTGGGGTCGTTTAAATGAAACGTTGCTTGTGTACTGTGGTAGTTGTAGCTTTTTGGTTTTTAGGGTTCCGTACCGCAAAACGGAAAAAAGAAACCTGTAATTTGTTGTCTCTCTGTCGGTTTGTCAAGAGCATTTATTTCAATATTGCGTGGATATATCAATGTAAAATTAATATGATATTCTATAATTCTGGTCGACAGGCACGGAAAAAATAAAGCTACTTAGTCAACGCAATCAAAAGATAGGAAAGCTTATGCATAGATAATACTGTATTTTGGGTATGTGTATGTTGGCCGATAATTATGAAATTTGGCAAGAAGTGAAAATTCGCAGTACAAATAAAGAAAAATATGAAAATTTATAGATATTTCATAGAAAGAAAATATTACAATCTTTTAATTGTAGTTAACTCATACTAAAGGAATGCATACGTCCGCAAATTTAAACTTCCCAATTTTTGTAAATTGTACTACAATGGCAAACAAACAAAAATTGGTACGGAACCCTCGGTATGCGGTTCCGACTCACAGTTGACCTGTTTTTTTGTTAATTAACTAATGTGCGACCATTAGACACGTTAAATATGTAAAAGCTTTGTAATGTTCACTTTATTTACTTAGAATGTTATAAATATTAATTTACATTTACAACATTGTAGAATACAATTTTCGTACTGTAGGCTCGAAGTTCAAATAAAAAAAAAAACCTTAATACTTAATTTATGTACTGTGGGAACCCTATATCTTTTTACCTTCACGATGTATGCCTAACATAGGCAGTCAGACTGAACTTGAGAACTTAGTGCTTAGACACTCCGGCAACTTAATCAAAAAGTAAAAATAAATTATAGGAAAAGGGAGTACCTTTGTATTTTAACATTTTTAGTCAGGATTCTCTCACCATAAGCGTATCTAGAGATATTTTCAGATGGGATCCTTGATTTGGCTTTGCACAGATATGTACGTGCAAATGTTAATTTAATGTTTTTTTTTTAATTCTCCGGGGTAATTTTTTTGTAAGCAAAATTTCTGGTGTCCACCAGACTGTTTCGGGGTGGGCACGGAGCAACCAACCACCTCTTCCTTCGCCCATGCCTCTCACGCTTTCATGGGTTAAGTGTTTGCTAACTAATCCTATAGATATATAAGTTACAAGGAAGGAAATAAAGTTCGAATGAACTTCGTTCGAATGAACGCAACTTTCCAAATAAGATCGTTGTTTTGGTTTTTTGTCGCATCCTAGATAAAGTTTGCTTTTCTATTTATTCCCAAGCCAAAGTTACTAATTATATATTGTAAATCAAAAATATTAAGAACAAGGCCGTTGTAAGGATGTGGTGTATTGTCTTGACCATGACTCTTTCTTTAATCCTAAATAGGGGAATTGAATTATTTTCTTTGGTGACAAGAAAGGCAAGATAAGACAAGAAATATTCTATATGCCTACCTTGCTCTATGAGAAACGCGTGAAGCTGCTTTTTTATCGGATAATAACTTGCTGGAACTACAATATTATTTATTTTCTCATCTGAACTGATCTGAAAGAATCGAACAATTAAATAAAATAATTATTTTGTAGAAATTTCGTCGTTTATAATGATATGATTTTTTATTTATAACCTGATTTAAATAAACCAACCACCAAATGTTATAAGAAGTTTGCTAAGACAATATTTGTGTAGTAGTAGGCACAAAGATACAATAGTGAAAACTGCATCTAAATCAGCTTAGTCGTTTTTGATAATCTGATTAGTGTGCTCAAACGCACATAAATAAATAAGCTGATAAGCAGACAAACATACAAAAATTTAAAAATATATTGTCATGTCTTCAATATTATTTCCCATATACCTTCTATTACTTAGAACATCTCTGAAAATTAATGTAATATTTTCATTTAGTTACTCCAGTATCGAAGCAAAACGCGGCGTTAAGTTCTGCCATTCAACACCAGATCTCAATGCCTCCAGAATGGAGCTGCTATATCCTTGCACGCTATATCCCTGCTACATAAGGAATATAACGGGAATTTTTAAAGAAATATCTTCTATTATCCTAGAATGTCTCTGAAAATACAAACCAAGTCAGCATTATATTATACGTCTTTAATCAGACCGCTCGAGTTATAGAGTATAATTAAATACCACCCAGACTCCATATATCCTCAGATCTAATTGTCAACCGACGTGAGACGTTTTTAAATTGATTATTTTGTGAGACGCCAGCGTTTGTGTGGAAGTTTGTGAGGAATTTTAGCTAGGTTTAATTTGATTTTGGGAATTTGTGGGAAGTTATATGTTATTTTATTAGAAAAAATCTTATGGATTTAATATTGTTTTTGATAGTGAAAAACTGTAACTTATAAGTTGATACAGAAAACGATAATTTCTCTTTTATTTTAGAACAGAGAACCTCTCCTTCTTCTTCCTCCTGGCATTAATCCCGGCTATTGCCAGGGTCTGCCTTCCTACTCAACCTACTCCACTCTACACGGTTTTTTGACCGTAGAGAACCTAGAGATGATTGAATCAAAAGTGTATCTGTAGTTATAATCTCATCAAAAAGAAATGTGAAATGAGAGCCAAGTTAAATGTTAAGTAATGCGTTTTTCTTGACTTCGCTTAAAAAAATGGGAGAGCTATATGAGGGCTGAATTCTGTGTTCACTAGAGATAAAATTCAAGCTCTAAATAGCACTCGAAATTTTTTTACGGACAGCTTTTATGGTATTGGCAGGTTAGTAAACTTCCAGGTTGTATGAGGTTTGGCGTCTGGTGATAAAAAAAAGCCAAGTCAATTTCACGTTTTCACCATTTTTACTTGGCTAGAAACGCTGGTGTGTGTTGATATACGTATTCAGGTGATTATATATTATACAGGCTTACCTTCCTAGGTGGTTGCAGTACCAAGTTATGCAATGCCAAGGTCAGACATCCGTATATACATTCTGTCTGCCAAAATATCAGACGTGAGAGATATCTAAACACAAATAAAATGTTTTAACATTTTTGAAATGATACTTCACACTTGGAAAAGAAAAATACTTTTATAGAAAACATAAAAATATGAATGTAGCGGGTTTTGTACCCGCACCTTTTTGAAACTGGATGGAGATTTCTAATCTCTTTGAAGTGATTAAGAAGGTCTTGTTTTATACAAACATTGCTTACAATGTAAATAAATTGTAATAAACATAAGAATTTCTACATAATTTGATGAGATCAAATTGGTTAGTGGTTAGAGGTTTTACACACTTTCCAAGAGGCGCGGGTTCAAATTATTATATGTGTTCTAAAAAGGTACGATTAAACTAATCCCGAAATTGAATTTAAAATATATTATGTATTGATCATTATCATATTTATATTAACTAAATATTTACTGGTGCACCTCGAGCTTCTCACTTGTTCTCGCATATACCAGGGTAGAGAGAAAACGGAACACAACACTGCGTGTTGTCTTGAGAGGTTAAATAAAAATCATCCATTACTCCGAGTTGAACAAATGTTCCTCGCTACGATGGCCTTAACCATATACAAAAAAATATAATTTTCTATAATATATTTTATAAATACCACTTCTATAAAAGCTAAGTCAGCTAAGTAAACTGTGCATAATAAAAATATACTTAGCCTTTGTTATCACATTCCATACAGATGGCAATAGGCGTTACCCACTTGTCGAGAGAATAAGGATAGGATAGGAAAAAATGAAAGTTTTTGTTTGGCCCCAGGGTCGAATCTATCTGTCACTTACGCTGCCTTATGACGTGGATAAAAAGTAATTTCGCACTGTCTGCTGCGAATGGGTCTTTTTGTTGTTGAAAACGATATGGATTTAGGCTTGTCGTGGGTGCGTACAAGGATCGATTTCCGCTCGAGAATATGAAATATTTAATGTATTATTACTCCTTATGAGGCAATACGCCGCATTGAATCTGGCACTTAACACGAAATGCCCCCAGAACTCGGTAGCGGGGAACAAAAATGTGTAAGCACTGGGTTCCTCTGCACAGGTTTCCGCTGCCTATCTTGGTGTGTGTGGAATACAGCTAGAAAAATAATATGGAAGAATAGATGAAATACAAATACAAAAAAATAAATTCAAAAGACAATACGGAATGCCTTAACACTAGATACCTAACCTACTCTGGTATATCCAGAATGATTTTTCATAAGCTAACATTTATATCTTCTAATAATATATAGAAACGGTTCCTCTCTCTGGAGCCCTAGCCACCGATGGCTTGGACCTTTGTCCCGCCCTCGGAAGAGTGGTTTTTTTATATTTTTAAATGTATCTTTTTTATAATAATTTATATTTAAAAATGTAAAATTGATTAACTAATTTAATAAAAGTATGTTTTATATAGAAAAATATTTCCTCATAGTGATTGTTCTAGTGATCAATCACTACTCTATCGGTCGTTCTTTTAACATTTCATTTAACAAGTGTACTTGAAATAGGCATTTACTAGAGACATTGGCTGTAAAGTAGTTTTAATTATATATTGTTAGATGATATAATATCGCCTTGGACTATCTTATCTCTAAGTACGTACTTAGGTGATAAATTTTTGCTTTGTTAACTAAGAATATTGTTTTTTTATTTATGTATTTTATTTTTTCATAGTTTATATATATATGTGTGGCGTATGACGTCATGTGTATGACACTCGTCACGTATGGTGTCATTATTATTTATTTAAGTGCTTAATTGTTCACGCAATGGTAATAGGTTCGATTCCCTCTTGATATAATATATTCATTTACTAGATTTTTCTTTATTTTAGCTGAATTTCTTGTTGTGCAAGTGTTAAGACATTCCCTGGCTTAGTTAAAAAGAATTTTGTTAAAAAACATGTTAGAGCTTTAATTGTTTTGTATACGTAAAGTTTAAACCGTTAAAGTTTAACGTTAGTTCACAAGAGCATTTCACGAAAGCTGTTTTATAAAATTAGATCCTGTTTTTTTTGTTGCTTAAAATTTAACTTTAAACAAGGTAAGTTGCTTGCCTTACATAGGACATCATTTAGTAACTAAATTATATAAATAAAATAATTGAATTTATGTTCGAACGAAGGCATAATTGTTTGGCTAATGTAATATTTATCATTAATTCTAAGAAATAGAGGCCCATTATGGGGCAAGGGCACAAGGTGTGGGTTCAATTCCGTCTCGAGGAAACGAAATATCTAATATTTTTTATTTCTTCGCTCTGATTCAATTCCATCTTAAGTATAGAATAGGAATATATAGACTTCGTTAAAGTCAACCTCAGCCTAAATTTGAAAGTCAAGAGCTCTCAAATACTAAGGATCTCGGCCTAGCATTGTAAAAAGATACGCTTATCGTAGAAATATTTTCAAATTATGCATTAAAAATATTTATTCGATTCGAATTTACTCAAAGAACGCCAAATTACTGTTAGGACTTTCTTCTTTTGTTCTATTGTTTTATTTTTTATTTACGCTGTATCCCGCACTTAGCAAGGTAACACGAGGAAACCTGGGAACCTTGCTTGAGAGACTTCATTCTCATTAAGACATTTCCGTTCCACATTTTCCGCCGAATCCTGGTGGTGTTGTATGTTGAGTGCCGTAACTCCACGCCAGGCTATGCCTTGTCATCAGAGCGAAGAAATAAAACGAAATATTAGATATTTCATTTCTTCGAGTGGGAATTGAACCCACAAGCATCGAATTTACACACGCTTGTGCTTACATATAAATATTTGCATTATAACAACACGAGCTTTCGCCTATTGTACAAAGTGCTTGAAAAGCTCCAATCAACGAAGTAAGTTTATACAAAGAAATAAAAATACCTTAACTAAAAGAAGTTCAGAACTCGCATTCGATGAAACGCCGCGCGAATAATGATAGCTATTATTTAAAGTTGGGAATCTTCTTTTAATATTGGGAATGTTTTTTTTTGAAGTTACAATATATTTGCATATGCAGCATGAAGACCTCTTAGAGGCATTGATGAAGAGGTTGGTGATAGTAGATGAGGCAAAAGAGGTGTATAGTACTGTAGTGTGTGTTGCTACGTTCTGTTTGGCTACCCCGCTAGGGATAAGAGTGAAGCTAAAAAAATAGTGTCAAATATCACTTGGATTTTGTTCAATTTCACGCATTATCCCGCAAAACAAGGAAGTCATAGGTAACCTAGAGTTAAGATATTTCGTTTGCTATTTTCCGCTGAATTTTCAAGATATAGCTTATTGAGTGACATAATCAACGCCGCTCTTCGTCTTCTTCGAGCTAGAAAATGAATTAATATAATAATTTAGATAAGTGGGGAATCGAACCCACAACCATTGCGTTTACAGTCACGCCCTAAGCTGGCCTAGACTTATTTCGCAAATATATGTACATGTATATATGAGCATGTACGTACACAGTAATACGTAAGTCTATTATGCTACGTGTTTGGACTATATGAAATGTTTTAGTCTAAGCTTGTAATATGTACAAAATGTTCTTGTGTTAGTTATTTGAGAAATATTTCTTAGTGTCTAGCCTAGAATACTTGTCTTTTGGTCTTGGCTTGGTTTTTGTAATCATTTAATTATATTGATTTTTTACATTGTCTTTTTGTATCTATATATAAATCAAAATATTTTTTTTTCAAGTATATTTGTTATGAATCGTGGCTCAGTTGTATAATGCCGTAGATTCTGGTTTCGATTTCTGTTTCCGGGAATTAAATATTTAACGTTTTAATCACCTCTAGATTTGTGTAGAACATGGCGGAAGTAGCTTAATGGGACGGAGTGTATTAAGATTAGGTTCCCAGGTTCCATCTGCCTGCCCTGAAAAAATGTAGGATATTATATATGAAGTCATATATTGTACAAATAAACTATGCATATAGAAGTTTATAGATTTAATTTTTTAGTATGAGAAATTTACATTGAAAAAATGTGTAGATAAGTTTAATGCCATTTTTACACTCAATTGAAAAAAAAATACACTGTATAGGCAAATTGTATTACATTTCATAACCATAATGTCAATCAAATATTTTCTATAAACTGCTGATTTTACAATCTTCCCCTTACAATCTTCAAAAATACACTTTTTCACACTTTTCTTTCAACTAAAACTTATCTAAATGTTATAAAACATTTTTCTAACGATATCTCTATAGATAGCAAGCAGTTGGAAGCGCGATGGGACGTCAATCCATCCACCTGTCTATCTGTCAGTTGCCTTAAAAAGCAATATAGCTTTCTTTCTTTCTTTATTTTTTTTTATTTACTCTTTCAGCAGAAAGAGGGAAAGGGAGTGTCGTAATGCTAGGTTCTCTGCCTACTCTGATGTGTGCGAGATTTTGCGTGAAGTTAATTTGATTTTTTACATTTATTTACACTTTATTATGCAGAATCTAATATTTAAAAAAAGTAGAAGTAAGAAAAATATATATAATTGACGCATAAAAGCCGAAGATAAAACATTTTTAATTTGCGATTTCTTCCAGACAACCTTTGGGTTAGGAACATTTATATGGTAGTAAAGAGTTCCTTAGGGTTTTCAAGTTCTCGTATAAAAATGTATTCGTTTTCGGATTTTAATTAGCGGCCCGCCCGTGGCTTCGCCTACGTGAACTACGTTATTATTAATTTCTGTCTCCATGAGTAACTACGTCCTATAAGTGACGTCTATACAAAATTAGAGACTCCTAGCATTTGTAGTAATGAAGTTTCGTACAAACTTTCAACCCCAAAAACAACCCCTTAGAAGTCAAATATTCGTTCGCAAATTTCCGTCTTAGCGAGCACCTACGTCCTATAAGTAACACATGTTTCTGAGATTTCGTGATGAGTGAGTGACCTTTCGATTTTATATATATAGATTAAAGAATTGCCCATTACAGAATGTGACAACAGATGTGGCCCAGTGAATGTAAACAAGCGACAAGTTGCGGGTTCGATTCTCACTCTGAGGAATTAAATATTTATTATCCGCTATTGCCACTCAACACTCAACGCCTTAATATTTCGGTGGAAAATAGGGAACGTAGTGTCTTAACACTAGGTTCCCACGCTCGGCCTACCCTATATATATTGCGTGAAGCGATAAAAAAAACAACATAAACAAAAGGCGATATACCACGATTCGTTCGTTCGATATTTAGCACCGCTGATTGGTTTCTGATGGATGTTTTATTGAGGGCTTATATTCTTTTTTCTCTTCATAATAATATTTTGATTATAGTCTTAAAAAGTTACGATTTTAAACAATTTTTATTAGCTTTTTTTAGTTTCACACTGTATTCCTCAGAGAGAACCTAGTGTTGAGACACTCCATTCCCCACTTTCTGCTGAATTCTGAGATTGCGTGTTGAGTGGCGGAACTCAACGCCGCGTTTCGCCTCGGTACCAGAGCAAAGAAATAAAAATATTGAATACCTCATTTCTTCTTTGACTTGTCTCCTTATTTAACCGTGAATCGAACCTGCAACCGCGTTTCCATACACATTGTTTAACTGTGCCATTATGGCCTATATTCTTCTTATATTCAGTTGTAATATACGTTTATCAAAGTTTAATTTTAGATATTCAAATTGAATATATAACTTACATATATGATTTATGATTTGTAGGGAAGAGGTCATATATCATTGAAGATAGCGTATTCAGCTTCCATACTTTTTGTATCATATTCGGAGCGTACTTGCGATTTAAAGTATATTTCTGTATTTTTTATTATTACATATATAAATCTTCTTCTTGAGGTCAGTCGGCAAATGCGATAGGTTGTGGGTTCGATTCAGAGGAAATTAAATATTTAATATTTTGTTTTTTTCGCTCTGGCAACGACAGAAAGCCCAGCGTTGAGTTCTACCATTCAACACGCAATGCTTTCAGAATTAGGTGGAAAATGAGGGATGGAACTGCCTTAATGGGAACAGAGTTTCTTAACAATAGGTTCCCCTACCTTCCTATATGCGGGATAAAGCGTGAAACTATACAAAAGAAAATGAAAGAAAAATTACTATCTAAAAATACAACTATTAGAACTGTAAACATCTCCATTAGAACCTAATAAGTTATACAATATTTTTCCTACCAACCTATAACTTAGTTTCACTAATAATAAAGTGTTACCTAGTAAGTGGAATTAACGGGAACCCCCGGGCAGAGTAAATGGGTTAATACGGCCGTGACAATCCTAATTCAATATACCCTCCAGAAGGAAGCTGGCTTGGTTTAGTGGAATTTACTATTTTCTATTAATGTATGTTGTTTATAAAGGACTATTTATTTATTGAGGCCAGTCGTGGTGCAAGGGCACAAGCGTGTGACTGTTAGTGGGTTCGATCCTCAGTTGAGGAAATTATATATTTCATATTTTCATTTCTTCGCTCTGGTGTTAAGGTAAGCGCATCGCTTAGTTCCTCCACTCAACACGCAATCTCTCCAGAATTCACAAAATGGGGAGCGGAGTGTCGTATCACTAGGCTCAATTTGTCTACCGTGTTACATGCGGGATATAGCGTGAAACTGGACAAAAAATCAGAATTAGCTTTAACCTTTGGCTCCTTCCCCATGGTGAAATGAAAATAATTAATAGTTTTATATAGCAAATGACATTGTGACAGCAGATACAGTAGGTTACGCCGCAATAATTAAAATCATATAATATATAGCCTTTAGCTTTCCTCGATAAATGCAGTTTCCAGAACAAAAATATTTTTTTTCGAGCCAGTATTCCTTCCTTCCGTTCCTGATATTAGCGCGATCAATCAATTTCTTCAATTTTAGAATATTGGTATAGATTGGTATGGATGAAATTAAAAGTTACGACATTTTGATGCAGGGAAAATCTGACTACAGAAGACGTGATGGTTGCGAGTTCTATATTCATTGAAGAAAATTTATATCCAAAGAAATATATGCATCTCCAACATCTCATCAGGCAAAAGTTCAGTGTTTGTTTCAGAAAAAGTCAATTAAAAAAAAATATACACAATTAAAACTTTGTATTGTATAAACGGGTTCCCCCTACAGACCCCTAAAAAATGCGAACAGAAAAGAAAAATATATTTTTGTTTAGCTATCACAAATACCACTAGCGTAATCACGGCTACGGACCATTATCCATTTATACTAACCACCGAAGTGCCGACTTTTCGTTTCTATTCTCCCTGATAATTCGCGAATTGAAAAGAACAATAGAAAGCGATTCGGATTAAATTGTCTAAAACGAGACCAGAATACCAGTTTAAATAAAAAGAAGATTTAAAGCGATCTCCAAGAGTAATGTGGAAGCTGAGCTTGACTGCCGCTGCAGTATACGAGCATTTGCATTTGTTTTTACTTTATATCTCCAAATGTGAATAGGGACAATATAATTTAGTTTTTGTTCTTGTTTCTGTCTGTCGCTCGCATGAAATAGTTTTTAGGGAAATTACGAGTATGTACTAGTATGTCGATTGTGCCCACAAGCGTGCGACTGTGATCATAATGGTAGTGGGTTCGATTTCGCAATCCGGGGGAATTAATATTTTTTTTAAAGACGTGTGACTGTAAACATGATTGTATGCATTGGAGGAACGATTTCTATTCGGGGGAATAAAATTTTCAATGTTTCAATGTTTTCATTTACCTGCTTTGGTTAAAAGGCAGAGCGCGGCGCTAAGTTCCGTCACTCGGCGGCGGGTGAAAAGCGTGGAACGGAATATCTTAACAATAGCGTCCAGAGTGTCCTACACAAATTGCACTAACCCCTAAGTTCCCAATATCCATTCTGCTATTTGCGGGTTTGAGCGTGAAGCTATATTTATTCGCGTGCGACTTTACAGGGCTTCCAACAAAGCAATTCGGATGGGGGGGTAAAATATCTCTTTGAAACAGTACGAGTATATGTGAGCTATCCCATTATTAGGCGATGTGATGAAATTATTTTATCATAAAGTATTAAATTCCTCGCCAACTAGAATGCTAGCGAATATTGTAATAGAAATTTTGCGTAATATATGAAACTAGCGGACGCGCGCAGCTTCGCTAGCTTTTTTAGGGTTGAATTCTAATAAACCACGAAACATGTGTTCAATTAAATATTTTTTAGTCTAAATTTCAAATTTTATAAAAATCGATGGCGATTTAAAGATTTTTCCATACAAACTTTCAACCCCTTATTTGCACCTTTAGGGGTGAATTCTAGAAAACCATGAAACACGTATTCAATTAAATACTTTTAAAAATCTAAATTTCAAATTTTATAAAAATCGGTGCCGATTTAATTTTTTTTTCATACAAACTTTTAACCCCTATTTCACCCCTTTAGGATTAAATTTTTACAAAATCCCTTTTTTTACAAAATTTTTACAAAATCATCTTAGTGGATGTCCAGATTACGAAAGTAAACATTTGTCCAAATATCAAGTTTCTACGCACAGCGGTTACAGCTGTGCGTGCGTCTTACCTCAGTCAGTGAGGACAAGTCCTTTTATATATGTAGATTGTGGTTTTTTCGTGTATATTTCGTTTTTTTAAGTGAGGGTTCTTTTAGTTTTATGTGTATCATTTTTTTAGGTTCACGATGTACCCTCAGATAGCAGGTTAGGCATAGGCAGAGGGAACCCGGGAACCTAGTGTTAAGACGTTCTCATTACGTTTCCAACTGAAATCTGGAGGTATTGCAGCTTAACGCAAGTTTATTTTCATTTGTAAATTATTCCTTAATCTTATAAGTAAACTTCAAGAAAATTTTGCATAATACAAAGTAAATATTATTAAATCAGTAATTAGTATAATATTATATAACTATGCTTATTTCTAATATCGCCAATATGATTTTTATCACAAAAAGAATTTGTTATAGTTAAATGAAATCGTAGAAATTTATATAAATTAACATTAGAATTACATTAATGTTGCCATTTAAAAAAGGCCATTGTGTCACATGTGCATAACGGTGCAATTGTCATATTCAAAAGTATATTTGACAAAATTAAAAAGTACTCCTATATAATAACATATTCTTATCGCATAATGTCTAACACCAATCTGTCGTATAATAATGATACATGTATGTACACACCTACATATATATATATACATACATATATTGTATATAGAAAATTACCAGGGAGGCACTTTCTAATTGTTACCAGCAACTTTTCCAAGCATATAAATTTTCCTTGCTGAAATTTGCTTACAAACTTGTAGATAAGAGGACGTTTTTCACGAATTTATGATGTTATAGCTACCTTTTATACGAGAGCTTTTGTCTTGTAAGTTAAATAAGAACGTTGAGACAATGTAATATCGAAATAATACTGTTTTACATGTTTATCTCTTATCTCCATCTCGTATCTCTGTCCTGTTGAGACAGAATCCACTGGTAAGACACTATCATCCATCTTCTATCTACATATAGCAGGTGTCTGGCCCTTTGTTCCCATTGATACACTTCCGTTCCTCACTTTCCGGCGAATTTTTAAGGCATTATGTGTTGAATTCTGAAACTCACCTCAAATTAAAAATATTGAATATATATTTCTTCCCCCAACTGGGAATCGAGCCCTCGACCATCGCGTTAATACCCCTTTTTATACATAACCAAAAGGTTTTTTTTTTAATTGAAAACTTTCTATAGACGTATTGCGGTTTAACGCTTACAATTTGCTACGCTTGTTCAACACTTGAATCGAGAGGAATGGCCGAAGTTAAAAGCTATTGTTCTATTTGGAATTTGAAAAATATATATCAGATTGTACAATTTACATACGAATCCAATTAATAAATGCATGTTTGCAGAAGCTCTCGTGGCACAATGGTTTAAATACTCCGCTCTCCACTTTCTTCCGAATTTTAGAGGAATTGCGTGTTGAGTGGAGGAACTCATTGATGTACCTTTTACTTGGTACCAGAGGGAAGAAATGAAAATATTAATAAATAATAACTTATTCCGCTTAGTAGGAATCGAACTTACATCCGTTCTGTTTACATACACACGCTTGTACCCCTTGGGCTTAATTACATACGAATCGATAAAGTACACACGAATTCAATTAACAAAAATGTCTTTATTTATTTACGTTTATTATTCCATTTCTCTGGTGTCGAGGCAAAACGCGGCGTGGAGTTCTGCCACTCAACACACAATGCCAGAATTCGGCAGAAAGTGGGGCAAGGAGTTTCTTAACACAAGGTTCACAGGTTCTTTCACTTGGAAGCTAAAAAAAATAATCATTAAAGTTTTTCATTAAAACAGTAGGTTTCAGTACTGCTCCCATATTACAAAACTATATAAAACTACAGATTTAAAATACGTATGCAAATACTGAAAACAAAAAACTAATTTATTTAAACAACTTTGTAGTGTCCTCTTTCCGTACATGTGGAGAGGAAAATTTTATAATGGATTGTATTTCAACGTATAAACTACTGTGAATAATAAAACTATATATTGGAAAACGAAGCTTGGTGTACTTTGTATTGAAAATATATATAATATAAGTATTTTTTAATGTGGATTGCACCCACTACCAAAGCGGGTTCTGTCAGACTTCTCTCCTGAATCATCAGAAAAATTCCACACATAGGATGGGTAAGCAGAAGGAACCTAGATTAAGATAATCCATTTATATTAAGACAATTCAGTTCTTCATTTTTCGCTAAATTCTGGAGGTATTGCGTCTTGGGTGGCGATTCGATTCGGCCAGGAGCCAGAGCTAGAGAGAGCGATATTGCTAATTGCATTTCATCGAGTGGGAATCGAATCCACAACCAACCACAGCGGATAGGCCTAATCAGAATGATAAAACCAAAATGTAATCTTTTCAAAAATTAACTAAAGCTTTATTTACTTTACTACTATGTTTTTATTATCCATTAGACTTTTATAGCTGAAAGCTCCATTTCTCGCCGATCCTTAGCATCGTCTATACCTTCGATGGACGTCGCGTGTCCAAAACCCAACACTAGCGGCTATCAAACTGCAATCTCTCACGAAATACTTTAATGTTTTCTTAAAAGTAGAAATTCGTTAAATACCCGAAATTAACCTTCTGCTAAATTACTATTGTACAAATGTATGTACCTAGGGTTGTTTGTACTGTATTCTATTTCATCTTATATATATAAAATCGAAAGGTCACTCACTCATCACGAAATCTCAGAAACTACATGTGCTAGGAATCTCAAATTTCGCATAGGAGTTATTTATAGGACGTAGGTGCTCGCTAAGACGGAAATTTGCGATATTCGACTCCTAAGGGGAACAAATAGGGGTTAAAAGTTTGTATGAAACTTCGTTACTACAAATTCTAGGAGTAACAAATTTTGCATAGAATCACTAGGACGTAGCCATGGAGACAGAAATTAATAATAACATAGTTGACGCGGGTGAAACCGCGAGCGGGCCGCTAGTATATAATAAAAATTATAGGTAAATTGACATTTTAAGTTTAAAATAGATTTTAAACTGAACTGATTTTTAACTGAATAAATATAACACACTTTTCTTTTTTTCCACTCAAAAACTTATTTAAATAATA
Organism: Heliconius melpomene melpomene; assembly: GCA_000313835.2. NCBI lineage: Eukaryota > Metazoa > Arthropoda > Insecta > Lepidoptera > Nymphalidae > Heliconius > Heliconius melpomene. Next base: position 38,985 of record HE671114.1, on the reverse strand, counting down.
TATTATACTGTATTACATATTCATGATTAACTAGGAAAATTTTCGCAATTACTTCGCATAATTTTCTAAATGTTACCTCTTGTTTATATGAGCTTTTACGTTTGAAAAGCTCGAGCTCGGACGTTAATGATTTAAATTTGTTTACCATTTGATGCTTTATGAAGTTTGTTTGTATGAAAGCTCTATAATAGCGTGAAAGAAATAAAAAATCAGCATCACGCTGTATCCCGCATACAGAAGAATAGGGCAGAGGGAACCTAGTGTTAAGACACAACGTTCCCCATCGTCGATTTTTATATTTTATATTTTTATTCCTCGAGGTCAAAGTGGAGAACTGAAGTGTCTTAATGAAAACGGAGACACTTTATTTTCATTACAACACTAGGTTCCCAGGTTCCCTCTGCCTGCTATGTGTGGTATACAGCGTGCGGCTAAAAAAATAGAATGTATTTTCAAGCACTTTTGTTATGCATAAAAACGTTTACTAAAAGTTTGTTTGCTCTACGCAAACATGAATAGCCGTTTATACTTTATCGATGGATTGAATTTTATATATGACAAATATTATCATATATGAACCAAATTATTATAATAAAATATGATTTATTAGATTTATTTTGCTTATTTTATTTCCTCTCTGTAGCTTCACACTGTATACCACGAATAGGCAGAGGGAACCTATTGTTAACACAATGCGTTCGTTACTCTCTGCCCCTAACTACACATTTACTGTTGTCCTATAACCGTAGTCGTTGTTCTGCTGCCCTACTACGGGTTCATTTCCTATTAAGAAAATTAACTTAATAAATTTTGATGAAAAATTTGCATTAAAATATTTTATAAACTAGATTAAGATTTAAAATGCTCTTATTTGAGAAATTTCACAGCTTAATAAATATTATTTATGACCTCTTGACAGACATGCTAAAAGAAAATGGGAATGCTTTAAGTCTGGAAAAAGAAAGAATTTCCCAAGAGGCACTAATAAGATACAAACGAAAATTATATTAAAATAATGAAACTTTGCCTTTTTCTTACAAGAGTTAAAAGAGTCAGTAGGTACTATAAATCTTTAGTTTATTTTTTAAATGTACGGGTTCGATTCCCTTTCAAGGGAATAAAATATTATATATTTAATATTTCCTTATTTTATACAGACTTTTTAAAAACAAATATAAAAGAATTAACTACACATTTTGTAACACTAATAACTATATTTAAATTTTCAACAATTAAAATCGATATTAATATCGATACTGTCTTATTTAAGTAATGAATTTTTATTTATTTATTAAAAACTCGAACAGAACTCGTTACTCGATGCATACATAATAGCAATATCGATTCATGTTCTAAGTATAGCAATAAGTGGCCTTCGTCATTATTATAGTAAGAAAAGTTAAGGTTTTTGTATTGATTTAATTTTGGGTTTTTGTATACTTTATAACGACGGTTTTCAATTTTTTTTATGTAAAATAATTATTTTTTTACAGCGTTGAACTCCGTCTGTAAACAATGTTTTGAATAGGATTGAAAAATGGGAAACGGAGCGTCCTAACTAAAATAATTATTTATTTTTAATTCTTAAATTGTTCACAATTCAAGTACTTACATGACATGACAATATAACCCAAAGTTTATTTAAGTAACTATTTTGTAAACCATTGAGCGGCTTGACTACCTCCAATACACTAAAAATCCACTTCATTTTAAATAAAAAAAAAATTATAGCTTCACGCTGTATCACGCACGCAGCAGGGAACCTACCACTCCGTTCCCCACTTTCCGCCAAATTCTGAAGGCATTGTGTATTCAGTGGTGGACTCAACGTCTCGTTTTGCCTCAACACCAGAGTGAAATGAAAATATTAATTTAAATAAATATTTCATGACCGATGACCGTTGGGGTAAGCGCGTTCTAGAGTGGAGACCACGCCTTGGCAAGCGTAGTGTAGGACGTCCTCCAGCTAGATGGGGTGACGATATTCACAAAGTAGCGGGCAGCGGCTGGATGCGAAGAGCTGAAGATCGAGCTCAGGGGCGTGCCATTTGAGAGACCTATGTCCAGCAGTGGACGAGGACAGGCTGATGATGATCATGATGATGATGAAATATTTCATTTTTTCAACTGGTGATTGAACCCACAATCAGTAGCGTTTACGACTGGCCTCCTCTTCACATCATTTAAACCTTTCAAAAACTATCCACGACATTTTACCAATAGTTTATATAAATAATCCATTTCCTCAACCGGCGTTGACCCCACGCCCCCTCTACAGGCTTCAATGAACACAATGCCTCAACTCCAGTCTCTTGAATTGGTGTCTTTTCATATAAGTCCTTGGCTCCATACAAGTGGAAACGCTTTAAGGCTTTCGAGGTTTATAAAAGCTAAGGATGTGGTCTATCGTCGTAGAATAGAAGTGTCGCTTAGAAAAGTTGTACATGTGTGAAATTGAAAGAGCTTGTTACTTATTGGTTTTTAGTAAGAATTTGTTGCAATTTTCCCAGCACGTAGCAGGGTAGGAAGAGGGAACCTGGGAACTTCTTATGTTACGATACTCCGTTCTCATTAAAATACTTCCGATTGCCACTTTCCTGATCACTGGTCTCTGTTTTAAGAATTATGTATATGTGGAATGTAGCTTCACGCCGAATCCCGCACATGACAGGATAGCAGATGGATCCTGAGAAACTAGTGTTAAAACAGGCCGTTCCCATTCAGACCCTTCCGATATATAACAAACAAAAGTCCAATTTATGTTATTTAAAAAATACATTTTACCATATGAGTTTACTCCAAAATACCGAAACGAAAAAGCTTAATCTCAATCTCTTTGAACGATTGAAAGTGAAGTCGTTTCCATTTAAAGGTAAATGAGTATTGGAATATCCAAAATATTTTATTTAAAAAAAACATGATTTATATTTCGTATCGATACGTATTATTTAAAAGCTTTTACTTTGTATTGAAGTTTTTATAATTAAATTGAAGCTTTAGTGCAACGTTACAGCATTGTTACGGTCGTGGGTTCAATTCTCATTCGTGGGAATGATTTCTTTTCATTTTCTTGTTCTAATAGTGTAGTAGAGAAGTAGGAAGTAGAGTAGAAGAATGGCATATTGTAAGACAAAATTTACTTTAAAAATATAGGCAAAACGCCGTAATTATAATATTTCAACATGTCATAAAGGAGTTGTCCACCATGCTTATAAGCTTGTATTCTGAAGAGAAGAATTATATTGGTATGCGAGTATATTAAAAATAGTTTTACTGTATCTTTTTTAGCATTAGTAGGCAGAGGGAACCTAATGTAAGACACTCTGTTCCCCATTTTTGTACGAACTCTACGTCGCTCTGTGCTTCTACACCCGAGCGAAAAAACAGGAAAATATTAAATATTTAATTTTAATTGAATGGGATTTGAACGTCACAATGGACGATATTAATAGTAAAATTTTACATTTTTGAATTCTAAGATATATTTCAAGTACCTACATTTACATGGGTATCAATAAATAACACAGTATGGGCTCAGGTGCGAAACGTGCGTTATAAATGGTCGTCGCGTCCGGAAGCTTTACATTATAATGGGAGACGAGAGTGGATTGAAAAATTACTTTTGGATATTCGAAAGATAATTTTAATATAAAATTAGATATTTTAGTTTAGCTTCATGCAGTATTCCACACAGCAGGGTAAAGGGAATTTAGAGTTAAGACACTCCGTTCCCATTAAGACTCTTCCGTTACCTACTTCCCACCGCATTTTCGAGGCATTACGTGTTGTTATGTTGCGCTTTACAAATCTTAGATCGTAAATATCCCATTACCGTTAGTGGAATTCAATTCCACACATATCTATTCCATACATATAATGAAACTACCATACGAGTATATTTAACTAACACTAACTGTATACCCCATTGTTTTAAATCTTATTCCTTTTATTGGAATACTTTCATTAAAAATATTTTCATTTCAACTATATAATAAATATAGCACAATAGCTTCACGTTTTCTCCTTATCTATTTCTATATGAAAACCCAAGCAAACTCGTAGATAAAATATAGTATAATCATAAACCACTGATATGCTATCGCAATATGCAAGGGTCTTTCGTCCAATTAAGTTTAATAACGTGATAACTAGAGCGTCTATCAAAATACCTAGCTCTGAAAGTTGGGACGGTGCCAGTGTGGTTTACGAATACTGTTTGAAAATTCCATGTAAGATGTTTCTCATATAGGTTTCGTGTAGTTCATGCATATATATTTATAAATATAGTTGCTAATATATTTGTTAGCTATAAAAAAACGGCCAAGTGCGAGTTGAACTCGCGCAGAAAGGGTTCCGTCTCTACAAAATAAATGGCCTCTATGCCACGACTGGTCTAAACTAAATATACATATTGAAATAATTATTTTCACCGATCAAGAATCGAATTCACGACCATTGTATTTACAGTCAAATGTTTAAACTATGATGGTGTTAAGAAATAATAAAATATTTTATTATACGAACGAATGTTAAAGTAAAATGTTCCATAGCGCCCCATTCACGCTCGAGTTGACTGATGCGATAATCTTGTAGTGGAGAGCCAGAGACAATGTTTAAATTTAATTTTTCATTCTTGTTGTAAAATGGTGTGGAATTGTTGATACATTTTAATGTTATTATGATATTATACTTCTATTAAATATATGTAAGTACGTATAAAAAGTACTATATTTAAAAAAAATGCTAGGTTGTATCCTGCATAAAGAACACGAGACACTTGAGAGACACTATGTTTTGCTAGCACCGTCCATTTTATTTAATAGAATTAAAAAAACAACAATACCTCGAATGGGAATCAAACCCCACAACACTGCGAAACTATTCCACGAGAGCGGCTTAGCAAATAACAAATTATATGCACGTCTATAATAGAATCGATATTGAGAAAATGGCCTCCCTTCGATCCATTCTTGCCGTGATAAATGGTTGCCGTCAAACACGTCTTGTCCGAATTTCTTTCTATAGGTAAGCTAAGGTGAACAAAGCGGGTTCATTTTTCATCCATCCCCTCCGTCCCTAAAATTACAAGTGATAAGTTAGGATTTGGCTTCCAAAAATTTGTAATTTAAGTTACTTTTTTCTGATATCGCTCTTTTTTGTTGTAAGCGTCGTTCTATGTGCACTCGAAATACATATTTATTATTTTCATTCAGTGGCTCTGGTTACGGCGTTAGGTTCCGCTCTCACTCAACACCTAGTAAAGTAAGGAAAATATTTTCTTACCCGTATAGCAGGATTGGCAGATTTCCGCCGAATTTTCTAAGCATTGCGTGTTTAGCGGCAAACTCAAAACTTTCGTCTTTCAAACGTTTCAGCTTTCAGAATGAGGAAATGAAATGAATAAATATAATCATTCTCTCAAGTCTCAAGGATCGAATCCACAAACGACGTCTCACAGTCAGGTTCGATCCCACTGCGCCACCACAACCTCATTGTAATAGACCTTACATACATTCTAAAGCAACCCTCCATAGCCTGACTCGATTCATGCATCACTAAATCATTTACGTGCATAGAATTTTGTAATTGATCGTATTTCATAGAAAACAATATGTGGCAAGTGGCACTTAGAACATTGTTCGAGAGCTGGCTGCGTGCCAGAGATAAGGGTGGAGGAATATATAAATGCTTTATCATTTGTATGATAAAAGAAATCAGCTTGACGCTGTATCCCCCACACAACAGGGTAAGCAAAGGGAACCTAGTGTTAAAACACTCCGTTCCCCACTTTCTACCGAATTCTGGAGGCACTGCGTGTTGAGTGGTAGAACTCACCAAAATGAAAAAAATGAATTATAAATTTAAATAAATATTTAATTTCCTCGAGTGAGGAACTAGCAAGATGAGCATAAGAAAATTGCAGTGGCTTCTTCATTCACTGTCTTTATTGATTTTATTGCTTTTTATTTAAATACAAAAGTGTCATTATTTTTACATTTTCCTACTTCCCTAGTGTATCTTAACGTCCTTAACTATAAAAATATTTACTTTAAACAATATTATTAAAAATAGTTTATTTATAAGCCCATGACCTAGATTTTATCTAACAGCATTTATTGTACTACAAGTGGTGAGCGAGCATTTAAACGATTCCAGAGAACGTGCTTCCTTTAGAAGAATAAAAGACCAAACGAGACATCTTACTTAGAAACCGCTTTTAAAGACGTATAGTTTTTTTCTTCTCTCGCTCTTAGAATTAGAATACCTACTTAGAAAAAATGTAAATGCGATGTCATTTTAATGCTTTAATTTCTATTGGACTCTAGGGGAAAATGAATTCACTTTGTTTCCCCAAAAGTACGGCGTTGAGTTTCGTCGTTTGTTTATCTACCTAACTAACGATATCAAATAATTTTACTGCTATTTGAATATAAAGTTACATTCTTATGTTATTTCTTTTTCGTGTTAAGACGCCGTTTATAAAAAATCTCTATTTTGCATTTTAACAAGGTTAACATTTATACAATTATACTTCCATACAAGTGTCCTAACGCGACGTATTGTGGGTTCGATTCCCACTCGAAGAACTACTTAATATTTTCATTTCCTCGTTCTGGTAAGCGGTAAAGGTAAAGCGCGACGTTGATTTACGCCACTCAACATGCAATGCAAAACACCAAAAAGTGGGTAAAGGAAGTGTCTTAATGGAAACAAAGTAACTTAGCATTAGGTTCCCAGGTTCCCTCTGCCTATTTGCTATATCCAGGATACATAGTAAACATAGTAAAATATATTATATTTAGTAAATATTATTATAACTGGGTTTTGTGAGAGGAGACAAATCTCTATTAGTGCCGCTCTCCAGCTGTCCACAGCGGCGCAAACACTGAGAGAGCCGTTACGTGTTTTGTTAAGATGAAGTTCGTTTTGAATGGACGTTTTTGTAAATTTTATTTATTAAAAAGGGTGGGACGGTAATCCGACCCATTCGAGGGAATGAATTAGTGGACCTCAACGCCGCCCTTTGCCTCGACACCAGAGCGAAGAAATGAAAATATAAATTTAAATAAATATTTCATTTCTCGAGTGGGGATCGAACCCACATCCAATAGTTTTACAGTCACACTTTGTGCCCCTGTGCGAAACGAAAGAGAGAGATCAATGTCCTTGGTGTGTTTTATTTAATAATTATAAAAAATAGAAAAAAAGTAGCTGTAAACAGTCTTGAAGTTGTAATTAATATGAACATAGATTTTACAATACAAAAAAACATATCATAATAATAGAAACCAAAATTATAAGAAGACAAAAAAGATATAGTAAGCTGCTACTGAAGTAAAATATGGAAAACTCCCTCCATTCTGTCCTATTACGGAAACGAATTTCGCTAAAACACGACTTTCCCTTAAGCCGGCTCGTTCTCACCCTTTGTTTCAGGATTGCGGCCGAGTAAAGCACTCGAGGGTATCGTTTAAAAGCTATATCTTTGCCACTTGCAAATAGTAGGCACACGCCGGAATACTCTATCTTGTATATATGTAGATATACCAGCTTAAGGGCGAAATAAGTTTAGTATGTAAAGTTAGAATTAGCTTAATTTCTTTTAAAAGGTTTTTAAAGTATTTAAGTTTTGGAGCTTCATGTTATATTCCGAATATAGTAGAGTTTCCAGAGGGAACCTAGGAACCTAGTGTTAACAGTTCGTTCTCATTAAGATACTTCGATTCCCCACTATTCACTGAGGAAATAAAAATAACAAATATTTCATTTCACCGAATGGGAATCGAACCCATATTCGTCGCGTTTTTTATCTCACAACGGCCTCAATCCTTATTTTAAAAATATTATATAACTATTATTATTATATACCTTTCTCTCTTTCTAACTCACTATTTTCTGTATTCTGTAATTATCTACAGTAGAAATCTAGGGAAAAATAAGTTGTAATAAACCCACACAATTTCGACGTATAACATAATGTTTTAGTTAACTAGATTGCTTGGGTATCCACAAGAAATCAGATGAGTAAGTATTTTTCATACGTTTTCTACTCTATGCTTAAATGTAGAGAAAGAAGTCTTTTTAACTATTGTTTCTTTGTCAATATCATAAGCGAAGAATTTTTTGGCTTGGCGATGGCTAGGACTTGCGATCCAAGTGTAGATACCAGGAGCTACTTAAATTTAAACCACACCGTCCGAGATTCTTTCTATCTAATAAATAAAGAGGAAATAATAAAAACTGAAGAAAATCCAAAAGAAAAATTCTTCTACAGGGCGTATCAATTCAAATGTAAATTACCCCTCAAAAATAAATTAAAGTTTAATAAAGACATAAAATTAGGGTCGTCACGCTTTCGCAGTTCAAACATAAGGATGTTAGAGGGACCCAAGATTAAACATCGATAAGTGAACGTGACTTGTGATTCGCTAACGATTTCCCTTTTTTGGGAACCCATTGACTTGCAAATTTCCCTTTGAAATACCTTAAGGAAGGAATTATAAATGTATTTCTTTTCATGAAATGGTAAAGTTATAGAGGATGTTTTTTGTTGATTAGTAAAAAATGTTTTCTTTTTTGTTAGTGGTGTTCGATTCGCAGCTTCAGAAGGAACGGCTGCTTCTATGCTTTATAATATAAACCTCTAAGGAGCACAGCATTAAGTCCCGCCATTCAACTCAACATGTCCCGAAAATTTGTAAAGAAGTTCAGACACTCCGTCTAGGATCACACTGAGGACATCAGATCACAGATCCCTCTGACTACCCTTCTGTGCACAGGATACAGCGTGACCCTAAAAAAAGCAAAAAAAAAAACATTATACGTAAAAACAAGTATATCATATCCATTCTGGCCAAGACAGCCCTTTGATCACTCGTGCGTTGTTAAGACCTCGCGTCATTAACAATAATGAGGCGAAGAGAGAACTTAATGGAAGTTGTGGGCATTCTCGCCTCGAGCCTTGAAGAATTTACCAAAAGGATATAATATAAGGATTTTACCCGAAAGTTTTATTTATATCAATTGAATCATTTTGTGTCTGTAATTTCTTAGCTTTTGAAAGTGTAGTTCTTAGGAAAGAAAGAAATTTCTTTTTTAAAAGAATAATATGGGATTAGTAACAAGATTTGAACCCTCGCCACTTTAAAACTGCTTAAGTTTAACAACTTGTTAAGGCAGTGAGCATATCTGTAGGCATTAGATATCTTCCCAGCGGTCAACTTTTTTCTTTACTTTCTAGAAAGCTACCTTCAATTCTGAAAAGCTACCTCTATTTATTCCTTTGCTACCAGGCCAGTTGGTCATTTTAGTAATTAGTCCAACAGAGATGGTACTTCCCCTAAATCGAATAAAATACTCAATCTAAAAAGTTTTCATATTAATTTAGTACACGAATACTTTTCCCAGGGAACCCAACGGAAGTTAATTTCAAAAGTTTGCGCCAACTCTCGTGAATGATTAAAAATAATCGGCTTACAGATTGGAAGTTTGCGTTCAATTACTTGGTTTTTGTTCTCCGTTGCTACCAACTCTATTGAGAAAATTCTGAAATTCTGGATTTCGTGATTTACTCTTTTTTAACTTCCTGAATATCTTTTATTATACGGAATAATATAATTTCTCTCCATTTCGTATTTGTTTTCTTATTATATGGATGCACTCAATATTTTTAATAGGAAATGTAAATTAGAAACCAAAACCCTTGTGTATCTAATTATATGTATATAGGCATCCTAACTGCAATTAAGGAACTTATATATTCAAATAATATAGATAATTATTTAGTTTAAAAAAATAAACCATGACGTAGAGTTTATCAACACACCTTCAGTACGAAACGTAAATAAGCCGACCGGAAAGCAGAAAGTAGAGTGATTTATCACAACTTTCACAATACCTGTCACGAAAAATACGTGCGAAGATTATACAAACACGTAAACAGGTAAAACTCGAAGCGATATTGTGAATCTTATCACGTTTTACTGAAATTACAGGATATCCCGTTTTTTTTGTATTTAAATCTTATATAGGCATTTGGTCCGTATATATTTTTGTTGTTTTGCGTGTAGCTAGTAATCTGTATATAGTGTTAAACTCCGCTATCAATTTTTTGCCTGATTTTCAAGATGTAGCGTGTTGAATAGTGTAACCCAACGCCACGAGTACGGCATGGTGGGCAACCTAGTGTTAAGACACTCCCTTCCCCATAAACACTTTCGTTCTCCACTAGCACTAGCAAAGCCTTGACGCATTGCGTAACTCAACGCCGCGATTTGCTTTGTTTCCAGAGAGAGGAAAATATTTCATATTTTATTTTCGTGAGTGGGAATCGAACACACAACCGTTGCGCTTAACTCCGCACGTCGAAATAAATATTTAATAATTTCATTTCATACCTCTGGCAGCCAAACAAAGCGCGGCGTTGAGTTCTGCCATACAACACGCAATGCCTCGAGAATTTGGCAGAAATTGAGGAACGGAAGTATCTGTTCCAAGGTTCGCTCTGCCTACCCTGCTAAACGCGTAGTACAATACACCTTGAAGCTAAAAAAATAATAATAAAAACAATTCTTATTCCCAAAGATTACCAGAGGATTTTTCCGGTTCACCTCGCAAATCTGACATCTAAGCCGAGTCAGAAATACGGATAACTTTTACACCGTCATAATGTTTATACGTGGCTTATCGTAACACGGTGGTCTGTTGTACATACATCCGGTGAAAACTTCGTTCACATTCCTAGCGAGGTAGCCAGAGAAAATGGAGAACACCATAAGGAACATTTCACGTAGCTATTTGTAATTTGTAGTTCTATTTCCTATTGCTGTTCTGGACACGGCGTATTGGTTGGCGGTCTCCAAAGCTGCATTCGTCGCCATGTTTTGTTATATTAGTTTTTCTTTTTTACTATAATGTTATTATATTTTTTCATTTTTTATGACAAAAGAGTGTTAACAGTATTTGAGCTTAAACGCGACGGTTATATTTCTACTGGATTAAATAATAATATTAATTTATATATTTTTTTTATTCATATATTTATGTTAATTAATTAATTAATATAACACTTCGTTCAGAACTAAAAAGCTGAGAGCTGAAATAAAATAAGGAAATACATCAAAAGTTTCTTTAAACCTGATTAAGTTATGTTTACGGCGAACTTTAATTGCACCGACTGCGTTTGACGTTATGAAGCGTTAAGAAATTTACTGAAGATTTTAAAATATATCGTAATTCATATTTTATTTTATTTAATTACAAAGGCTGAATTGCGCATATCAGAAGATAGACAGAAAATCTAGTATTCACACGCTATTTTTCATATTTTTCGACGTTTTTTCAGACTTTATATGTTGAGTGGTGGAGGTTAACACCGCGTTTTATCTTGTTACCAAAGCGTAACGTAAATTACATCATTCCCCTGGGCGGAAAACAAACTCACGACCAGCGTGGTTATAGTCACGCAGCGCGACAAGGTTTTCTCTGCCTACCCAGCTTTACGCGTAAAGCTAAGAAAACATTCCAATATAACAGATAAATAAAGAAATAATAAAAGATAAGCAAAGAAAAAAGAAAATCTTAACAAAAGAAAACAGGCGAACGGTATAGCAACGACGGCTAATTGGCGGTTACAGCTGCCATAATGATAGCTCGATCGGATCGCTTTTTGTTAGAATTTGTGAAAAAAATATTGGAAACATCTTGATATCTCGGTATCTTTTGTATTTCGAGGTGTTTTTTTCTCTCATTTCTGATGTCAAAATTAATTTTCTCATTCTATAGCTGAATGCGACCTCGATTGGCAAGTACTTTTGTACTATAGAAATTCTATTCGCTAGCAAAGCAATTTGGTTAGTAATTTTCATTATAAATGAAGTATTGGAGATCGATCCCTTGTCAAGAATGATTTTTATGTTTTTTTATGAAACGACGGAGAAAAGAAGAGTTTATTAAAAAATAATTATTTTTATATCTGTATGTCTGTATATATTTGTTTTGCAGTTCCTGTAGGAATGGAGTACTTTAATCTGTTTTTTTTTCATTAAAAACCTTACGTGATATGGTATCAGCTGAATTTTTTGAAGATCCATTTGTTTTTCTTTAGTTTACAGTCAGTACAAGGTAACAGAAAGGAGCCCAGTGTAAGTCACTCCGTTCCCCACTCATCTGATTATTGAGACATTGCCTGTTGAGTTGCTGAACTCAACCCTGCCTTGGACTTAAGGCACTGGGGAGTATACGGGAACATTAAAAGCAGACTCCTCGAGATTCTCGAGAGCACAGACAGATAAAAACGAGATTTTAAGTTTAACACTCAAAAAAAAACAATTTTTGGGTTATGTAGGTACAGTTCGCAAAAAAAGTAATCCAATTAATCCATTAAAGACCGTTGAAGGGCGAAAAAATATTGGACGTAGAAAAATCTAGAAGCCACACAACGCCATTAAATAAAGCTCATTACACACGCTGTCATAATCCCATGAATATAATACGTAGCGTCAGCATAAAAATAAACTTGTAAGGTGATTATATATATTTAAACTTCTATTTTTATAAGGAATACGTCATATAAAATGATAATAAGTGATGATTGACGTCAGTATGGTGATCGAAGGTTTGAAGTAAATGTCACAGTAAAGTATCAAGGCCGTAATGGCCCGATGGCATAAGGGTAAACGCGACGGTAGTGGGTTCGATTCCCACTCGGGTAATTGAAAATGATATAATTTTAAATTCCCCTCCATAGTTATATAACGCGGCGTTGAATTCCGCCACTCAATACGCAAGGGACTATGCGGGATAAGGCGTAAATCAGCTACTGAAGCAGAATATTATTATATATATTTCAGGTCTGTCCATCTGTTTTTCATTCTGGTAGTACTTTTAAAACAATAAGATGGTAGTTTCAAAGTTGTAATAACTCTGTAAAGTTTCGCGGATAATGCGAGGACAGGGTAGAGTAATTTGGTCTTTGTTAAGTAATGTCTCTTTTCCTTTGAGAAAATATAATCATTTAATTGTGTTGTGAAATGTTTTTTTTTTATATTTTAAGGTGAGGAATATTAAAATTACTTTTTATTTAGGTTCACGCTCTATCCCTACTATATATAGCAAAGTTGAGAGAGTTTAGTGTCAGGAAACTTTGTTTTCCTCTTTTGTTCGAATTCAAACATAATTAATATTTTATATTCTCTTATTATCGTTCTCTTATAGAGATCGAACCTACAACCCTCGTGCTTACAGGTCCATTGCACTACGATGGCTTCATTAAATACTAAAATTAATTCAATTAATACTAATTGAATATAAATTATAATAACTAGGCCATAGTCAATTTTGTTTACAAAACATATTCTTGGAAATAAAATTAAAGGTTCTCTATAATTTTATCAGATCTTCGATAAATCGGTCACGCAATGGCGTGGCGGGTCACGGCCACCCTCTCTTCGTTTAATGAGAAATATAATGATTTCCTTTTCCATTTTCAATGTCAGGGTTTTAAGAAATGGGGTTGAAATATTTGTGAATAAAATAGTATTTAATTTTTTGGATTTGAAATTGTTTTTGTGGTATTGTGTAAACGTTTAAATGGAGGGTATGATGTGACCTATGATTAAATGGATTCGATTACCATTCGGGGAAATGAATCTTCTATTCCTTGCTTTATACTACAAAACGCCATACAATATGCTATCTCCAAATGTGGTGAGATGTTTTGGGTTTCTCTCTGCCTACTCCTATATATAGCCCTCTAATCTAAAATATATATTATAAAAACAGCACTTTAGAAAAAACTAACTAAACTATTGAAATATAAAAAATACATAAATAATTTTAATTAATAATGCAATTCTATGCTAGGAGAAATTAATTTCTCATAAGGCACCCTCAAAGTAACATTAGTACAGTCAGTACTTTCTAAACTGCAAGTTATTGTCAGCAGTTGGAGATATTCGTTGAACAATCAATCAATGAAATGGAAACTTTGACTAATTAATATAGTAGCAAGATCCCAGGGCCCCATTTTCAAGTTAGTGAGAATACCGCATACTGTCTTAACTACACATTAGCCTAATAGTCCTCAAAATTTCAGCTTGGCTAAAATGACGCAGGTCTGGGGCCCTGGAAATATAAATATCCATCTGTATTTAAATTTTGAAAAAAATAATAATCAAAAAAATTTCAAAAAATAAAATAGTAATCGCGACAATTTGTGGGTTCGAAATGAAATGGAAAAGGAAATTAAATATTTAAATTTCCCATTCCTTTGATGTGGTAACGAGGCAAAGCATCACGTTAATTTCCAAGACTCAACACGCAATTCCTCCAGAATTACGCGGAACGTGGGTAATGGAAGAGTAAATGGGAACGGAGAGTTTTAACATTAGGTTCCCTCTGCCTATGTCTCTATTAGCGTGATACAGCGTGAAGCTGAAAAAAGAGTAGCAAAATAATTAAAGTAAACTCAGTTAAAAAACTCAAAAATCTTTCTAAAGCCGCCTTTGTCTGGGTAACTCGCAAAGGCAAGCAAACTGATGAAACGAATTAGCTCCAAAGAAATAGGTTGTGTCAACTGTCTCCATTGAGAGCTGGGCGCTTTTTACAAAGTGTTTGGTGTCTAAATTTTAAAATTACTTTTAGTATTCATTTCATTTCAATTCTGTTTATGATTTTTTTCAAGCTGTGCTTTTATTTTCGCTCATTTTATTTGTACCCCGGCGTTAAGTACCGCCATACAAAATTAATTCAAGATTTCGAGCCGAAAGCGGAGGGCACTAGATTCTTTCTGACTATCCTGCTATCCTGCAGATTACCGTGTTTAAGATCACACTTTTTCTAAATTGATAAAACAAAATACCAAGTTGTACCTGTTCTTAATATTATAAAATACCTTTACACTATATCTTGCTTGTGTTAGGTAGGCACAGGGAACCTAATGTTAAGTAATACTACATTTCCCTCTTTCTGCTCTATTTTCGCGACCGGAGACATTTTACCGGCGTATCACAATGCCGCAATTCGTCTTCTTACCAGAGCGAAGAAATGGATCAAATATTTCATTATCAAGTGTGAGATTCAAACCGGCAATAAACTCCTACAGACAGACACCCTGCTGTTATACCACGAGGCTGGAATGTTAGAATGTGAACAATTTAAATCTTCTATTTTCTTATTCGGGATCGAACCTACTATCTTCTCGTGCAATATCCATTACAAAGTTGAAGTAAAACTCCAAAAACGTTAAATAATATTCACAATTCCCATAACATAAATTACGTGACAAAAACACGGCAATTGTAAGTGACATTAAATGTAAATAATATAATAAACAGGAAAGAGATTCGCTTTCACATTTCAAATTATAGCAACTAGCGACTCGCTCGCGGCTCCGCCCGGTTGTACTACACAATTATTTATGTTCTCATTTGAATCACTTTCGTGTTTATCAGCTTCACGTCGTATCCCGCACACAGCAGAGGGAGGATCCCTCTATCTACTAGTGTTAAGACACTCCGTTCCCCATTTTCGGAATTCTGAGGGTTGATGGCGTGTTGAGTGGCGGAACTCAACGCCGCGCTTTGCCTCGACAATTTAAATAAATTAAATTTAAATAATTATTTTATTTCGTCGAGTGGGAATCAAATCCATAACTAGTCGCGTTTACTAGCCGCAAACTTTTGCCCCTGCGCGACGACTTCATACTTCGTGTTTTAATAGGATTAGGTATAATTTTAAAGACTATTACATACATTGAAAACTAAAATTTTAGAAGATTCAATAACACAGTTATTTTCATAGCAAGCAGTTGCAGTTTGCTAAAACGCTACAGGAAAAATCGCATTTAATTAGCTTAACAAGTTTCTGAGATAAGCGTGCACAAACGCACAGATAAACAAACAAAAAAAAATGTTTTGAGCCCTATTAGTCATAAATGCCAATAAAAATAGATTTTCTCTTATATCTTCCACGTACAAACAGCGATCAGTTACAATTTTATTCTATGTATAGATTACTTTTGATATAGCTTTTATAGCTTGGTTATGCAAAGTACCCGGTCAGGGTCGTTGAAATTATGATGCTATATAATATTAACAACTTCCCCATTGTTAAATGTAACATAATTATGTATTTATGTTTTAAATATAAACGACGGTCGTGCGTTCGATTCCCAATAGGTGGAAGGAATTGTTTTCATTTCCCCAAACTAGTGCGGTTATTGTGTTTCGCAATGTCTCGAAAATTGTTCGATTTGTAGAGAATAGAGTCTCAATACTCCGTTATCTATATCAGGGATATATGCGGGATGCAGCGTGAAGAAAAACAAAAGTATGTGGATGCCATTGTAGCGTAATGGAATAGCATCTTACTGATAACACGATGGTTGTGGATTCAATACCTCATTTCTAGGAAAAAACACAGCGTTTAGTTCCGCGTGCAACACAAAATGTCTTGTATTTCTCTAGAAAGGAATGGCGTATCTTGATAATTACTTTGCTGCCTATGTGGAAAAACGTAGAGCTTAAAACATAAATATTACATACATTTGAGGACAGACGTGGTTTTTTTTTCATAGAAAAAAGACCATCGGCACGATGATCCATCTGATCAAAAAACTTATGGACGACTCCAATATCAAAGGATTTGCGGTTATGAACGATACTCAAAGCAGGCTTCCCGTTTTAAATATTTTTCTAATATAGTAATGTCCGAAATTCCGCCAAAACAAGCAGAAGAGGGTGTTTTAACACTAACTCCTTTCTGCCTATTCTTATATACGGGATAAAGCGCAAAAGCCGAATAATCTTTTTAAAAACAATCGCCTGGTTGTAAACGCGACGGTTGTGAGTTCGATTCCTACTCCAGAGAATAAACTATATTATATTTTCTCGTCCTGTCAAGAAGACAAAACACGGCGTTGAGTCCCGCTACTCTACAACGTAGTGTTATGCGGAATACAGCGTGAAGCATTTTTTTTAAATAATCTTCTTAACTAACTAATTTAAAACTAACGAATACAAAAAACTGGCCGATATTTTACATACGAATGGTCTGTGATTGCCGTAAAAAGGTTTTCCACCGATTGTTTCCTGAAGCAATCTCTATTTGAAAAAAAAACACAAAACTTTAACACCGTGTTCCCTGCAACTCCCTATTTTTTTTGGATTTTTAGTAAAAGTTTTACTATTTATTGTTTAATTTTTTCATATTAATATTATAGTAGTTTGTTTAGTTGAATGCGCTGTTTTTATGAAATTTAAAATGATTTAAATTAATGTTTAAATTGAAAAAATATTTTTGTGTTAAATAATTATTTATATTGAAAATGTATACGCTGCGTAAATTCAATTGAGTTTTGTCTTTCCGTCATTCAGTTCATAGTCTTTTTTTATAGCATCACGCTGTATCCCGTAAGCAGCAGGGTAGGCAGAGAGAACCTAGTTTTAAAACACTCCGTTCCTTATATTCCGCCAAATTCTAGAGTCATTGCATATTGAGGGGCGGAATTCAACGCCGCGGTTTGCCTTCTTTGCAATATTTCATTTCCGCGAATGCGAATTGAACTCACAACCTGTGGCGTTTACAGTAACAGTTTGCGCCTACGACTGGCTTTACTCAGCTTACACAAGTACAAGTTATATCTAAAAATTATAATAAAAAGCACATTCCCCTAAATGGAATCGAACCCATAACCATTTATACAGTCCAGTATTAGCCAACCGGCACTGCGACGTTAGATCATTTCATTTCTATTAATTTACAGCCACAAGTTAATGTCAACATAATTTATGCGAGATTATTACTAAGTTTGAATTACATGTACTAACTAAGCTGGCGTTCGTAGTTCCTGTCACGTTACAGTGTGGTCTGTTTATTAATAATTGAACTTAGTTATTAATCTTCTATATAAAATGAAATGTTAGCTTCACGCTGTATCCCGCACAATAGGGTAGGTAAAGGGAATCTAGTGTCAATGCACTCCGTTTCCCATTTTCCGCCGAATTCTGGTTTTTTATATATAATACAAATTAATGTTTTGAAAATATGCACTTAATGATTACAATCATTCATATTTTCAATATTTTTCGAGTAAGAAAGAAAATTATCCAGCTAAGTTTCTCCATTCTCCATTTTTGATTATTTTTTCTCCAAGCTTTATCTAAAGATTGTTAAATATTATGGTTAAAAATCTAAGAGTTTTGACGATGATAAAAAACGTATTTTAGAAATGATACATCTTAATAAACTTGAAAGAATCATAAATGAAAGTACGGTATTTCTGAAAGGTCGATCGATCAATTATTTCACATACATTAGACTTGGGGCAACCCTTTTACGTATTTCTTTTAAAAGTAAAATGGATATCCCAATAAAGTATTAGTAGTTATGTTTTTTTAGATACAGGTATAAAACAGCACAGTGTCTTCTTTCTCTCTTAAAGTTGTTCTTTTTCACTTTAAAGCTATGAGTGTATTCATGTTTGTAGAGCCTAGTGTCAAATTACTTTTTTGGAAAATTCGTCCCAAACCCACAAATTTCGCGTTTAATGTCAAAACCTTGCTAAATAGACCATCCATTACATTTTTTTAACAGAACTTATAGTTTCTGAGACTCTTCAACCTCATAATATCTTAAAAATGGACCATCACAAAGCTTTCTCCAACTACCCTCAAAACAGTCAAATATGATATTACCAAAATACCATTCGAACATTTCCAATAAATGCTCGATAAATTCCACCCTATTGGTGTTTCCGAGACACCATAATGATTTCGACTAAGCCACGTACAGCGAAAGTAATAAATATCAGCTGTCTGTCTGTTCTGTTATTTGTTCTTTGGGGCTTGGTTCGTTCGTGTTTTGTCTTTGTTTTTTGACGATTTATATGTAAATTAGATTTTTGTTTTTTATTATTATGATGTATAATATCTTGTTTCTTTTGATTTCCTTATTCTGGTTGTTATTTCGAAGTTTTGAAACACCTAAGTAAAAAGTTCCCTTTTCCTTTCGTTTTTTTTTTCAGTACAGAAAGGGATGAGAAAGTTTTAGACCAAAGATAATAATCAACGTTTTTACAAATTGTAGTAAAAACATTTTATTTAATTTTATTAATACTAGATAAATATATTCAAGTAAAATTATTAATTAGCGAAGAAATAAAGAAAAATCCATTCAAAAAGAGTGAGTATCGAACCCACAAAACTCTCTAATAAGGACGCGACTGGTGCCGCACGACAGCCTTAAATATATAAGAATAATTTAAATATATAAATATAAATCATATATCAAAATGTAGATTATATTGAGAAACATACTTGAGTTAATAGGCTTGTTAGCATGTGGCAACATGTGTAATCACAGTATGACTTAATTGATTGGACGACCTTCCGTTAACGTAAAAATTATATGGGGAAAGCTTATCGAGTTAATTCCATTTTATTGATTTTTATTTTAAACTAACTGTAGCTCGTATGTTTGTTTGTTTGTATTTTATTATGTAAAATGGCAAAAAAGGAAGTTGCCCTTCCCCATTTTGGGAAATCCAATGTCATGCATATATATACTCATAGAAACCATCTATAACTAGCAAAAAAAGAACTATCGATTATATTTTCAATATTTCTTACCCCCGAATGGGAATCGAACTCACAACCGTCGCTTTAACAGTCGCACCCTTGTACCCCAGCGCAACGACAGCTATAATTTGGTAGAATAATTCCATTTTCTATTCAGAAAATAGTCCAGGAGGCTGCAGATTATTTCGTGTTGCATTCAAATTACGTAACAATCCTGCATGAATTATGTAATAGTTTGAACACGGATAGGTTCAGTAGATATTCTGGGTTTTAGTCGAAATTTACGGGAGATTTTCCTAGTTTGATTATTAATTTGTGGATCGTCGTTGATTGGAAGGCGTTTTGGTGGAAGGGCACAAGCGTGCCATTGTCAACGCGATAGTAGTGTGTTCGATTCCCAATCGAGGGAATGACATTTTGAATATTCTATTTTTTTCCATCTCGTAGCGAGGTCGTGGTGGTGCTTGGGTAACACATAAGACGCAATATCTCAAGGATTTGGTGGAAAGCAGGGAACGCTAGTGTCTTAATCGGATACCGTAGACGAAGTGAACCTAGCTTCATAATTTAATTCTTCACTATTCGTTCGAATTCGGGATATTTCATATTTTGGCGTAACTTAACGCTGTCTTTTGACCTAATCTACCTATCTTTGACCTAAAACTAATAGCCTTATTTACCATTTTGCCGATGGCCTCAATTATGTATTTAAATATTATAATATTTAAAGCTGTTACTCCAAACACGACGGTCGCGGGTTCGATTCTTCTTCACACATTTTGTGTAACAATAAGTAACCGGTTAGAGCGTTAGAATGCTTGAATAGACGAGATGTGATTCTTAATTTTACATATGAAATTATTCTGGTTTTTTTATACTAAATTATAATCAAAATTGAGACTTTTTTAGCTTTTTTAGTGTCAAGATACAGCGGGAACTTAGAGTTAAAACATTCCGTTTTCATTAAGACTCTTAAGTTCCCAGTTTTTTGCCAGATTTTGACAGACAAGAGGAAATTAACGCCGCGCCTTGCTTCGTCACCAGAGCAAGAAAAATAATATTATATAATATTTAATTTCCCCGAGTGGAAATCGATCCAAAACTCGTCGTTCACGACAGGCCTCTGGTAAAAGAGAACTTTATATAAAGATAATCTTCTTAGTATAGCCGTAAAAGAAAACAAAACCTTAGCTAAAATTAAAAAGTAAAAAGAAAAAACATTGTTTTCTAATAAAAAAAAATGCAAATAGAACCACTCAGTCGCGATCAAAAACGAAATTGAAATCGTCAACCTAATGTTAAATTTAGAGGATAAATCAAATAAATGTACACTACACTGGATTGAAGGAACGTTTCTAATTTAATAAGACTGGGAC
Source organism: Heliconius melpomene melpomene (assembly GCA_000313835.2). Taxonomy (NCBI): domain Eukaryota; kingdom Metazoa; phylum Arthropoda; class Insecta; order Lepidoptera; family Nymphalidae; genus Heliconius; species Heliconius melpomene. The sequence continues at coordinate 18,032 of HE671114.1, read as the reverse complement.
TAACTCGGTCTGAGTGTTGCCATGTTATTTCAAATGTAATAGAATAAATATAAAATAAATATTTTGTATTAAAATATAGTAGATTTACGATTTTTAAGGTAAACTAAGGTGGAGGGTACGTGGTGCTAGGATGCTCATTTCTCCACTTTCTGCCCAGTTTTTCAGGACATTGTCACACGTTTTGTCTTGTTATCAAAACCAAAAGAAATTAATAATAATTGTACTGTAAATAAAAGTGGAATATTCGTTGTACTGTAAATAAAAATTTACCAAAAAAAATTAAAAGCATGTTTTTTTTGTTTTTCGGCGTTACTTATATTACCTATAACATGGAACACTAAATCACTATTTTTCAAGGCCGTGGGTACCAAAGCGAATTAATTAAAATATTTTACTTCGAATGGGAATCGAATCCACAACCATTTGCTTCTGTAGTCACACGCTTGTGCCCCCGCACCACGACTGGACTCTTTAACATAATTAAGATAATTAACCCTTAATAAAGCCACTAACGGCAAATTCAATTTCAACTTCTAAAAGAACTCACAGATTCCGTAAGTCCTGAGAAATACTCGTACATTCAAAGAGATTTTCCTTCATCATTCATGAATGTGGAACTATTTGAAAGTTTCGCTCCTAGTGGAGTTATTCTGCTAAGGAGTTTTCACAGCTTCCTTCTATTTTACTATTCGATTTAACTATGTTTAAATTAAACATGGGTGACGGTGAACTATCAAAAACTATCATTACGAATTGTCACGAACTATCACGAATTGTCTCGTTACAACAAAGACATTAAATATTTCTACGCTCTGTGTAGGAATTGAATCCACAACCGTTGCGTTTACAGTCGCATGCTTGATCCCCTACGGCACGAGGGCCTTTTATATATTTAATATACTATCAAAATAATTACAACCGCTTAAAGGCAAAACGGAATCGAATCCAAAGAAATCCAATACTAAAATGTTTATAAAGCATTCTATTAAAACATTTACATAAATATACTAATTAAGTAAAGAAAACAAAACATTTAATGTCGAAAAGTAAAAGGGAAACTCGTAAAATACGTTCAATAATGAAATTTAATAAGCAACGTAAACAAACCCCAAACATTGTGTTTTGGAAGTTAGGGGAAAACTCAGCTTTAAGCTCGAGTAAAAGAAAGCTTTGGTAATATCAATAGATTATGTTTTTTTTATTTAAGGCACTAGCCTCGTGTGCGACTGCTAAATCGACGGTTATAGGTTCGATTCCCTTCTGGGGAATGAAATATTTAATATCTACATCACCTCGTTCTGGTAACGAGGGGAAGTGCGAAGTTCAGCTCTGTCGCTCAACATGCAATACAATCAAGAATTCGATGGAAAGTGGGGAGTGTTTTAACCCTAGATTCCCAGGTTCCTTCTGCGTGATACAGCATGAAGGTATAAGAAGAATTAAGATTTTATTTTCAGCTTCACGTTTTATCCCGCATGTCAGTATATACTCACTCATATGTATTCTCAGTACGTCGTGATGCAGGACATGAGAGCCAATGGTCTAACCACAAAAGACCGTGCAAAGTGGAGTAGGCTGAGTAGGAAGGCAGACCCTGGCAATAGCCGGGATTAATGGCAGGAGGAAGAAGATGTATTCTCAGTAGGCATTGAGAACCTATAGTCGTAACACTATTCTCCACGAAGAAGTTTTAGCCTGTTATACATATATTTTTTTTATGAAGGTTTTGAATAACATTTGCAGTTATACTAACAGTTGTAAGTTCGCTAGTCTTATTAAAACTTTTACATACATTTACAAATATTCTATGAGTTAGAGTAAGAGTTGTTTTTCCCAAAACTTTCGAGTTTTACTTCAGAAAGTAGGGCAGTAACAGTTTAAGCTTGTAAGTAATATATATAACAGTCTTATATATAACTTTCAGGCTGTTTTTCAATATATATTTAACTTATTCTAAATATAGAGCCCAGTCGTAGCGCAGGGGCAAAAAGTGTGCTGCAATATCGACTGGTTATGGGTTCGATCCCCACTAGAGGAAAGGAAATATTTATTTAAATTTATATTTTCATTTCTCCGCTCTGGTGTTGAGGCAAAGCACGGCGTAGAGTTTCGCGACTCAACACGCAATGCCTCTAAAATTCGGTAGAAAGTGGGAAACGGAATGTCTTAACATTAGGTTCCCTTTGTCTACCCTGCTGTGAGCGAGATATAGCGTGAAGCTGATTTTTTTTATTTAACTTTAAATATACAAGTCGAAGCGCGGCGTTGAGCTCTGCCAAACATGCAGTCTCAAATCTAGGCGACAAGTTCAGAAAGGCATCTTTTTACTCTAGATCTTCTATCTCACCTGCTATATGCGGGAAAAGCGTGAAACTACTATAAAACAACGCATAATCATGTCAGTTTGCACTGCGTTATTACTTTGAACCCCTCGAAACACTAATTGGGTAGCTGATATGAAAGGCCTGGAGCGTACCTTTTTAGTTTCTCAGCATAAAGCCACTAGTAAAAGTTAGGTTTTTTATTTACTTCATAATTTTCTAGTAATATTTATTAATTTATAATATACATAAAAATGGGATAATAACGTAAAAATATTAATGAGTATTTTTTAAAAAAAATTAAGTCTTGTTTATCAGTGAAATAGGAAAAGACATACTTTTTAGAAAAAAAAATTTTTTTTAACGTATCGGGATTAGAACCTGCAATTCTTGGAAACCGTCGCTTCACGCTGTATCCCGCACACAGCAGAGCTGAGCAAGACACTCCGTTGTCCACTTTCTGCCGAATTCTGTATATATATAGTATTTTACATTTGTATTGTCAAAAACAATAGAAGATATCATGTTCGTGTATACTTGCTTATATTTTTGACTTGGCAAGCGTACTCGTGCGCGTTGGGCCAAGCTAATTAAAACTTAAATATAGATTATAATGGGTCACACTATTAATGGAAACACGTTTGGATAGTTTGTTTATCATTTGATAATGAAGAAAATAGTGTTAAATTACTCCTTTCCTCTCTTTTAGTGATATTAGGTATACAAAAAATATATCTCTAATAAGGAAAAGTGAAGGTAACTAATAGAAAGACCTCTATTTTTTTGAAGTTGGTTAAAGAAAGAAACCTATTGGTCAACAAAATATAAAGGTGGTGCTCCACTTAAGAGATCATTTATCTTTCAGTCTATTACGTACTATAAAAGAACTTATTTACAAAATGCACGCGATCCCCTCATAAACTACTTCTTGACATTTTATTATAAGGTGGTCAGTAGTTAGTACTTTTGAGATGAAATTGCCTAGAAAATATATAAAATTACTGTTATTGCTTGTATGTCTCTGGAATTCGATGGAAAGTGGGGAACGGGAAGTTTTAATGGGACGGAGTGTCTTAACACTAGGTTCTCCCTCTCTATCCTGCTATGTGCGGGATACAGCGTGATGCAAAAAAATAATAAAACATAATATTTTACATTTAGTGCAATTGCAGGAAACCCAATCAAATTACATAAACAGTCCATATACATCGACATATTTGTTTTACAAGAGTTTTTATAATTATACTTACATTTAACATTAATTTAATAATTACATCAAAATTAGACAAAATTTTTACATCAATTTTAGCCTATGTTATTCTGATTTCTAAGCTAAATTAATATAAAGTTTCACCAAAATCAATTCAGTAGCTTTTGCGTATAAGTAAAACAAACATTCATCCTCACAAACTTTTACAATTATAATATTAGTAGGATTAATAAGATAAGATAGGATAAATAAATTAGCTTCATCGCTGTATCCCGCACACATCAGGGTAGGCAAAGGGAACCTAGTGTTAAGACATTACGTTCCCCACTTTCTATCGAATTCTGGAGGCATTGGAACTATAAACGTAAATAAATATTTCACTAAGATAAGATAAGTTAGCAATATAATTAATAGTAGGTGTCTATAGATTCCATTACAGAAGTAAACTTTACCAAGCGTACCGCTAAATACTCAAGTACTATATAATTAGAATTTATGAACACTTCCTCCAGCGTAACTGGTGTTTTCCTGTACTCTAGCCACTTCCGTCAGTTTTAATAGACAAACTATTGGGTTAAGGTAAAATAAGAATGTTTCAATCTGGGATAGAACCAGCTCTTTACGCCTAATTTCATATTTTCTGAAGACATTGCAGGGTACACCGAGGGAACCTTGTTTCAAGACTCGTAATTCTCAATTTTCGAGACATTGTGGGGACTAGGACTTACAGTTATAGCAAACAACGATCAATGTTTACATTTGCATATACTCGTACACGTACTTACTGTATTTACAAAGGCAGCGTCGCTTCTCGCATATATGTATTTGATTTAAATCTATTGAATTTCCATATTATGGAGACCTATAGTTTTTTTTTGGTATTTTTAAATTACTGTAATGTCAAAGACCGTATGACAATACCTACAAGTATCGCAGTAGGTTCGATTCTCACTGAGGGGGTTGAATTATTTCCATTTCATCGCTTTCGTAACAAGACAAGGTGTAGAGTTCCAATATTCAGTTCCATAGTGTTTTAACACTAGGTTAACTCCCTCTAACTCGATATTAGCGTGATATAGCGTGAATTTAACAAATTGTAGTGTTCAGAATTTTTTATGCAGTATGGAAATTTATACAGTACTCCACCTACTCCAGTTCCAGGGTTTTGTTGAAAATACACTGCAGTTATATTGGCTACCGAAGTTGGGCTTTATTAAAAAGTTCTCCTTTTGATGGAGATTTACTTTGTTTATTAATTATGGTATTTTTCATTTAGTTCTTTTAAAAAGGATAATTTTAGTTTTTGCTTTGAATAAGATGTAAATATTATTTTTCTTAAAATAACGACGCTAAGTTAACTTTCTTCGCTCGCCATAATTTCCTCGCTCTATTAACGAGGCAAATCGCGGCGTTGTGTTCCGTTGAGCGCCGCTACCCAATACGCAATGAAAATTAAAAAGTTTAAATTTTAGTATGAAGTTAAAAAAAGTTTAAATTTCGAGCACAGCAAATTGAGAAAATCCTTACACAAAATATCCTTGCATCCTTACATAGAAACATATTCCATTTTCTTCTTTTACGAAAATCTATATTGTTCAAAAGAGACCGCGTGTGCACTTTATATAGAATATCAAGTAATAAAACACGCTTTTATTGTCAAAACTTGACAAATTATACTGAATTTAATTCAAAACCACAGTAATATACAAACCACGAGGTCTTAGGAGAACTTGCTACTAACTACTAAAGTTAATAGCTTTAATATCGACATACTAATCTACTTCATAAGATGTTATTTAACGTTTGTATATAGAAGTCTTTTAATATAGATTTAAAAATAGGAAAAACTTGTGTAAATTTTCATGACATTTCGAGATGAGAATATGTGACGCATATAAATGTAAAAATTGCTATCTTCCTTTACTTTTCCGTATTTTGGAGTAACAGAAGGATTTTTAGGTGTTTTACACTGGAGATATGGAAGAACTTCATGAAACTGCTTCGTATTGTTTAGTACTTAAAAATAATTAAATCAGCTTCACGCTGTATCCCGCAGACAGCAGGGTAGGAAGAGGGAACCTACTGTTAAGACATTCTGTTCCCCATTCTGTTTCTGTTCTGTTCTGTTCATTCTGTTCCCCATTCTGTTTATGTTCTGTTCTGTTCGACACCAGAGCTAAGTGAAAAATATAAATTTAAATAAAT